>CM051628.1:27248627-27752208 GCA_028020825.1 Podargus strigoides | reverse complement strand
CGAAACCATCCTCGTCGTGCGAAAAATAAATTGATACACGAAACCGCGGCTGTTTTGCGATAAAAAATTGAGACGGGAAAATGGCGTCCGTGGGCGGAAAAAAAAATGGAGCCGCGAAACCATCCTCGTCGTTGCGAAAAAAAAAATTGATACACGAAACCGCGGCTGTTTTGCGAAAAAAAATGGCGACGGGAAAATGGCGTCCGTGGGCGGAAAAAAAAATGGAGCCGCGAAAACCATCCTCGTCGTGCGAAAAAAAAATTGATACACGCAAATCGACGCTGTTTCGCGACAAAAAATGGCGACGGGAAAATGGCGTCCGTGGGCGGAAAAAAAAATGGAGCCGCGAAACCATCCCTCGTCGTGCGAAAAAAAAAATTGATACACGAAACCGCGGCTGTTTTGCGAAAAAAAATGGCGACGGGAAAATGGCGTCCGTGGGCGGAAAAAAAAATGGAGCCGCGAAAACCATCCTCGTCGTGCGAAAAAAAAATTGATACACGAAACCGCGGCTGTTTTGCGAAAAAAAATGGCGACGGGAAAATGGCGTCCGTGGGCGGAAAAAAAATGGAGCCGCAAAACCATCCTCGTCGTGCGAAAAAAAAATTGATACACGAAACCGCGGCTGTTTTGCGAAAAAAAATGGCGACGGGAAAATGGCGTCCGTGGGCGGAAAAAAAAATGGAGCCGCGAAACCATCCTCGTCGTGCGAAGAAAAAAAATTGATACACGAAACCGCGGCTGTTTTGCGAAAAAAAATGGCGACGGGAAAATGGCGTCCGTGGGCGGAAAAAAAAATGGAGCCGCGAAACCATCCTCGTCGTGCGAAAAAAAAAATTGATACACGAAACCGCGGCTGTTTTGCGAAAAAAAATGGCGACGGGAAAATGGCGTCCGTGGGCGGAAAAAAAAATGAGCCGCGAAACCATCCTCGTCGTGCGAAAAAAAAAATTGATACACGAAACCGCGGCTGTTTTGCGAAAAAAAATGGCGACGGGAAAATGGCGTCCGTGGCGGAAAAAAAAATGGAGCCGCGAAACCATCCTCGTCGTGCGAAAAAAAAAATTGATACACGAAACCGCGGCTGTTTTGCGAAAAAAAATGGCGACGGGAAAATGGCGTCCGTGGGCGGAAAAAAAAATGGAGCCGCGAAACCATCCTCGTCGTGCGAAAAAAAAAATTGATACACGAAACCGCGGCTGTTTTGCGAAAAAAATGGCGACGGAAAATGGCGTCCGTGGGCGGAAAAAAAAATGGAGCCGCGAAACCATCCTCGTCGTGCGAAAAAAAAAATTGATACACGAAACCGCGGCTGTTTTGCGAAAAAAAATGGCGACGGGAAAATGGCGTCCGTGGGCGGAAAAAAAAATGGAGCCGCGAAACCATCCTCGTCGTGCGAAAAAAAAATTGATACACGAAACCGCGGCTGTTTTGCGAAAAAAAATGGCGACGGGAAAATGGCGTCCGTGGGCGGAAAAAAAAATGGAGAGGCGACACCATCCTCGTCGTGCGAAAAAAAAATTGATACACGAAACCGCGGCTGTTTTGCGAAAAAAAATGGCGACGGGAAAATGGCGTCCGTGGGCGGAAAAAAAAAGGAGCCGCGAAACCATCCTTGTCGTGCGAAAAAAAAAATTGATACACGAAACCGAGGCTGTTTTGCGAAAAAAAATGGCGACGGGAAAATGGCGTCCGTGGGCGGAAAAAAAAATGGAGCCGCGAAACCATCCTCGTCGTGCGAAAAAAAAAATTGATACACGAAACCGCGGCTGTTTTGCGAAAAAAAATGGCGACGGGAAAATGGCGTCCGTGGGCGGAAAAAAAAATGGAGCCGCGAAACCATCCTCGTCGTGCGAAAAAAAAAATTGATACACGAAACCGCGGCTGTTTTGCGAAAAAAAATGGCGACGGGAAAATGGCGTCCGTGGGCGGAAAAAAAAATGGAGACGCGAAACCATCCTCGTCGTGCGAAAAAAAAAATTGATACACGAAACCGCGGCTGTTTTGCGAAAAAAAATGGCGACGGGAAAATGGCGTCCGTGGGCGGAAAAAAAAATGGAGCCGCGAAACCATCCTCGTCGTGCGAAAAAAAAAATTGATACACGAAACCGCGGCTGTTTGCGAAAAAAAATGGCGACGGGAAAATGGCGTCCGTGGGCGGAAAAAAAAATGGAGCCGCGAAACCATCCTCGTCGTGCGAAAAAAAAAATTGATACACGAAACCGAGGCTGTTTTGCGAAAAAAAATGGCGACGGGAAAATGGCGTCCGTGGGCGGAAAAAAAAATGGAGCCGCGAAACCATCCTCGTCGTGCGAAAAGAAAAATTGATACACGAAACCGCGGCTGTTTTGCGAAAAAAAATGGCGACGGGAAAATGGCGTCCGTGGGCGGAAAAAAAAATGGAGCTGCGAAACCATCCTCGTCGTGCGAAAAAAAAATTGATACACGAAACCGACGCTGTTTTGCGAAAAAAAATGGCGACGGGAAAATGGCGTCCGTGGGCGGAAAAAAAAATGGAGCCGCGAAACCATCCTCGTCGTGCGAAGAAAAAAAAATTGATACACGAAACCGCGGCTGTTTTGCGAAAAAAAATGGCGACGGGAAAATGGCGTCCGTGGGCGGAAAAAAAAATGGAGCCCGCGAAACCATCCTCGTCGTGCGAAAAAAAAAAATTGATACACGAAACCGCGGCTGTTTTGCGAAAAAAAATGGCGACGGGAAAATGGCGTCCGTGGGCGGAAAAAAAAATGAAGCCGCGAAACCATCCTCGTCGTGCGAAAAAAAAAATTGATACACGAAACCGCGTCTGTTTTGCGAAAAAAAATGGCGACGGGAAAATGGCGTCCGTGGGCGGAAAAAAAAATGGAGCCGCGAAACCATCCTCGTCGTGCGAAAAAAAAAATTGATACACGAAACCGCGGCTGTTTTGCGAAAAAAAATGGCGACGGGAAAATGGCGTCCGTGGGCGGAAAAAAAAATGGAGCCGCGAAACCATCCTCGTCGTGCGAAAAAAAAAATTGATACACGAAACCGCGGCTGTTTTGCGAAAAAAAATGGCGACGGGAAAACGGCGTCCGTGGGCGGAAAAAAAAATGGAGCCGCGAAACCATCCTCGTCGTGCGAAAAAAAAAATTGATACACGAAACCGAGGCTGTTTTGCGAAAAAAAATGGCGACGGGAAAATGGCGTCCGTGGGCGGAAAAAAAAATGGAGCCGCGAAACCATCCTCGTCGTGCGAAAAAAAAAATTGATACACGAAACCGCGGCTGTTTTGCGAAAAAAAATGGCGACGGGAAAATGGCGTCCGTGGGCGGAAAAAAAAATGGAGCCGCGAAACCATCCTCGTCGTGCGAAAAAAAAAAATTGATACACGAAACCGCGGCTGTTTTGCGAAAAAAAATGGCGACGGGAAAACGGCGTCCGTGGGCGGAAAAAAAATGGAGCCGCGAAACCATCCTCGTCGTGCGAAAAAAAAAATTGATACACGAAACCGAGGCTGTTTTGCAAAAAAAAATGGCGACGGGAAAATGGCGTCCGTGGGCGGAAAAAAAAATGGAGCCGCGAAACCATCCTCGTCGTGCGAAAAAAAAAATTGATACACGAAACCGCGGCTGTTTGCGAAAAAAAATGGCGACGGGAAAATGGCGTCCGTGGGCGGAAAAAAAAATGGAGCCGCGAAACCATCCTCGTCGTGCGAAAAAAAAAATTGATACACGAAACCGCGGCTGTTTTGCGAAAAAAAATGGCGACGGGAAAATGGCGTCCATGGGCGGAAAAAAAAATGGAGCCGCGAAACCATCCTCGTCGTGCGAAAAAAAAAATTGATACACGAAACCGCGGCTGTTTTGCGAAAAAAAATGGCGACGGGAAAATGGCGTCCGTGGGCGGAAAAAAAAATGGAGCCGCGAAACCATCCTCGTCGTGCGAAAAAAAAAATTGATACACGAAACCGCGGCTGTTTTGCGAAAAAAAATGGCGACGGGAAAATGGCGTCCGTGGGCGGAAAAAAAATGGAGCCGCGAAACTATCCTCGTCGTGCGAAATAAAAAATTGATACACGAAACCGCGGCTGTTTTGCGAAAAAAAATGGCGACGGGAAAATGGCGTCCGTGGCGGAAAAAAAAATTGAGCTGCGAAACCATCCTCGTCGTGCGAAAAAAAAAATTGATACACGAAACCGACGCTGTTTTGCGAAAAAAAATGGCGACGGGAAAATGGCGTCCGTGGGCGGAAAAAAAAATGGAGCCGCGAAACCATCCTCGTCGTGCGAAAAAAAAAATTGATACACGAAACCGCGGCTGTTTTGCGAAAAAAAATGGCGACGGTAAAATGGCGTCCGTGGGCGGAAAAAAAAATGGAGCCGCGAAACCATCCTCGTCGTGCGAAAAAAAAAATTGATACACGAAACCGCGGCTGTTTTGCGAAAAAAAATGGCGACGGGAAAATGGCGTCCGTGGGCGGAAAAAAAAATGGAGCCGCGAAACCATCCTCGTCGTGCGAAAAAAAAAATTGATACACGAAACCGCGTCTGTTTTGCGAAAAAAAATGGCGACGGGAAAATGGCGTCCGTGGGCGGAAAAAAAAATGGAGCCGCGAAACCATCCTCGTCGTGCGAAAAAAAAAATTGATACACGAAACCGCGGCTGTTTTGCGAAAAAAAATGGCGACGGGAAAATGGCGTCCGTGGGCGAAAAAAAAATGGAGCCGCGAAACCATCCTCGTCGTGCGAAAAAAAAAATTGATACACGAAACCGCGGCTGTTTTGCGAAAAAAAATGGCGACGGGAAAATGGCGTCCGTGGGCGGAAAAAAAAATGGAGCCGCGAAACCATCCTCGTCGTGCGAAAAAAAAAATTGATACACGAAACCGAGGCTGTTTTGCAAAAAAAAATGGCGACGGGAAAATGGCGTCCGTGGGCGGAAAAAAAAATGAGCCGCGAAACCATCCTCGTCGTGCGAAAAAAAAAATTGATACACGAAACCGCGGCTGTTTTGCGAAAAAAAATGGCGACGGGAAAATGGCGTCCGTGGGCGGAAAAAAAAATGGAGCCGCGAAACCATCCTCGTCGTGCGAAAAAAAAAATTGATACACGAAACCGCGGCTGTTTTGCGAAAAAAAATGGCGACGGGAAAACGGCGTCCGTGGGCGGAAAAAAAAATGGAGCCGCGAAACCATCCTCGTCGTGCGAAAAAAAAAATTGATACACGAAACCGAGGCTGTTTTGCAAAAAAAAATGGCGACGGGAAAATGGCGTCCGTGGGCGGAAAAAAAAATGGAGCCGCGAAACCATCCTCGTCGTGCGAAAAAAAAAATTGATACACGAAACCGCGGCTGTTTTGCGAAAAAAATGGCGACGGGAAAATGGCGTCCGTGGGCGGAAAAAAAAATGGAGCCGCGAAACCATCCTCGTCGTGCGAAAAAAAAAATTGATACACGAAACCGCGGCTGTTTTGCGAAAAAAAATGGCGACGGGAAAATGGCGTCCATGGGCGGAAAAAAAAATGGAGCCGCGAAACCATCCTCGTCGTGCGAAAAAAAAAATTGATACACGAAACCGCGGCTGTTTTGCGAAAAAAAATGGCGACGGGAAAATGGCGTCCGTGGGCGGAAAAAAAATGGAGCCGCGAAACCATCCTCGTCGTGCGAAAAAAAAAATTGATACACGAAACCGCGGCTGTTTTGCGAAAAAAAATGGCGACGGGAAAATGGCGTCCGTGGGCGGAAAAAAAATGGAGCCGCGAAACCATCCTCGTCGTGCGAAATAAAAAATTGATACACGAAACCGCGGCTGTTTTGCGAAAAAAAATGGCGACGGGAAAATGGCGTCCGTGGGCGGAAAAAAAATGGAGCTGCGAAACCATCCTCGTCGTGCGAAAAAAAAAATTGATACACGAAACCGACGCTGTTTTGCGAAAAAAAATGGCGACGGGAAAATGGCGTCCGTGGGCGGAAAAAAAAAATGGAGCCGCGAAACCATCCTCGTCGTGCGAAAAAAAAAATTGATACACGAAACCGCGGCTGTTTTGCGAAAAAAAATGGCGACGGGAAAATGGCGTCCGTGGGCGGAAAAAAAATGGAGCCGCGAAACCATCCTCGTCGTGCGAAAAAAAAAAATTGATACACGAAACCGCGGCTGTTTTGCGAAAAAAAATGGCGACGGGAAAATGGCGTCCGTGGGCGGAAAAAAAAAATGGAGCCGCGAAACCATCCTCGTCGTGCGAAAAAAAAAATTGATACACGAAACCGCGTCTGTTTTGCGAAAAAAAATGGCGACGGGAAAATGGCGTCCGTGGGCGGAAAAAAAAATGGAGCCGCGAAACCATCCTCGTCGTGCGAAAAAAAAAATTGATACACGAAACCGCGTCTGTTTTGCGAAAAAAAATGGCGACGGGAAAATGGCGTCCGTGGGCGGAAAAAAAAATGGAGCCGCGAAACCATCCTCGTCGTGCGAAAAAAAAAATTGATACACGAAACCGCGGCTGTTTTGCGAAAAAAAATGGCGACGGGAAAATGGCGTCCGTGGGGGCGGAAAAAAAAAATGGAGCCGCGAAACCATCCTCGTCGTGCGAAAAAAAAAATTGATACACGAAACCGCGGCTGTTTTGCGAAAAAAAATGGCGACGGGAAAATGGCGTCCGTGGGCGGAAAAAAAAATGGAGCCGCGAAACCATCCTCGTCGTGCGAAAAAAAAAATTGATACACGAAACCGCGGCTGTTTTGCGAAAAAAAATGGCGACGGGAAAATGGCGTCCGTGGGCGGAAAAAACAATGGAGCCGCGAAACCATCCTCGTCGTGCGAAAAAAAAAATTGATACACGAAACCGCGGCTGTTTTGCGAAAAAAAATGGCGACGGGAAAATGGCGTCCGTGGGCGGAAAAAAAAATGGAGCCGCGAAACCATCCTCGTCGTGCGAAAAAAAAATTGATACACGAAACCGCGGCTGTTTTGCGAAAAAAAATGGCGACGGGAAAATGGCGTCCGTGGGCGGAAAAAAAATGGAGCCGCGAAACCATCCTCGTCGTGCGAAAAAAAAAATTGATACACGAAACCGCGGCTGTTTTGCGAAAAAAAATGGCGACGGGAAAATGGCGTCCGTGGGCGGAAAAAAAAATGGAGCCGCGAAACCATCCTCGTCGTGCGAAAAAAAAAATTGATACACGAAACCGCGGCTGTTTTGCGAAAAAAATGGCGACGGGAAAATGGCGTCCGTGGGCGGAAAAAAAAATGGAGCCGCGAAACCATCCTCGTCGTGCGAAAAAAAAAATTGATACACGAAACCGCGGCTGTTTTGCGAAAAAAAATGGCGACGGGAAAATGGCGTCCGTGGGCGGAAAAAAAAATGGAGCCGCGAAACCATCCTCGTCGTGCGAAAAAAAAAATTGATACACGAAACCGCGGCTGTTTTGCGAAAAAAATGGCGACGGGAAAATGGCGTCCGTGGGCGGAAAAAAAAATGGAGCCGCGAAACCATCCTCGTCGTGCGAAAAAAAAAATTGATACACGAAACCGCGGCTGTTTTGCGAAAAAAAATGGCGACGGGAAAATGGCGTCCGTGGGCGGAAAAAAAAATGGAGCCGCAAAACCATCCTCGTCGTGCGAAAAAAAAAATTGATACACGAAACCGCGGCTGTTTTGCAAAAAAAATGGCGACGGGAAAATGGCGTCCGTGGGCGGAAAAAAAAATGGAGCCGCGAAACCATCCTCGTCGTGCGAAAAAAAAAATTGATACACGAAACCGCGGCTGTTTTGCGAAAAAAAATGGCGACGGGAAAATGGCGTCCGTGGGCGGAAAAAAAAATGGAGCCGCGAAACCATCCTCGTCGTGCGAAAAAAAAAATTGATACACGAAACCGCGGCTGTTTTGCGAAAAAAAATGGCGACGGGAAAATGGCGTCCGTGGGCGGAAAAAAAAATGGAGCCGCGAAACCATCCTCGTCGTGCGAAAAAAAAAATTGATACACGAAACCGCGGCTGTTTTGCGAAAAAAATGGCGACGGGAAAATGGCGTCCGTGGGCGGAAAAAAAAATGGAGCCGCGAAACCATCCTCGTCGTGCGAAAAAAAAAATTGATACACGAAACCGACGCTGTTTTGCGACAAAAAATTGAGACGGGAAAATGGCGTCCGTGGGCGGAAAAAAAAATGGAGCGCGAAACCATCCTCGTCGTGCGAAAAAAAAAATTGATACACGAAACCGCGGCTGTTTTGCGAAAAAAAATGGCGACGGGAAAATGGCGTCCGTGGGCGGAAAAAAAAATGGAGCCGCGAAACCATCCTCGTCGTGCGAAAAATAAATTGATACACGAAACCGCGGCTGTTTTGCGATAAAAAAATTGAGACGGGAAAATGGCGTCCGTGGGCGGAAAAAAAAAATGGAGCCGCGAAACCATCCTCGTCGTTGCGAAAAAAAAAATTGATACACGAAACCGCGGCTGTTTTGCGAAAAAAAATGGCGACGGGAAAATGGCGTCCGTGGGCGGAAAAAAAAATGGAGCCGCGAAACCATCCTCGTCGTGCGAAAAAAAAATTGATACACCAAATCGACGCTGTTTCGCGACAAAAAATGGCGACGGGAAAATGGCGTCCGTGGGCGGAAAAAAAAATGGAGCCGCGAAACCATCCTCGTCGTGCGAAAAAAAAAATTGATACACGAAACCGAGGCTGTTTTGCGAAAAAAAAATGGCGACGGGAAAATGGCGTCCGTGGGCGGAAAAAAAAATGGAGCCGCGAAACCATCCTCGTCGTGCGAAAAAAAAAAATTGATACACGAAACCGCGTCTGTTTTGCGAAAAAAAATGGCGACGGGAAAATGGCGTCCGTGGGCGGAAAAAAAAATGGAGCCGCAAAACCATCCTCGTCGTGCGAAAAAAAAATTGATACACGAAACCGCGGCTGTTTTGCGAAAAAAAATGGCGACGGGAAAATGGCGTCCGTGGGCGGAAAAAAAAATGGAGCCGCAAAACCATCCTCGTCGTGCGAAAAAAAAAATTGATACACGAAACCGCGTCTGTTTTGCGAAAAAAAATGGCGACGGGAAAATGGCGTCCGTGGGCGGAAAAAAAAATGGAGCCGCGAAACCATACTCGTCGTGCGAAAAAAAAAATTGATACACGAAACCGCGTCTGTTTTGCGAAAAAAAATGGCGACGGGAAAATGGCGTCCGTGGGCGGAAAAAAAAATGGAGCCGCGAAACCATCCTCGTCGTGCGAAAAAAAAAAATTGATACACGAAACCGCGTCTGTTTTGCGAAAAAAAATGGCGACGGGAAAATGGCGTCCGTGGGCGGAAAAAAAAATGGAGCCGCGAAACCATCCTCGTCGTGCGAAAAAAAAATTGATACACGAAACCGCGGCTGTTTTGCGAAAAAAAATGGCGACGGGAAAATGGCGTCCGTGGGCGGAAAAAAAAATGGAGCCGCGAAACCATCCTCGTCGTGCGAAAAAAAAAATTGATACACGAAACCGCGGCTGTTTTGCGAAAAAAAATGGCGACGGGAAAATGGCGTCCGTGGGCGGAAAAAACAATGGAGCCGCGAAACCATCCTCGTCGTGCGAAAAAAAAAATTGATACACGAAACCGCGGCTGTTTTGCGAAAAAAAATGGCGACGGGAAAATGGCGTCCGTGGGCGGAAAAAAAAATGGAGCCGCGAAACCATCCTCGTCGTGCGAAAAAAAAATTGATACACGAAACCGCGTCTGTTTTGCGAAAAAAAAATGGCGACGGGAAAATGGCGTCCGTGGGCGGAAAAAAAAATGGAGCCGCGAAACCATCCTCGTCGTGCGAAAAAAAAAATTGATACACGAAACCGCGTCTGTTTGCGAAAAAAAATGGCGACGGGGAAAATGGCGTCCGTGGGCGGAAAAAAAAATGGAGCCGCGAAACCATCCTCGTCGTGCGAAAAAAAAAATTGATACACGAAACCGCGGCTGTTTTGCGAAAAAAATGGCGACGGGAAAATGGCGTCCGTGGGCGGAAAAAAAAATGGAGCCGCGAAACCATCCTCGTCGTGCGAAAAAAAAAATTGATACACGAAACCGCGGCTGTTTTGCGAAAAAAATGGCGACGGGAAAATGGCGTCCGTGGGCGGAAAAAAAAATGGAGCCGCGAAACCATCCTCGTCGTGCGAAAAAAAAATTGATACACGAAACCGCGGCTGTTTTGCGAAAAAAATGGCGACGGGAAAATGGCGTCCGTGGGCGGAAAAAAAATGGAGCCGCGAAACCATCCTCGTCGTGCGAAAAAAAAAATTGATACACGAAACCGCGGCTGTTTTGCGAAAAAAAAATGGCGACGGGAAAATGGCGTCCGTGGGCGGAAAAAAAAAATGGAGCCGCGAAACCATCCTCGTCGTGCGAAAAAAAAAATTGATACACGAAACCGAGGCTGTTTTGCGAAAAAAAATGGCGACGGGAAAATGGCGTCCGTGGGCGGAAAAAAAAATGGAGCCGCGAAACCATCCTCGTCGTGCGAAAAAAAAAATTATACACGAAACCGCGGCTGTTTTGCGAAAAAAAATGGCGACGGGAAAATGGCGTCCGTGGGCGGAAAAAAAAATGGAGCCGCGAAACCATCCTCGTCGTGCGAAAAAAAAAATTGATACACGAAACCGCGGCTGTTTTGCGAAAAAAAATGGCGACGGGAAAATGGCGTCCGTGGGCGGAAAAAAAAATGGAGCCGCGAAACCATCCTCGTCGTGCGAAAAAAAAAATTGATACACGAAACCGCGGCTGTTTTGCGAAAAAAAATGGCGACGGGAAAATGGCGTCCGTGGGCGGAAAAAAAAATGGAGCCGCGAAACCATCCTCGTCGTGCGAAAAAAAAAATTGATACACGAAACCGCGGCTGTTTTGCGAAAAAAAATGGCGACGGGAAAATGGCGTCCGTGGGCGGAAAAAAAAATGGAGCCGCGAAACCATCCTCGTCGTGCGAAAAAAAAAATTGATACACGAAACCGCGGCTGTTTTGCGAAAAAAAATGGCGACGGGAAAATGGCGTCCGTGGGCGGAAAAAAAAATGGAGCCGCGAAACCATCCTCGTCGTGCGAAAAAAAAAATTGATACACGAAACCGCGGCTGTTTTGCGAAAAAAAATGGCGACGGGAAAATGGCGTCCGTGGGCGGAAAAAAAAATGGAGCCGCAAAACCATCCTCGTCGTGCGAAAAAAAAAATTGATACACGAAACCGAGGCTGTTTTGCAAAAAAAATGGCGACGGGAAAATGGCGTCCGTGGGCGGAAAAAAAAATGGAGCCGCGAAACCATCCTCGTCGTGCGAAAAAAAAAATTGATACACGAAACCGCGGCTGTTTTGCGAAAAAAAATGGCGACGGGAAAATGGCGTCCGTGGGCGGAAAAAAAAATGGAGCCGCGAAACCATCCTCGTCGTGCGAAAAAAAAAATTGATACACGAAACCGCGGCTGTTTTGCGAAAAAAAATGGCGACGGGAAAATGGCGTCCGTGGGCGGAAAAAAAAATGGAGCCGCGAAACCATCCTCGTCGTGCGAAAAAAAAAATTGATACACGAAACCGCGGCTGTTTTGCGAAAAAAATGGCGACGGGAAAATGGCGTCCGTGGGCGGAAAAAAAAATGGAGCCGCGAAACCATCCTCGTCGTGCGAAAAAAAAAATTGATACACGAAACCGACGCTGTTTTGCGACAAAAAATTGAGACGGGAAAATGGCGTCCGTGGGCGGAAAAAAAAATGGAGCCGCGAAACCATCCTCGTCGTGCGAAAAAAAAAATTGATACACGAAACCGCGGCTGTTTTGCGAAAAAAAATGGCGACGGGAAAATGGCGTCCGTGGGCGGAAAAAAAAATGGAGCCGCGAAACCATCCTCGTCGTGCGAAAAATAAATTGATACACGAAACCGCGGCTGTTTTGCGATAAAAAATTGAGACGGGAAAATGGCGTCCGTGGGCGGAAAAAAAAAATGGAGCCGCGAAACCATCCTCGTCGTTGCGAAAAAAAAAATTGATACACGAAACCGCGGCTGTTTTGCGAAAAAAAATGGCGACGGGAAAATGGCGTCCGTGGGCGGAAAAAAAAATGGAGCCGCGAAACCATCCTCGTCGTGCGAAAAAAAAATTGATACACCAAATCGACGCTGTTTCGCGACAAAAAATGGCGACGGGAAAATGGCGTCCGTGGGCGGAAAAAAAAATGGAGCCGCGAAACCATCCTCGTCGTGCGAAAAAAAAAATTGATACACGAAACCGAGGCTGTTTTGCGAAAAAAAATGGCGACGGGAAAATGGCGTCCGTGGGCGGAAAAAAAAATGGAGCCGCGAAACCATCCTCGTCGTGCGAAAAAAAAAATTGATACACGAAACCGCGGCTGTTTTGCGAAAAAAAATGGCGACGGGAAAATGGCGTCCGTGGGCGGAAAAAAAAATGGAGCCGCAAAACCATCCTCGTCGTGCGAAAAAAAAATTGATACACGAAACCGCGGCTGTTTTGCGAAAAAAAATGGCGACGGGAAAATGGCGTCCGTGGGCGGAAAAAAAAATGGAGCCGCAAAACCATCCTCGTCGTGCGAAAAAAAAAATTGATACACGAAACCGCGGCTGTTTTGCGATAAAAAATGGCGACGGGAAAATGGCGTCCGTGGGCGGAAAAAAAAAATGGAGCCGCGAAACCATCCTCGTCGTGCGAAGAAAAAAATTGATACACGAAACCGCGGCTGTTTTGCGAAAAAAAATGGCGACGGGAAAATGGCGTCCGTGGGCGGAAAAAAAAATGGAGCCGCGAAACCATCCTCGTCGTGCGAAAAAAAAAATTGATACACGAAACCGCGGCTGTTTTGCGAAAAAAAATGGCGACGGGAAAGTGGCGTCCGTGGGCGGAAAAAAAAAATGAAGCCGCGAAACCATCCTCGTCGTGCGAAAAAAAAAATTGATACACGAAACCGCGGCTGTTTTGCGAAAAAAAATGGCGACGGGAAAATGGCGTCCGTGGGCGGAAAAAAAAATGGAGCCGCGAAACCATCCTCGTCGTGCGAAAAAAAAATTGATACACGAAACCGCGGCTGTTTTGCGAAAAAAAATGGCGACGGGAAAATGGCGTCCGTGGGCGGAAAAAAAAATGGAGCCGCGAAACCATCCTCGTCGTGCGAAAAAAAAAATTGATACACGAAACCGCGGCTGTTTTGCGAAAAAAAATGGCGACGGGAAAATGGCGTCCGTGGGCGGAAAAAAAATGGAGCCGCGAAACCATCCTCGTCGTGCGAAAAAAAAATTGATACACGAAACCGCGGCTGTTTTGCGAAAAAAAATGGCGACGGGAAAATGGCGTCCGTGGGCGGAAAAAAAAATGGAGCCGCGAAACCATCCTCGTCGTGCGAAAAAAAAAATTGATACACGAAACCGCGGCTGTTTTGCGAAAAAAAATGGCGACGGGAAAATGGCGTCCGTGGGCGGAAAAAAAATGGAGAGGCGACACCATCCTCGTCGTGCGAAAAAAAAAATTGATACACGAAACCGCGGCTGTTTTGCGAAAAAAAATGGCGACGGGAAAATGGCGTCCGTGGGCGGAAAAAAAAAAGGAGCCGCGAAACCATCCTTGTCGTGCGAAAAAAAAAATTGATACACGAAACCGAGGCTGTTTTGCGAAAAAAAATGGCGACGGGAAAATGGCGTCCGTGGGCGGAAAAAAAAATGGAGCCGCGAAACCATCCTCGTCGTGCGAAAAAAAAAATTGATACACGAAACCGCGGCTGTTTTGCGAAAAAAAATGGCGACGGGAAAATGGCGTCCGTGGGCGGAAAAAAAAATGGAGCCGCGAAACCATCCTCGTCGTGCGAAAAAAAAAATTGATACACGAAACCGCGGCTGTTTTGCGAAAAAAAATGGCGACGGGAAAATGGCGTCCGTGGGCGGAAAAAAAAATGGAGACGCGAAACCATCCTCGTCGTGCGAAAAAAAAAATTGATACACGAAACCGCGGCTGTTTTGCGAAAAAAAATGGCGACGGGAAAATGGCGTCCGTGGGCGGAAAAAAAAATGGAGCCGCGAAACCATCCTCGTCGTGCGAAAAAAAAAATTGATACACGAAACCGCGGCTGTTTTGCGAAAAAAAATGGCGACGGGAAAATGGCGTCCGTGGGCGGAAAAAAAAATGGAGCCGCGAAACCATCCTCGTCGTGCGAAAAAAAAAATTGATACACGAAACCGAGGCTGTTTTGCGAAAAAAAATGGCGACGGGAAAATGGCGTCCGTGGGCGGAAAAAAAAATGGAGCCGCGAAACCATCCTCGTCGTGCGAAAAGAAAAATTGATACACGAAACCGCGGCTGTTTTGCGAAAAAAAATGGCGACGGGAAAATGGCGTCCGTGGGCGGAAAAAAAAATGGAGCTGCGAAACCATCCTCGTCGTGCGAAAAAAAAATTGATACACGAAACCGACGCTGTTTTGCGAAAAAAAATGGCGACGGGAAAATGGCGTCCGTGGGCGGAAAAAAAAATGGAGCCGCGAAACCATCCTCGTCGTGCGAAAAAAAAAATTGATACACGAAACCGCGGCTGTTTTGCGAAAAAAAATGGCGACGGGAAAATGGCGTCCGTGGGCGGAAAAAAAAATGGAGCCGCGAAACCATCCTCGTCGTGCGAAAAAAAAAATTGATACACGAAACCGCGGCTGTTTTGCGAAAAAAAATGGCGACGGGAAAATGGCGTCCGTGGGCGGAAAAAAAAATGGAGCCGCGAAACCATCCTCGTCGTGCGAAAAAAAAAATTGATACACGAAACCGCGTCTGTTTTGCGAAAAAAAATGGCGACGGGAAAATGGCGTCCGTGGGCGGAAAAAAAAATGGAGCCGCGAAACCATCCTCGTCGTGCGAAAAAAAAAATTGATACACGAAACCGCGGCTGTTTTGCGAAAAAAAATGGCGACGGGAAAATGGCGTCCGTGGGCGGAAAAAAAAATGGAGCCGCGAAACCATCCTCGTCGTGCGAAAAAAAAAATTGATACACGAAACCGCGGCTGTTTTGCGAAAAAAAATGGCGACGGGAAAACGGCGTCCGTGGGCGGAAAAAAAAATGGAGCCGCGAAACCATCCTCGTCGTGCGAAAAAAAAAATTGATACACGAAACCGAGGCTGTTTTGCGAAAAAAAATGGCGACGGGAAAATGGCGTCCGTGGGCGGAAAAAAAAATGGAGCCGCGAAACCATCCTCGTCGTGCGAAAAAAAAAATTGATACACGAAACCGCGGCTGTTTTGCGAAAAAAAATGGCGACGGGAAAATGGCGTCCGTGGGCGGAAAAAAAAATGGAGCCGCGAAACCATCCTCGTCGTGCGAAAAAAAAAATTGATACACGAAACCGCGGCTGTTTTGCGAAAAAAAATGGCGACGGGAAAACGGCGTCCGTGGGCGGAAAAAAAAATGGAGCCGCGAAACCATCCTCGTCGTGCGAAAAAAAAAATTGATACACGAAACCGAGGCTGTTTTGCAAAAAAAATGGCGACGGGAAAATGGCGTCCGTGGGCGGAAAAAAAAATGGAGCCGCGAAACCATCCTCGTCGTGCGAAAAAAAAAATTGATACACGAAACCGCGGCTGTTTTGCGAAAAAAAATGGCGACGGGAAAATGGCGTCCGTGGGCGGAAAAAAAAATGGAGCCGCGAAACCATCCTCGTCGTGCGAAAAAAAAAATTGATACACGAAACCGCGGCTGTTTTGCGAAAAAAAATGGCGACGGGAAAATGGCGTCCATGGGCGGAAAAAAAAATGGAGCCGCGAAACCATCCTCGTCGTGCGAAAAAAAAAATTGATACACGAAACCGCGGCTGTTTTGCGAAAAAAAATGGCGACGGGAAAATGGCGTCCGTGGGCGGAAAAAAAAATGGAGCCGCGAAACCATCCTCGTCGTGCGAAAAAAAAAATTGATACACGAAACCGCGGCTGTTTTGCGAAAAAAAATGGCGACGGGAAAATGGCGTCCGTGGGCGGAAAAAAAAATGGAGCCGCGAAACCATCCTCGTCGTGCGAAATAAAAAATTGATACACGAAACCGCGGCTGTTTTGCGAAAAAAAATGGCGACGGGAAAATGGCGTCCGTGGGCGGAAAAAAAAATGGAGCTGCGAAACCATCCTTGTCGTGCGAAAAAAAAAATTGATACACGAAACCGACGCTGTTTTGCGAAAAAAAATGGCGACGGGAAAATGGCGTCCGTGGGCGGAAAAAAAAATGGAGCCGCGAAACCATCCTCGTCGTGCGAAAAAAAAATTGATACACGAAACCGCGGCTGTTTTGCGAAAAAAAATGGCGACGGGAAAATGGCGTCCGTGGGCGGAAAAAAAAATGGAGCCGCGAAACCATCCTCGTCGTGCGAAAAAAAAAAATTGATACACGAAACCGCGGCTGTTTTGCGAAAAAAAATGGCGACGGGAAAATGGCGTCCGTGGGCGGAAAAAAAAATGGAGCCGCGAAACCATCCTCGTCGTGCGAAAAAAAAAATTGATACACGAAACCGCGTCTGTTTTGCGAAAAAAAATGGCGACGGGAAAATGGCGTCCGTGGGCGGAAAAAAAAATGGAGCCGCGAAACCATCCTCGTCGTGCGAAAAAAAAAATTGATACACGAAACCGCGGCTGTTTTGCGAAAAAAAATGGCGACGGGAAAACGGCGTCCGTGGGCGGAAAAAAAAATGGAGCCGCGAAACCATCCTCGTCGTGCGAAAAAAGAAATTGATACACGAAACCGAGGCTGTTTTGCAAAAAAAAATGGCGACGGGAAAATGGCGTCCGTGGGCGGAAAAAAAAATGGAGCCGCGAAACCATCCTCGTCGTGCGAAAAAAAAAATTGATACACGAAACCGCGGCTGTTTTGCGAAAAAAAATGGCGACGGGAAAATGGCGTCCGTGGGCGGAAAAAAAAATGGAGCCGCGAAACCATCCTCGTCGTGCGAAAAAAAAAATTGATACACGAAACCGCGGCTGTTTTGCGAAAAAAAATGGCGACGGGAAAACGGCGTCCGTGGGCGGAAAAAAAAATGGAGCCGCGAAACCATCCTCGTCGTGCGAAAAAAAAAATTGATACACGAAACCGAGGCTGTTTTGCAAAAAAAAATGGCGACGGGAAAATGGCGTCCGTGGGCGGAAAAAAAAATGGAGCCGCGAAACCATCCTCGTCGTGCGAAAAAAAAAATTGATACACGAAACCGCGGCTGTTTTGCGAAAAAAAATGGCGACGGGAAAATGGCGTCCGTGGGCGGAAAAAAAAATGGAGCCGCGAAACCATCCTCGTCGTGCGAAAAAAAAAATTGATACACGAAACCGCGGCTGTTTTGCGAAAAAAAATGGCGACGGGAAAATGGCGTCCATGGGCGGAAAAAAAAATGGAGCCGCGAAACCATCCTCGTCGTGCGAAAAAAAAAATTGATACACGAAACCGCGGCTGTTTTGCGAAAAAAAATGGCGACGGGAAAATGGCGTCCGTGGGCGGAAAAAAAAATGGAGCCGCGAAACCATCCTCGTCGTGCGAAAAAAAAAATTGATACACGAAACCGACGCTGTTTTGCGAAAAAAAATGGCGACGGGAAAATGGCGTCCGTGGGCGGAAAAAAAAATGGAGCCGCGAAACCATCCTCGTCGTGCGAAATAAAAAATTGATACACGAAACCGCGGCTGTTTTGCGAAAAAAATGGCGACGGGAAAATGGCGTCCGTGGGCGGAAAAAAAAATGGAGCTGCGAAACCATCCTCGTCGTGCGAAAAAAAAAATTGATACACGAAACCGACGCTGTTTTGCGAAAAAAAATGGCGACGGGAAAATGGCGTCCGTGGGCGGAAAAAAAAATGGAGCCGCGAAACCATCCTCGTCGTGCGAAAAAAAAAATTGATACACGAAACCGCGGCTGTTTTGCGAAAAAAAATGGCGACGGGAAAATGGCGTCCGTGGGCGGAAAAAAAAATGGAGCCGCGAAACCATCCTCGTCGTGCGAAAAAAAAAATTGATACACGAAACCGCGGCTGTTTTGCGAAAAAAAATGGCGACGGGAAAATGGCGTCCGTGGGCGGAAAAAAAAATGGAGCCGCGAAACCATCCTCGTCGTGCGAAAAAAAAAATTGATACACGAAACCGCGTCTGTTTTGCGAAAAAAAATGGCGACGGGAAAATGGCGTCCGTGGGCGGAAAAAAAAATGGAGCCGCGAAACCATCCTCGTCGTGCGAAAAAAAAAATTGATACACGAAACCGCGTCTGTTTTGCGAAAAAAAATGGCGACGGGAAAATGGCGTCCGTGGGCGGAAAAAAAAATGGAGCCGCGAAACCATCCTCGTCGTGCGAAAAAAAAAATTGATACACGAAACCGCGGCTGTTTTGCGAAAAAAAATGGCGACGGGAAAATGGCGTCCGTGGGCGGAAAAAAAAATGGAGCCGCGAAACCATCCTCGTCGTGCGAAAAAAAAAATTGATACACGAAACCGCGGCTGTTTTGCGAAAAAAAATGGCGACGGGAAAATGGCGTCCGTGGGCGGAAAAAACAATGGAGCCGCGAAACCATCCTCGTCGTGCGAAAAAAAAAATTGATACACGAAACCGCGGCTGTTTTGCGAAAAAAAATGGCGACGGGAAAATGGCGTCCGTGGGCGGAAAAAAAAATGGAGCCGCGAAACCATCCTCGTCGTGCGAAAAAAAAAATTGATACACGAAACCGACGCTGTTTTGCGAAAAAAAATGGCGACGGGAAAATGGCGTCCGTGGGCGGAAAAAAAAATGGAGCCGCGAAACCATCCTCGTCGTGCGAAAAAAAAAATTGATACACGAAACCGCGGCTGTTTTGCGAAAAAAAATGGCGACGGGAAAATGGCGTCCGTGGGCGGAAAAAAAAATGGAGCCGCGAAACCATCCTCGTCGTGCGAAAAAAAAAATTGATACACGAAACCGCGGCTGTTTTGCGAAAAAAAATGGCGACGGGAAAATGGCGTCCGTGGGCGGAAAAAACAATGGAGCCGCGAAACCATCCTCGTCGTGCGAAAAAAAAAATTGATACACGAAACCGCGGCTGTTTTGCGAAAAAAAATGGCGACGGGAAAATGGCGTCCGTGGGCGGAAAAAAAAATGGAGCCGCGAAACCATCCTCGTCGTGCGAAAAAAAAAATTGATACACGAAACCGCGGCTGTTTTGCGAAAAAAAATGGCGACGGGAAAATGGCGTCCGTGGGCGGAAAAAAAAATGGAGCCGCGAAACCATCCTCGTCGTGCGAAAAAAAAAATTGATACACGAAAAAACCGCGGCTGTTTTGCAAAAATAAAATGGCGACGGGAAAATGGCGTCCGTGGGCGGAAAAAAAAATGGAGCCGCGAAACCATCCTCGTCGTGCGAAAAAAAAATTGATACACGAAACCGAGGCTGTTTTGCGAAAAAAAATGGCGACGGGAAAATGGCGTCCGTGGGCGGAAAAAAAATGGAGCCGCGAAACCATCCTCGTCGTGCGAAAAAAAAAATTGATACACGAAACCGAGGCTGTTTTGCGAAAAAAAATGGCGACGGGAAAATGGCGTCCGTGGGCGGAAAAAAAAATGGAGCCGCGAAACCATCCTCGTCGTGCGAAAAAAAAATTGATACACGAAACCGCGGCTGTTTTGCGAAAAAAATGGCGACGGGAAAATGGCGTCCGTGGGCGGAAAAAAAAATGGAGCCGCGAAACCATCCTCGTCGTGCGAAAAAAAAAATTGATACACGAAACCGCGGCTGTTTTGCGAAAAAAAATGGCGACGGGAAAATGGCGTCCGTGGGCGGAAAAAAAAATGGAGCCGCGAAACCATCCTCGTCGTGCGAAAAAAAAAATTGATACACGAAACCGCGGCTGTTTTGCGAAAAAAATGGCGACGGGAAAATGGCGTCCGTGGGCGGAAAAAAAAATGGAGCCGCGAAACCATCCTCGTCGTGCGAAAAAAAAAATTGATACACGAAACCGCGGCTGTTTTGCGAAAAAAAATGGCGACGGGAAAATGGCGTCCGTGGGCGGAAAAAAAAATGGAGCCGCGAAACCATCCTCGTCGTGCGAAAAAAAAAATTGATACACGAAACCGCGGCTGTTTTGCGAAAAAAAATGGCGACGGGAAAATGGCGTCCGTGGGCGGAAAAAAAAATGGAGCCGCGAAACCATCCTCGTCGTGCGAAAAAAAAAATTGATACACGAAACCGCGGCTGTTTTGCGAAAAAAAATGGCGACGGGAAAATGGCGTCCGTGGGCGGAAAAAAAAATGGAGCCGCGAAACCATCCTCGTCGTGCGAAAAAAAAAATTGATACACGAAAACGCGGCTGTTTTGCAAAAAAAAATGGCGACGGGAAAATGGCGTCCGTGGGCGGAAAAAAAAATGGAGCCGCGAAACCATCCTCGTCGTGCGAAAAAAAAAATTGATACACGAAACCGCGGCTGTTTTGCGAAAAAAAATGGCGACGGGAAAACGGCGTCCGTGGGCGGAAAAAAAAATGGAGCCGCGAAACCATCCTCGTCGTGCGAAAAAAAAAATTGATACACGAAACCGAGGCTGTTTTGCAAAAAAAAATGGCGACGGGAAAATGGCGTCCGTGGGCGGAAAAAAAAATGGAGCCGCGAAACCATCCTCGTCGTGCGAAAAAAAAAATTGATACACGAAACCGCGGCTGTTTTGCGAAAAAAAATGGCGACGGGAAAATGGCGTCCGTGGGCGGAAAAAAAAATGGAGCCGCGAAACCATCCTCGTCGTGCGAAAAAAAAAATTGATACACGAAACCGCGGCTGTTTTGCGAAAAAAAATGGCGACGGGAAAATGGCGTCCGTGGGCGGAAAAAAAAATGGAGCCGCGAAACCATCCTCGTCGTGCGAAAAAAAAAATTGATACACGAAACCGCGGCTGTTTTGCGAAAAAAAATGGCGACGGGAAAATGGCGTCCGTGGGCGGAAAAAAAAATGGAGCCGCGAAACCATCCTCGTCGTGCGAAAAAAAAAATTGATACACGAAACCGCGGCTGTTTTGCGAAAAAAAATGGCGACGGGAAAATGGCGTCCGTGGGCGGAAAAAAAAATGGAGCCGCGAAACCATCCTCGTCGTGCGAAATAAAAAATTGATACACGAAACCGCGGCTGTTTTGCGAAAAAAAATGGCGACGGGAAAATGGCGTCCGTGGGCGGAAAAAAAAATGGAGCCGCGAAACCATCCTCGTCGTGCGAAAAAAAAAATTGATACACGAAACCGTGGCTGTTTTGCGAAAAAAAATGGCGACGGGAAAATGGCGTCCGTGGGCGGAAAAAAAAATGGAGCCGCGAAACCATCCTCGTCGTGCGAAAAAAAAAATTGATACACGAAACCGCGGCTGTTTTGCGAAAAAAAATGGCGACGGGAAAATGGCGTCCGTGGGCGGAAAAAAAAATGGAGCCGCGAAACCATCCTCGTCGTGCGAAAAAAAAAATTGATACACGAAACCGCGGCTGTTTTGCGAAAAAAAATGGCGACGGGAAAATGGCGTCCGTGGGCGGAAAAAAAAATGGAGCCGCGAAACCATCCTCGTCGTGCGAAAAGAAAAATTGATACACGAAACTGCGGCTGTTTTGCGAAAAAAAATGGCGACGGGAAAATGGCGTCCGTGGGCGGAAAAAAAAATGGAGCCGCGAAACCATCCTCGTCGTGCGAAAAAAAAAATTGATACACGAAACCGCGGCTGTTTTGCGAAAAAAAATGGCGACGGGAAAATGGCGTCCGTGGGCGGAAAAAAAAATGGAGCCGCGAAACCATCCTCGTCGTGCGAAAAAAAAAATTGATACACGAAACCGCGGCTGTTTTGCGAAAAAAAATGGCGACGGGAAAATGGCGTCCGTGGGCGGAAAAAAAAATGGAGCCGCGAAACCATCCTCGTCGTGCGAAAAAAAAATTGATACACGAAACCGCGGCTGTTTTGCGAAAAAAAATGGCGACGGGAAAATGGCGTCCGTGGGCGGAAAAAAAAATGGAGCCGCGAAACCATCCTCGTCGTGCGAAAAAAAAAATTGATACACGAAACCGCGGCTGTTTTGCGAAAAAAAATGGCGACGGGAAAATGGCGTCCGTGGGCGGAAAAAAAAATGGAGCCGCGAAACCATCCTCGTCGTGCGAAAAAAAAAATTGATACACGAAACCGCGGCTGTTTTGCGAAAAAAAATGGCGACGGGAAAATGGCGTCCGTGGGCGGAAAAAAAAATGGAGCCGCGAAACCATCCTCGTCGTGCGAAAAAAAAAATTGATACACGAAACCGCGGCTGTTTTGCGAAAAAAAATGGCGACGGGAAAATGGCGTCCGTGGGCGGAAAAAAAAATGGAGCCGCGAAACCATCCTCGTCGTGCGAAAAAAAAAATTGATACACGAAACCGTGGCTGTTTTGCGAAAAAAAATGGCGACGGGAAAATGGCGTCCGTGGGCGGAAAAAAAAATGGAGCCGCGAAACCATCCTCGTCGTGCGAAAAAAAAAATTGATACACGAAACCGCGGCTGTTTTGCGAAAAAAAATGGCGACGGGAAAATGGCGTCCGTGGGCGGAAAAAAAAATGGAGCCGCGAAACCATCCTCGTCGTGCGAAAAGAAAAATTGATACACGAAACTGCGGCTGTTTTGCGAAAAAAAATGGCGACGGGAAAATGGCGTCCGTGGGCGGAAAAAAAAAATGGAGCCGCGAAACCATCCTCGTCGTGCGAAAAAAAAAATTGATACACGAAACCGCGGCTGTTTTGCGAAAAAAAATGGCGACGGGAAAATGGCGTCCGTGGGCGGAAAAAAAAATGGAGCCGCGAAACCATCCTCGTCGTGCGAAAAAAAAAATTGATACACGAAACCGCGGCTGTTTTGCGAAAAAAAATGGCGACGGGAAAATGGCGTCCGTGGGCGGAAAAAAAAATGGAGCCGCGAAACCATCCTCGTCGTGCGAAAAAAAAAATTGATACACGAAACCGCGGCTGTTTTGCGAAAAAAAATGGCGACGGGAAAATGGCGTCCGTGGGCGGAAAAAAAAATGGAGCCGCGAAACCATCCTCGTCGTGCGAAAAAAAAAATTGATACACGAAACCGCGGCTGTTTTGCGAAAAAAAATGGCGACGGGAAAATGGCGTCCGTGGGCGGAAAAAAAAATGGAGCCGCGAAACCATCCTCGTCGTGCGAAAAAAAAAAATTGATACACGAAACCGCGGCTGTTTTGCGAAAAAAAATGGCGACGGGAAAATGGCGTCCGTGGGCGGAAAAAAAAATGGAGCCGCGAAACCATCCTCGTCGTGTGAAAAAAAAAATTGATACACGAAACCGCGTCTGTTTTGCGAAAAAAAATGGCGACGGGAAAATGGCGTCCGTGGGCGGAAAAAAAAATGGAGCCGCGAAACCATCCTCGTCGTGCGAAAAAAAAAATTGATACACGAAACCGTGGCTGTTTTGCGAAAAAAAATGGCGACGGGAAAATGGCGTCCGTGGGCGGAAAAAAAAATGGAGCCGCGAAACCATCCTCGTCGTGCGAAAAAAAAAATTGATACACGAAACCGCGGCTGTTTTGCGAAAAAAAATGGCGACGGGAAAATGGCGTCCGTGGGCGGAAAAAAAAATGGAGCTGCGAAACCATCCTCGTCGTGCGAAAAAAAAAATTGATACACGAAACCGACGCTGTTTTGCGAAAAAAAATGGCGACGGGAAAATGGCGTCCGTGGGCGGAAAAAAAAATGGAGCCGCGAAACCATCCTCGTCGTGCGAAAAGAAAAATTGATACACGAAACTGCGGCTGTTTTGCGAAAAAAAATGGCGACGGGAAAATGGCGTCCGTGGGCGGAAAAAAAAATGGAGCCGCGAAACCATCCTCGTCGTGCGAAAAAAAAAATTGATACACGAAACCGCGGCTGTTTTGCGAAAAAAAATGGCGACGGGAAAATGGCGTCCGTGGGCGGAAAAAAAAATGGAGCCGCGAAACCATCCTCGTCGTGCGAAAAAAAAAATTGATACACGAAACCGCGGCTGTTTTGCGAAAAAAAATGGCGACGGGAAAATGGCGTCCGTGGGCGGAAAAAAAAATGGAGCCGCGAAACCATCCTCGTCGTGCGAAAAAAAAAATTGATACACGAAACCGCGGCTGTTTTGCGAAAAAAAATGGCGACGGGAAAATGGCGTCCGTGGGCGGAAAAAAAAATGGAGCCGCGAAACCATCCTCGTCGTGCGAAAAAAAAAATTGATACACGAAACCGCGGCTGTTTTGCGAAAAAAAATGGCGACGGGAAAATGGCGTCCGTGGGCGGAAAAAAAAATGGAGCCGCGAAACCATCCTCGTCGTGCGAAAAAAAAAATTGATACACGAAACCGCGTCTGTTTTGCGAAAAAAAATGGCGACGGGAAAATGGCGTCCGTGGGCGGAAAAAAAAATGGAGCCGCGAAACCATCCTCGTCGTGCGAAAAAAAAAATTGATACACGAAACCGCGGCTGTTTTGCGAAAAAAAATGGCGACGGGAAAATGGCGTCCGTGGGCGGAAAAAAAAATGGAGCCGCGAAACCATCCTCGTCGTGCGAAAAAAAAAATTGATACACGAAACCGCGGCTGTTTTGCGAAAAAAAATGGCGACGGGAAAATGGCGTCCGTGGGCGGAAAAAAAAATGGAGCCGCGAAACCATCCTCGTCGTGCGAAAAAAAAAATTGATACACGAAACCGCGGCTGTTTTGCGAAAAAAATGGAGACGGGAAAATGGCGTCCGTGGGCGGAAAAAAAAATGGAGCCGCGAAACCATCCTCGTCGTGCGAAAAAAAAAATTGATACACGAAACCGCGGCTGTTTTGCGAAAAAAAATGGCGACGGGAAAATGGCGTCCGTGGGCGGAAAAAAAAATGGAGCCGCGAAACCATCCTCGTCGTGCGAAAAAAAAAATTGATACACGAAACCGCGGCTGTTTTGCGAAAAAAAATGGCGACGGGAAAATGGCGTCCGTGGGCGGAAAAAAAAATGGAGCCGCGAAACCATCCTCGTCGTGCGAAAAAAAAAATTGATACACGAAACCGCGTCTGTTTTGCGAAAAAAAATGGCGACGGGAAAATGGCGTCCGTGGGCGGAAAAAAAAATGGAGCCGCGAAACCATCCTCGTCGTGCGAAAAAAAAAATTGATACACGAAACCGCGGCTGTTTTGCGAAAAAAAATGGCGACGGGAAAATGGCGTCCGTGGGCGGAAAAAAAAATGGAGCCGCGAAACCATCCTCGTCGTGCGAAAAAAAAAATTGATACACGAAACCGCGGCTGTTTTGCGAAAAAAAATGGCGACGGGAAAATGGCGTCCGTGGGCGGAAAAAAAAATGGAGCCGCGAAACCATCCTCGTCGTGCGAAAAAAAAAATTGATACACGAAACCGCGTCTGTTTTGCGAAAAAAAATGGCGACGGGAAAATGGCGTCCGTGGGCGGAAAAAAAAATGGAGCCGCGAAACCATCCTCGTCGTGCGAAAAAAAAATTGATACACGAAACCGCGGCTGTTTTGCGAAAAAAAATGGCGACGGGAAAATGGCGTCCGTGGGCGGAAAAAAAAATGGAGCCGCGAAACCATCCTCGTCGTGCGAAAAAAAAAATTGATACACGAAACCGCGGCTGTTTTGCGAAAAAAAATGGCGACGGGAAAATGGCGTCCGTGGGCGGAAAAAAAAATGGAGCCGCGAAACCATCCTCGTCGTGCGAAAAAAAAAATTGATACACGAAACCGCGGCTGTTTTGCGAAAAAAATGGAGACGGGAAAATGGCGTCCGTGGGCGGAAAAAAAAATGGAGCCGCGAAACCATCCTCGTCGTGCGAAAAAAAAAATTGATACACGAAACCGCGGCTGTTTTGCGAAAAAAAATGGCGACGGGAAAATGGCGTCCGTGGGCGGAAAAAAAAATGGAGCCGCGAAACCATCCTCGTCGTGCGAAAAAAAAAATTGATACACGAAACCGCGGCTGTTTTGCGAAAAAAAATGGCGACGGGAAAATGGCGTCCGTGGGCGGAAAAAAAAATGGAGCCGCGAAACCATCCTCGTCGTGCGAAAAAAAAAATTGATACACGAAACCGCGTCTGTTTTGCGAAAAAAAATGGCGACGGGAAAATGGCGTCCGTGGGCGGAAAAAAAAATGGAGCCGCGAAACCATCCTCGTCGTGCGAAAAAAAAATTGATACACGAAACCGCGGCTGTTTTGCGAAAAAAAATGGCGACGGGAAAATGGCGTCCGTGGGCGGAAAAAAAAATGGAGCCGCGAAACCATCCTCGTCGTGCGAAAAAAAAAATTGATACACGAAACCGCGGCTGTTTTGCGAAAAAAAATGGCGACGGGAAAATGGCGTCCGTGGGCGGAAAAAAAAATGGAGCCGCGAAACCATCCTCGTCGTGCGAAAAAAAAAATTGATACACGAAACCGCGGCTGTTTTGCGAAAAAAAATGGCGACGGGAAAATGGCGTCCGTGGGCGGAAAAAAAAATGGAGCCGTAAAACCATCCTCGTCGTGCGAAAAAAAAAATTGATACACGAAACCGCGGCTGTTTTGCGAAAAAAAATGGCGACGGGAAAATGGCGTCCGTGGGCGGAAAAAAAAATGGAGCCGCAAAACCATCCTCGTCGTGCGAAAAGAAAAATTGATACACGAAACCGCGGCTGTTTTGCGAAAAAAAATGGCGACGGGAAAATGGCGTCCGTGGGCGGAAAAAAAAATGGAGCCGCGAAACCATCCTCGTCGTGCGAAAAAAAAAATTGATACACGAAACCGACGCTGTTTTGCGAAAAAAAATGGCGACGGGAAAATGGCGTCCGTGGGCGGAAAAAAAAATGGAGCCGCGAAACCATCCTCGTCGTGCGAAAAAAAAAATTGATACACGAAACCGCGGCTGTTTTGCGAAAAAAAATGGCGACGGGAAAGTGGCGTCCGTGGGCGGAAAAAAAAATGGAGCCGCGAAACCATCCTCGTCGTGCGAAAAAAAAAATTGATACACGAAACCGCGGCTGTTTTGCGAAAAAAAATGGCGACGGGAAAATGGCGTCCGTGGGCGGAAAAAAAAATGGAGCCGCGAAACCATCCTCGTCGTGCGAAAAAAAAAATTGATACACGAAACCGCGGCTGTTTTGCGAAAAAAAATGGCGACGGGAAAATGGCGTCCGTGGGCGGAAAAAAAAATGGAGCCGCGAAACCATCCTCGTCGTGCGAAAAAAAAAATTGATACACGAAACCGCGTCTGTTTTGCGAAAAAAAATGGCGACGGGAAAATGGCGTCCGTGGGCGGAAAAAAAAATGGAGCCGCGAAACCATCCTCGTCGTGCGAAAAAAAAAATTGATACACGAAACCGCGGCTGTTTTGCGAAAAAAAATGGCGACGGGAAAATGGCGTCCGTGGGCGGAAAAAAAAATGGAGCCGCGAAACCATCCTCGTCGTGCGAAAAAAAAAATTGATACACGAAACCGCGTCTGTTTTGCGAAAAAAAATGGCGACGGGAAAATGGCGTCCGTGGGCGGAAAAAAAAATGGAGCCGCGAAACCATCCTCGTCGTGCGAAAAAAAAATTGATACACGAAACCGCGGCTGTTTTGCGAAAAAAAATGGCGACGGGAAAATGGCGTCCGTGGGCGGAAAAAAAAATGGAGCCGCGAAACCATCCTCGTCGTGCGAAAAAAAAAATTGATACACGAAACCGCGGCTGTTTTGCGAAAAAAAATGGCGACGGGAAAATGGCGTCCGTGGGCGGAAAAAAAAATGGAGCCGCGAAACCATCCTCGTCGTGCGAAAAAAAAAATTGATACACGAAACCGCGTCTGTTTTTCGAAAAAAAATGGCGACGGGAAAATTGCGTCCGTGGGCGGAAAAAAAAATGGAGCCGCGAAACCATCCTCGTCATGCGAAAAAAAAAATTGATACACGAAACCGCGTCTGTTTTGCGAAAAAAAATGGCGACGGGAAAATGGCGTCCGTGGGCGGAAAAAAAAATGGAGAGGCGAAACCATCCTCGTCGTGCGAAAAAAAAAATTGATACACGAAACCGCGGCTGTTTTGCGAAAAAAAATGGCGACGGGAAAATGGCGTCCGTGGGCGGAAAAAAAAATGGAGCCGCGAAACCATCCTCGTCGTGCGAAAAAAAAATTGATACACGAAACCGCGGCTGTTTTGCGAAAAAAATGGAGACGGGAAAATGGCGTCCGTGGGCGGAAAAAAAAATGGAGCCGCGAAACCATCCTCGTCGTGCGAAAAAAAAAAGTGATACACGAAACCGTGGCTGTTTTGCGAAAAAAAATGGCGACGGGAAAATGGCGTCCGTGGGCGGAAAAAAAAATGGAGACGCGAAACCATCCTCATCGTGCGAAAAAAAAAATTGATACACGAAACCGCGGCTGTTTTGCGAAAAAAATGGAGACGGGAAAATGGCGTCCGTGGGCGGAAAAAAAAATGGAGCCGCGAAACCATCCTCGTCGTGCGAAAAAAAAATTGATACACGAAACCGCGGCTGTTTTGCGAAAAAAAATGGCGACGGGAAAATGGCGTCCGTGGGCGGAAAAAAAAATGGAGCCGCGAAACCATCCTCGTCGTGCGAAAAAAAAAATTGATACACGAAACCGCGGCTGTTTTGCGAAAAAAAATGGCAACGGGAAAATGGCGTCCGTGGGCGGAAAAAAAGATGGAGCCGCAAAACCATCCTCGTCGTGCGAAAAGAAAAATTGATACACGAAACCGCGGCTGTTTTGCGAAAAAAAATGGCGACGGGAAAATGGCGTCCGTGGGCGGAAAAAAAAATGGAGCCGCGAAACCATCCTCGTCGTGCGAAAAAAAAAATTGATACACGAAACCGAGGCTGTTTTGCGAAAAAAAATGGCGACGGGAAAATGGCGTCCGTGGGCGGAAAAAAAAATGGAGCCGCGAAACCATCCTCGTCGTGCGAAAAAAAAAATTGATACACGAAACCGCGGCTGTTTTGCGAAAAAAAATGGCGACGGGAAAATGGCGTCCGTGGGCGGAAAAAAAATGGAGCCGCGAAACCATCCTCGTCGTGCGAAAAAAAAAATTGATACACGAAACCGCGGCTGTTTTGCGACAAAAAATTGAGACGGGAAAATGGCGTCCGTGGGTGGAAAAAAAAATGGAGCCGCGAAATCATCCTCGTCGTGCGAAAAAAAAAATTGATACACGAAACCGCGTCTGTTTTGCGAAAAAAAATGGCGACGGGAAAATGGCGTCCGTGGGCGGAAAAAAAAATGGAGCCGCGAAACCATCCTCGTCGTGCGAAAAATAAATTGATACACGAAACCGCGGCTGTTTTGCGACAAAAAATTGAGACGGGAAAATGGCGTCCGTGGGCGGAAAAAAAAATGGAGCCGCGAAACCATCCTCGTCGTTGCGAAAAAAAAAATTGATACACGAAACCGCGTCTGTTTTGCGACAAAAAATTGAGACGGGAAAATGGCGTCCGTGGGCGGAAAAAAAAATGGAGCCGCGAAACCATCCTCGTCGTGCGAAAAAAAAAATTGATACACGAAACCGACGCTGTTTCGCGACAAAAAATGGCGACGGGAAAATGGCGTCCGTGGGCGGAAAAAAAAATGGAGCCGCGAAACCATCCTCGTCGTGCGAAAAAAAAAATTGATACACGAAACCGCGGCTGTTTTGCGACAAAAAATGGCGACGGGAAAATGGCGTCCGTGGGTGGAAAAAAAAATGGAGCCGCGAAACCATCCTCGTCGTGCGAAAAAAAAAATTGATACACAAAACCGTGGCTGTTTTGCGAAAAAAAATGGCGACGGGAAAATGGCGTCCGTGGGCGGAAAAAAAAATGGAGCCGCAAAACCATCCTCGTCGTGCGAAAAAAAAAATTGATACACGAAACCGCGGCTGTTTTGCGAAAAAAAATGGCGACGGGAAAATGGCGTCCGTGGGCGGAAAAAAAAATGGAGCCGCGAAACCATCCTCGTCGTGCGAAAAAAAAAATTGATACACGAAACCGCGGCTGTTTTGCGAAAAAAAATGGCGACGGGAAAGTGGCGTCCGTGGGCGGAAAAAAAAATGGAGCCGCGAAACCATCCTCGTCGTGCGAAAAAAAAAATTGATACACGAAACCGCGGCTGTTTTGCGAAAAAAAATGGCGACGGGAAAATGGCGTCCGTGGGCGGAAAAAAAAATGGAGCCGCGAAACCATCCTCGTCGTGCGAAAAAAAAAATTGATACACGAAACCGCGGCTGTTTTGCGAAAAAAAATGGCGACGGGAAAATGGCGTCCGTGGACGGAAAAAAAAATGGAGCCGCGAAACCATCCTCGTCGTGCGAAAAGAAAAATTGATACACGAAACCGCGGCTGTTTTGCGAAAAAAAATGGCGACGGGAAAATGGCGTCCGTGGGCGGAAAAAAAAATGGAGCCGCGAAACCATCCTCGTCGTGCGAAAAAAAAAATTGATACACGAAACCGCGGCTGTTTTGCGAAAAAAAATGGCGACGGGAAAATGGCGTCCGTGGGCGGAAAAAAAAATGGAGCCGCGAAACCATCCTCGTCGTGCGAAAAAAAAAATTGATACACGAAACCGCGGCTGTTTTGCGAAAAAAAATGGCGACGGGAAAATGGCGTCCGTGAGCGGAAAAAAAAATGGAGCCGCAAAACCATCCTCGTCGTGCGAAAAAAAAAATTGATACACGAAACCGCGGCTGTTTTGCGAAAAAAAATGGCGACGGGAAAATGGCGTCCGTGGGCGGAAAAAAAAATGGAGCCGCGAAACCATCCTCGTCGTGCGAAAAAAAAAATTGATACACGAAACCGCGGCTGTTTTGCGAAAAAAAATGGCGACGGGAAAATGGCGTCCGTGGGCGGAAAAAAAAATGGAGCCGCGAAACCATCCTCGTCGTGCGAAAAAAAAAATTGATACACGAAACCGCGGCTGTTTTGCGACAAAAAATGGCGACGGGAAAATGGCGTCCGTGGGCGGAAAAAAAAATGGAGCCGCGAAACCATCCTCGTCGTGCGAAAAAAAAAATTGATACACGAAACCGCGGCTGTTTTGCGAAAAAAAATGGCGACGGGAAAATGGCGTCCGTGGGCGGAAAAAAAAATGGAGCCGCGAAACCATCCTCGTCGTGCGAAAAAAAAAATTGATACACGAAACCGCGGCTGTTTTGCGAAAAAAAATGGCGACGGGAAAATGGCGTCCGTGGGCGGAAAAAAAAATGGAGCCGCGAAACCATCCTCGTCGTGCGAAAAAAAAAATTGATACACGAAACCGCGGCTGTTTTGCGAAAAAAAATGGCGACGGGAAAATGGCGTCCGTGGGCGGAAAAAAAAATGGAGCCGCGAAACCATCCTCGTCGTGCGAAAAAAAAAATTGATACACGAAACCGCGGCTGTTTTGCGAAAAAAAATGGCGACGGGAAAATGGCGTCCGTGGGCGGAAAAAAAAATGGAGCCGCGAAACCATCCTCGTCGTGCGAAAAAAAAAATTGATACACGAAACCGCGGCTGTTTTGCGAAAAAAAATGGCGACGGGAAAATGGCGTCCGTGGGCGGAAAAAAAAATGGAGCCGCGAAACCATCCTCGTCGTGCGAAAAAAAAAATTGATACACGAAACCGCGGCTGTTTTGCGAAAAAAAATGGCGACGGGAAAATGGCGTCCGTGGGCGGAAAAAAAAATGGAGCCGCGAAACCATCCTCGTCGTGCGAAAAAAAAATTGATACACGAAACCGCGGCTGTTTTGCGAAAAAAAATGGCAACGGGAAAATGGCGTCCGTGGGCGGAAAAAAAGATGGAGCCGCAAAACCATCCTCGTCGTGCGAAAAGAAAAATTGATACACGAAACCGCGGCTGTTTTGCGAAAAAAAATGGCGACGGGAAAATGGCGTCCGTGGGCGGAAAAAAAAATGGAGCCGCGAAACCATCCTCGTCGTGCGAAAAAAAAAATTGATACACGAAACCGCGGCTGTTTTGCGAAAAAAAATGGCGACGGGAAAATGGCGTCCGTGGGCGGAAAAAAAATGGAGCCGCGAAACCATCCTCGTCGTGCGAAAAAAAAAATTGATACACGAAACCGCGGCTGTTTTGCGACAAAAAATTGAGACGGGAAAATGGCGTCCGTGGGTGGAAAAAAAAATGGAGCCGCGAAATCATCCTCGTCGTGCGAAAAAAAAAATTGATACACGAAACCGCGTCTGTTTTGCGAAAAAAAATGGCGACGGGAAAATGGCGTCCGTGGGCGGAAAAAAAAATGGAGCCGCGAAACCATCCTCGTCGTGCGAAAAATAAATTGATACACGAAACCGCGGCTGTTTTGCGACAAAAAATTGAGACGGGAAAATGGCGTCCGTGGGCGGAAAAAAAAATGGAGCCGCGAAACCATCCTCGTCGTTGCGAAAAAAAAAATTGATACACGAAACCGCGTCTGTTTTGCGACAAAAAATTGAGACGGGAAAATGGCGTCCGTGGGCGGAAAAAAAAATGGAGCCGCGAAACCATCCTCGTCGTGCGAAAAAAAAAATTGATACACGAAACCGCGGCTGTTTTGCGACAAAAAATGGCGACGGGAAAATGGCGTCCGTGGGTGGAAAAAAAAATGGAGCCGCGAAACCATCCTCGTCGTGCGAAAAAAAAAATTGATACACAAAACCGTGGCTGTTTTGCGAAAAAAAATGGCGACGGGAAAATGGCGTCCGTGGGCGGAAAAAAAAATGGAGCCGCAAAACCATCCTCGTCGTGCGAAAAAAAAAATTGATACACGAAACCGCGGCTGTTTTGCGAAAAAAAATGGCGACGGGAAAATGGCGTCCGTGGGCGGAAAAAAAAATGGAGCCGCGAAACCATCCTCGTCGTGCGAAAAAAAAAATTGATACACGAAACCGCGGCTGTTTTGCGAAAAAAAATGGCGACGGGAAAGTGGCGTCCGTGGGCGGAAAAAAAAATGGAGCCGCGAAACCATCCTCGTCGTGCGAAAAAAAAAATTGATACACGAAACCGCGGCTGTTTTGCGAAAAAAAATGGCGACGGGAAAATGGCGTCCGTGGGCGGAAAAAAAAATGGAGCCGCGAAACCATCCTCGTCGTGCGAAAAAAAAAATTGATACACGAAACCGCGGCTGTTTTGCGAAAAAAAATGGCGACGGGAAAATGGCGTCCGTGGACGGAAAAAAAAATGGAGCCGCGAAACCATCCTCGTCGTGCGAAAAGAAAAATTGATACACGAAACCGCGGCTGTTTTGCGAAAAAAAATGGCGACGGGAAAATGGCGTCCGTGGGCGGAAAAAAAAATGGAGCCGCGAAACCATCCTCGTCGTGCGAAAAAAAAAATTGATACACGAAACCGCGGCTGTTTTGCGAAAAAAAATGGCGACGGGAAAATGGCGTCCGTGGGCGGAAAAAAAAATGGAGCCGCGAAACCATCCTCGTCGTGCGAAAAAAAAAATTGATACACGAAACCGCGGCTGTTTTGCGAAAAAAAATGGCGACGGGAAAATGGCGTCCGTGAGCGGAAAAAAAAATGGAGCCGCAAAACCATCCTCGTCGTGCGAAAAAAAAAATTGATACACGAAACCGCGGCTGTTTTGCGAAAAAAAATGGCGACGGGAAAATGGCGTCCGTGGGCGGAAAAAAAAATGGAGCCGCGAAACCATCCTCGTCGTGCGAAAAAAAAAATTGATACACGAAACCGCGGCTGTTTTGCGAAAAAAAATGGCGACGGGAAAATGGCGTCCGTGGGCGGAAAAAAAAATGGAGCCGCGAAACCATCCTCGTCGTGCGAAAAAAAAAATTGATACACGAAACCGCGGCTGTTTTGCGAAAAAAAATGGCGACGGGAAAATGGCGTCCGTGGGCGGAAAAAAAAATGGAGCCGCGAAACCATCCTCGTCGTGCGAAAAAAAAAATTGATACACGAAACCGCGGCTGTTTTGCGAAAAAAAATGGCGACGGGAAAATGGCGTCCGTGGGCGGAAAAAAAAATGGAGCCGCGAAACCATCCTCGTCGTGCGAAAAAAAAAATTGATACACGAAACCGCGGCTGTTTTGCGAAAAAAAATGGCGACGGGAAAATGGCGTCCGTGGGCGGAAAAAAAAATGGAGCCGCGAAACCATCCTCGTCGTGCGAAAAAAAAAATTGATACACGAAACCGCGGCTGTTTTGCGAAAAAAAATGGCGACGGGAAAATGGCGTCCGTGGGCGGAAAAAAAAATGGAGCCGCGAAACCATCCTCGTCGTGCGAAAAAAAAAATTGATACACGAAACCGCGGCTGTTTTGCGAAAAAAAATGGCGACGGGAAAATGGCGTCCGTGGGCGGAAAAAAAAATGGAGCCGCGAAACCATCCTCGTCGTGCGAAAAAAAAAATTGATACACGAAACCGCGGCTGTTTTGCGAAAAAAAATGGCGACGGGAAAATGGCGTCCGTGGGCGGAAAAAAAAATGGAGCCGCGAAACCATCCTCGTCGTGCGAAAAAAAAAATTGATACACGAAACCGCGGCTGTTTTGCGAAAAAAAATGGCGACGGGAAAATGGCGTCCGTGGGCGGAAAAAAAAATGGAGCCGCGAAACCATCCTCGTCGTGCGAAAAAAAAAATTGATACACGAAACCGCGGCTGTTTTGCGAAAAAAAATGGCGACGGGAAAATGGCGTCCGTAGGCGGAAAAAAAAATGGAGCCGCGAAACCATCCTCGTCGTGCGAAAAAAAAAATTGATACACGAAACCGCGTCTGTTTTGCGAAAAAAAATGGCGACGGGAAAATGGCGTCCGTGGGCGGAAAAAAAAATGGAGCCGCGAAACCATCCTCGTCGTGCGAAAAAAAAAATTGATACACGAAACCGCGGCTGTTTTGCGAAAAAAAATGGCGACGGGAAAATGGCGTCCGTGGGCGGAAAAAAAAATGGAGCCGCGAAACCATCCTCGTCGTGCGAAAAAAAAAATTGATACACGAAACCGCGTCTGTTTTTCGAAAAAAAATGGCGACGGGAAAATTGCGTCCGTGGGCGGAAAAAAAAATGGAGCCGCGAAACCATCCTCGTCATGCGAAAAAAAAAATTGATACACGAAACCGCGTCTGTTTTGCGAAAAAAAATGGCGACGGGAAAATGGCGTCCGTGGGCGGAAAAAAAAATGGAGCCGCGAAACCATCCTCGTCGTGCGAAAAAAAAAATTGATACACGAAACCGCGGCTGTTTTGCGAAAAAAAATGGCGACGGGAAAATGGCGTCCGTGGGCGGAAAAAAAAATGGAGCCGCGAAACCATCCTCGTCGTGCGAAAAAAAAATTGATACACGAAACCGCGGCTGTTTTGCGAAAAAAATGGAGACGGGAAAATGGCGTCCGTGGGCGGAAAAAAAAATGGAGCCGCGAAACCATCCTCGTCGTGCGAAAAAAAAAAGTGATACACGAAACCGTGGCTGTTTTGCGAAAAAAAATGGCGACGGGAAAATGGCGTCCGTGGGCGGAAAAAAAAATGGAGCCGCGAAACCATCCTCATCGTGCGAAAAAAAAAATTGATACACGAAACCGCGGCTGTTTTGCGAAAAAAATGGAGACGGGAAAATGGCGTCCGTGGGCGGAAAAAAAAATGGAGCCGCGAAACCATCCTCGTCGTGCGAAAAAAAAATTGATACACGAAACCGCGGCTGTTTTGCGAAAAAAAATGGCGACGGGAAAATGGCGTCCGTGGGCGGAAAAAAAAATGGAGCCGCGAAACCATCCTCGTCGTGCGAAAAAAAAAATTGATACACGAAACCGCGGCTGTTTTGCGAAAAAAAATGGCAACGGGAAAATGGCGTCCGTGGGTGGAAAAAAAAATGGAGCCGCAAAACCATCCTCGTCGTGCGAAAAGAAAAATTGATACACGAAACCGCGGCTGTTTTGCGAAAAAAAATGGCGACGGGAAAATGGCGTCCGTGGGCGGAAAAAAAAATGGAGCCGCGAAACCATCCTCGTCGTGCGAAAAAAAAAATTGATACACGAAACCGAGGCTGTTTTGCGAAAAAAAATGGCGACGGGAAAATGGCGTCCGTGGGCGGAAAAAAAAATGGAGCCGCGAAACCATCCTCGTCGTGCGAAAAAAAAAATTGATACACGAAACCGCGGCTGTTTTGCGACAAAAAATGGCGACGGGAAAATGGCGTCCGTGGGTGGAAAAAAAAATGGAGCCGCGAAACCATCCTCGTCGTGCGAAAAAAAAAATTGATACACAAAACCGTGGCTGTTTTGCGAAAAAAAATGGCGACGGGAAAATGGCGTCCGTGGGCGGAAAAAAAAATGGCGCCGCAAAACCATCCTCGTCGTGCGAAAAAAAAAATTGATACACGAAACCGCGGCTGTTTTGCGAAAAAAAATGGCGACGGGAAAATGGCGTCCGTGGGCGGAAAAAAAAATGGAGCCGCGAAACCATCCTCGTCGTGCGAAAAAAAAAATTGATACACGAAACCGCGGCTGTTTTGCGAAAAAAAATGGCGACGGGAAAGTGGCGTCCGTGGGCGGAAAAAAAAATGGAGCCGCGAAACCATCCTCGTCGTGCGAAAAAAAAAATTGATACACGAAACCGCGGCTGTTTTGCGAAAAAAAATGGCGACGGGAAAATGGCGTCCGTGGGCGGAAAAAAAAATGGAGCCGCGAAACCATCCTCGTCGTGCGAAAAAAAAAATTGATACACGAAACCGCGGCTGTTTTGCGAAAAAAAATGGCGACGGGAAAATGGCGTCCGTGAGCGGAAAAAAAAATGGAGCTGCAAAACCATCCTCGTCGTGCGAAAAAAAAAATTGATACACGAAACCGCGGCTGTTTTGCGAAAAAAAATGGCGACGGGAAAATGGCGTCCGTGGGCGGAAAAAAAAATGGAGCCGCGAAACCATCCTCGTCGTGCGAAAAAAAAAATTGATACACGAAACCGCGGCTGTTTTGCGAAAAAAAATGGCGACGGGAAAATGGCGTCCGTGGGCGGAAAAAAAAATGGAGCCGCGAAACCATCCTCGTCGTGCGAAAAAAAAAATTGATACACGAAACCGCGGCTGTTTTGCGACAAAAAATGGCGACGGGAAAATGGCGTCCGTGGGCGGAAAAAAAAATGGAGCCGCGAAACCATCCTCGTCGTGCGAAAAAAAAAATTGATACACGAAACCGAGGCTGTTTTGCGAAAAAAAATGGCGACGGGAAAATGGCGTCCGTGGGCGGAAAAAAAAATGGAGCCGCGAAACCATCCTCGTCGTGCGAAAAAAAAAATTGATACACGAAACCGCGGCTGTTTTGCGAAAAAAAATGGCGACGGGAAAATGGCGTCCGTGGGCGGAAAAAAAAATGGAGCCGCGAAACCATCCTCGTCGTGCGAAAAAAAAAATTGATACACGAAACCGAGGCTGTTTTGCGAAAAAAAATGGCGACGGGAAAATGGCGTCCGTGGGCGGAAAAAAAAATGGAGCCGCGAAACCATCCTCGTCGTGCGAAAAAAAAAATTGATACACGAAACCGAGGCTGTTTTGCGACAAAAAATTCAGACGGGAAAATGGCGTCCGTGGGCGGAAAAAAAAATGGAGCCGCGAAACCATCCTCGTCGTGCGAAAAAAAAAATTGATACACGAAACCGCGGCTGTTTTGCGACAAAAAATTGAGACGGGAAAATGGCGTCCGTGGGCGGAAAAAAAAATGGAGCCGCGAAACCATCCTCGTCGTGCGAAAAAAAAAATTGATACATGAAACCGACGCTGTTTTGCGACAAAAAATGGCGACGGGAAAATGGCGTCCGTGGGCGGAAAAAAAAATGGAGCCGCGAAACCATCCTCGTCGTGCGAAAAAAAAAATTGATACACGAAACCGCGGCTGTTTTGCGACAAAAAATGGCGACGGGAAAATGGCGTCCGTGGGCGGAAAAAAAAATGGAGCCGCGAAACCATCCTCGTCGTGCGAAAAAAAAAATTGATACACGAAACCGCGGCTGTTTTGCGAAAAAAAATGGCGACGGGAAAATGGCGTCCGTGGGCGGAAAAAAAAATGGAGCCGCGAAACCATCCTCGTCGTGCGAAAAAAAAAATTGATACACGAAACCGCGGCTGTTTTGCGAAAAAAAATGGCGACGGGAAAATGGCGTCCGTGGGCGGAAAAAAAAATGGAGCCGCGAAACCATCCTCGTCGTGCGAAAAAAAAAATTGATACACGAAACCGAGGCTGTTTTGCGAAAAAAAATGGCGACGGGAAAATGGCGTCCGTGGGCGGAAAAAAAAATGGAGCCGCGAAACCATCCTCGTCGTGCGAAAAAAAAAATTGATACACGAAACCGCGGCTGTTTTGCGAAAAAAAATGGCGACGGGAAAATGGCGTCCGTGGGCGGAAAAAAAAATGGAGAGGCGAAACCATCCTCGTCGTGCGAAAAAAAAAATTGATACACGAAACCGACGCTGTTTTGCGACAAAAAATGGAGACGGGAAAATGGCGTCCGTGGGCGGAAAAAAAAATGGAGACGCGAAACCATCCTCGTCGTGCGAAAAAAAAAATTGATACACGAAAGCGACGCTGTTTTGCGACAAAAAATGGAGACGGGAAAATGGCGTCCGTGGGCGGAAAAAAAAATGGAGACGCGAAACCAACCTCGTCGTGCGAAAAAAAAAATTGATACACGAAACCGAGGCTGTTTTGCGAAAAAAATGGAGACGGGAAAATGGCGTCCGTGGGCGGAAAAAAAAATGGAGACGCGAAACCAACCTCGTCGTGCGAAAAAAAAAATTGATACACGAAACCGACGCTGTTTTGCGAAAAAAATGGAGACGGGAAAATGGCGTCCGTGGGCGGAAAAAAAAATGGAGACGCGAAACCATCCTCGTCGTGCGAAAAAAAAAATTGATACACGAAACCGACGCTGTTTTGCGACAAAAAATTGAGACGGGAAAATGGCGTCCGTGGGCGGAAAAAAAAATGGAGACGCGAAACCATCCTCGTCGTGCGAAAAAAAAAATTGATATACGAAACCGAGGCTGTTTTGCGAAAAAAAATTGAGACGGGAAAATGGCGTCCGTGGGCGGAAAAAAAAATGGAGACGCGAAACCAACCTCGTCGTGCGAAAAAAAAAATTGATACACGAAACCGACGCTGTTTTGCGAAAAAAATGGAGACGGGAAAATGGCGTCCGTGGGCGGAAAAAAAAATGGAGACGCGAAACCAACCTCGTCGTGCAAAAAAAAAAATTGATACACGAAACCGACGCTGTTTTGCGAAAAAAATGGAGACGGGAAAATGGCGTCCGTGGGCGGAAAAAAAAATGGAGCCGCGAAACCATCCTCGTCGTGCGAAAAAAAAAATTGATACACGAAACCGCGGCTGTTTTGCGAAAAAAAATGGCGACGGGAAAATGGCGTCCGTGGGCGGAAAAAAAAATGGAGAGGCGAAACCATCCTCGTCATGCGAAAAAAAAAATTGATACACGAAACCGACGCTGTTTTGCGACAAAAAATTGAGACGGGAAAATGGCGTCCGTGGGCGGAAAAAAAAATGGAGACGCGAAACCAACCTCGTCGTGCGAAAAAAAAAATTGATACACGAAACCGACGCTGTTTTGCGAAAAAAAATTGAGACGGGAAAATGGCGTCCGTGGGCGGAAAAAAAAATGGAGACGCGAAACCATCCTCGTCGTGCGAAAAAAAAAATTGATACACGAAACCGACGCTGTTTTGCGAAAAAAAATTGAGACGGGAAAATGGCGTCCGTGGGCGGAAAAAAAAAATGGAGACGCGAAACCATCCTCGTCGTGCGAAAAAGAAAATTGATACACGAAACCGACGCTGTTTTGCGAAAAAAAATGGCGACGGGAAAATGGCGTCCCGTGGGCGGAAAAAAAAATGGAGACGCGAAACCATCCTCGTCGTGCGAAAAAAAAAATTGATACACGAAACCGACGCTGTTTTGCGAAAAAAAATTGAGACGGGAAAATGGCGTCCGTGGGCGGAAAAAAAAATGGAGACGCGAAACCAACCTCGTCGTGCGAAAAAAAAAATTGATACACGAAACCGACGCTGTTTTGCGAAAAAAATTGAGACGGGAAAATGGCGTCCGTGGGCGGAAAAAAAAATGGAGACGCGAAACCATCCTCGTCGTGCGACAAAAAAAATTGATACACGAAACCGACGCTGTTTTGCGAAAAAAAAATGAGACGGGAAAATGGCGTCCGTGGGCGGAAAAAAAAATGGAGACGCGAAACCATCCTCGTCGTGCGAAAAAAAAAATTGATACACGAAACCGAGGCTGTTTTGCGAAAAAAAATGGAGACGGGAAAATGGCGTCCGTGGGCGGAAAAAAAAATGGAGACGCGAAACCATCCTCGTCGTGCGAAAAAAAAAATTGATACACGAAACCGAGGCTGTTTTGCGACAAAAAATGGAGACGGGAAAATGGCGTCCGTGGGCGGAAAAAAAAATGGAGACGCGAAACCATCCTCGTCGTGCGAAAAAAAAAATTGATACACGAAACCGACGCTGTTTTGCGAAAAAAAATTGAGACGGGAAAATGGCGTCCGTGGGCGGAAAAAAAAATGGAGAGGCGAAACCATCCTCGTCATGCGAAAAAAAAAATTGATACACGAAACCGACGCTGTTTTGCGACAAAAAATTGAGACGGGAAAATGGCGTCCGTGGGCGGAAAAAAAAATGGAGACGCGAAACCAACCTCGTCGTGCGAAAAAAAAAATTGATACACGAAACCGAGGCTGTTTTGCGAAAAAAAATTGAGACGGGAAAATGGCGTCCGTGGGCGGAAAAAAAAATGGAGACGCGAAACCATCCTCGTCGTGCGAAAAAAAAAATTGATACACGAAACCGAGGCTGTTTTGCGACAAAAAATTGAGACGGGAAAATGGCGTCCGTGGGCGGAAAAAAAAATGGAGACGCGAAACCATCCTCGTCGTGCGAAAAAAAAATTGATACACGAAACCGAGGCTGTTTTGCGAAAAAAAATTGAGACGGGAAAATGGCGTCCGTGGGCGGAAAAAAAAAATGGAGACGCGAAACCATCCTCGTCGTGCGAAAAAAAAAATTGATACACGAAACCGACGCTGTTTTGCGAAAAAAAATTGAGACGGGAAAATGGCGTCCGTGGGCGGAAAAAAAAATGGAGACGCGAAACCATCCTCGTCGTGCGAAAAATAAATTGATACACGAAACCAAGGCTGTTTTGCGAAAAAAAATTGAGACTGGAAAATGGCGTCCGTGGGCGGAAAAAAAAATGGAGACGCGAAACCATCCTCGTCGTGCGAAAAAAAAAATTGATACACGAAACCGACGCTGTTTTGCGACAAAAAATTGAGACGGGAAAATGGCGTCCGTGGGCGGAAAAAAAAATGGAGACGCGAAACCATCCTCGTCGTGCGAAAAAAAAAATTGATAAACGAAACCGACGCTGTTTTGCGAAAAAAAATGGAGACGGGAAAATGGCGTCCGTGGGCGGAAAAAAAAATGGAGCCGCGAAACCATCCTCGTCGTGCGAAAAAAAAAATTGATACACGAAACCGACGCTGTTTTGCGAAAAAAAATGGCGACGGGAAAATGGCGTCCGTGGGCGGAAAAAAAAATGGAGACGCGAAACCATCCTCGTCGTGCGAAAAAAAAAATTGATACACGAAACCGACGCTGTTTTGCGAAAAAAAATGGTGACGGGAAAATGGCGTCCGTGGGCGGAAAAAAAAATGGAGACGCGAAACCATCCTCGTCGTGCGAAAAAAAAAATTGATACACGAAACCGACGCTGTTTTGCGAAAAAAAATGGAGACGGGAAAATGGCGTCCGTGGGCGGAAAAAAAAATGGAGAGGCGAAACCATCCTCGTCGTGCGAAAAAAAAAATTGATACACGAAACCGACGCTGTTTTGCGAAAAAAAATTGAGACGGGAAAATGGCGTCCGTGGGCGGAAAAAAAAATGGAGACGCGAAACCATCCTCGTCGTGCGAAAAAAAAAATTGATATACGAAACCGACGCTGTTTTGCGACAAAAAATTGAGACGGGAAAATGGCGTCCGTGGGCGGAAAAAAAAATGGAGACGCGAAACCATCCTCGTCGTGCGAAAAAAAAAATTGATACACGAAACCGACGCTGTTTTGCGACAAAAAATTGAGACGGGAAAATGGCGTCCGTGGGCGGAAAAAAAAATGGAGACGCGAAACCATCCTCGTCGTGCGAAAAAAAAAATTGATACACGAAACCGACGCTGTTTTGCGAAAAAAATGGAGACGGGAAAATGGCGTCCGTGGGCGGAAAAAAAAATGGAGACGCGAAACCATCCTCGTCGTGCGAAAAAAAAAATTGATACACGAAACCGACGCTGTTTTGCGAAAAAAAATGGCGACGGGAAAATGGCGTCCGTGGGCGGAAAAAAAAATGGAGACGCGAAACCATCCTCGTCGTGCGAAAAAAAAAATTGATACACGAAACCGACGCTGTTTTGCGAAAAAAAATGGTGACGGGAAAATGGCGTCCGTGGGCGGAAAAAAAAATGGAGACGCGAAACCATCCTCGTCGTGCGAAAAAAAAAATTGATACACGAAACCGACGCTGTTTTGCGAAAAAAAATGGCGACGGGAAAATGGCGTCCGTGGGCGGAAAAAAAAATGGAGAGGCGAAACCATCCTCGTCGTGCGAAAAAAAAAATTGATACACGAAACCGACGCTGTTTTGCGACAAAAAATTGAGACGGGAAAATGGCGTCCGTGGGCGGAAAAAAAAATGGAGACGCGAAACCATCCTCGTCGTGCGAAAAAAAAAATTGATACACGAAACCGAGGCTGTTTTGCGACAAAAAATTGAGACGGGAAAATGGCGTCCGTGGGCGGAAAAAAAAATGGAGACGCGAAACCATCCTCGTCGTGCGAAAAAAAAAATTGATACACGAAACCGACGCTGTTTTGCGACAAAAAATTGAGACGGGAAAATGGCGTCCGTGGGCGGAAAAAAAAATGGAGCCGCGAAACCATCCTCGTCGTGCGAAAAAAAAAATTGATACACGAAACCGAGGCTGTTTTGCGACAAAAAATTGAGACGGGAAAATGGCGTCCGTGGGCGGAAAAAAAAATGGAGACGCGAAACCATCCTCGTCGTGCGAAAAAAAAAATTGATACACGAAACCGACGCTGTTTTGCGACAAAAAATTGAGACGGGAAAATGGCGTCCGTGGGCGGAAAAAAAAATGGAGACGCGAAACCATCCTCGTCGTGCGAAAAAAAAAATTGATACACGAAACCGACGCTGTTTTGCGAAAAAAAATTGAGACGGGAAAATGGCGTCCGTGGGCGGAAAAAAAAATGGAGAGGCGAAACCATCCTCGTCGTGCGAAAAAAAAAATTGATACACGAAACCGACGCTGTTTTGCGACAAAAAATTGAGACGGGAAAATGGCATCCGTGGGCGGAAAAAAAAATGGAGACGCGAAACCATCCTCGTCGTGCGAAAAAAAAAATTGATACACGAAACCGACGCTGTTTTGCGAAAAAAAATGGCGACGGGAAAATGGCGTCCGTGGGCGGAAAAAAAAATGGAGACGCGAAACCATCCTCGTCGTGCGAAAAAAAAAATTGATACACGAAACCGAGGCTGTTTTGCGAAAAAAATTGAGACGGGAAAATGGCGTCCGTGGGCGGAAAAAAAAATGGGGACGCGAAACCATCCTCGTCGTGCGAAAAAAAAATTGATACACGAAACCGACGCTGTTTTGCGAAAAAAAATTGAGACGGGAAAATGGCGTCCGTGGGCGGAAAAAAAAATGGAGACGCGAAACCATCCTCGTCGTGCGAAAAAAAAAATTGATACACGAAACCGACGCTGTTTTGCGACAAAAAATTGAGACGGGAAAATGGCGTCCGTGGGCGGAAAAAAAAATGGAGAGGCGAAACCATCCTCGTCGTGCGAAAAAAAAAATTGATACACGAAACCGACGCTGTTTTGCGACAAAAAATTGAGACGGGAAAATGGCGTCCGTGGGTGGAAAAAAAAATGGAGAGGCGAAACCATCCTCGTCGTGCGAAAAAAAAAATTGATACACGAAACCGACGCTGTTTTGCGAAAAAAAATGGCGACGGGAAAATGGCGTCCGTGGGCGGAAAAAAAAATGGAGACGCGAAACCATCCTCGTCGTGCGAAAAAAAAAATTGATACACGAAACCGACGCTGTTTTGCGAAAAAAAATGGCGACGGGAAAATGGCGTCCGTGGGCGGAAAAAAAAATGGAGACGCGAAACCATCCTCGTCGTGCGAAAAAAAAAATTGATACACGAAACCGACGCTGTTTTGCGAAAAAAAATTGAGACGGGAAAATGGCGTCCGTGGGCGGAAAAAAAAATGGAGACGCGAAACCATCCTCGTCGTGCGAAAAAAAAAATTGATACACGAAACCGACGCTGTTTTGCGAAAAAAAATTGAGACGGGAAAATGGCGTCCGTGGGCGGAAAAAAAAATGGAGACGCGAAACCATCCTCGTCGTGCGAAAAAAAAAATTGATACACGAAACCGACGCTGTTTTGCGAAAAAAAATTGAGACGGGAAAATGGCGTCCGTGGGCGGAAAAAAAAATGGAGACGCGAAACCATCCTCGTCGTGCGAAAAAAAAAATTGATACACGAAACCGACGCTGTTTTGCGAAAAAAAATTGAGACGGGAAAATGGCGTCCGTGGGCGGAAAAAAAAATGGAGACGCGAAACCATCCTCGTCGTGCGAAAAAAAAAATTGATACACGAAACCGACGCTGTTTTGCGACAAAAAATTGAGACGGGAAAATGGCGTCCGTGGGCGGAAAAAAAAATGGAGAGGCGAAACCATCCTCGTCGTGCGAAAAAAAAAATTGATACACGAAACCGACGCTGTTTTGCGACAAAAAATTGAGACGGGAAAATGGCGTCCGTGGGTGGAAAAAAAAATGGAGACGCGAAACCATCCTCGTCGTGCGAAAAAAAAAATTGATACACGAAACCGACGCTGTTTTGCGAAAAAAAATGGCGACGGGAAAATGGCGTCCGTGGGCGGAAAAAAAAATGGAGACGCGAAACCATCCTCGTCGTGCGAAAAAAAAAATTGATACACGAAACCGACGCTGTTTTGCGAAAAAAAATTGAGACGGGAAAATGGCGTCCGTGGGCGGAAAAAAAAATGGAGACGCGAAACCATCCTCGTCGTGCGAAAAAAAAAATTGATACACGAAACCGAGGCTGTTTTGCGACAAAAAATTGAGACGGGAAAATGGCGTCCGTGGGCGGAAAAAAAAATGGAGACGCGAAACCATCCTCGTCGTGCGAAAAAAAAATTGATACACGAAACCGACGCTGTTTTGCGACAAAAAATTGAGACGGGAAAATGGCGTCCGTGGGCGGAAAAAAAAATGGAGACGCGAAACCATCCTCGTCGTGCGAAAAAAAAAATTGATACACGAAACCGAGGCTGTTTTGCGACAAAAAATTGAGACGGGAAAATGGCGTCCGTGGGCGGAAAAAAAAATGGAGACGCGAAACCATCCTCGTCGTGCGAAAAAAAAAATTGATACACGAAACCGACGCTGTTTTGCGACAAAAAATTGAGACGGGAAAATGGCGTCCGTGGGCGGAAAAAAAAATGGAGACGCGAAACCATCCTCATCGTGCGAAAAAAAAAATTGATACACGAAACCGACGCTGTTTTGCGACAAAAAATTGAGACGGGAAAATGGCGTCCGTGGGCGGAAAAAAAAATGGAGACGCGAAACCATCCTCGTCGTGCGAAAAAAAAAATTGATACACGAAACCGAGGCTGTTTTGCGAAAAAAAATGGAGACGGGAAAATGGCGTCCGTGGGCGGAAAAAAAAATGGAGACGCGAAACCATCCTCGTCGTGCGAAAAAAAAAATTGATACACGAAACCGAGGCTGTTTTGCGAAAAAAAATGGAGACGGGAAAATGGCGTCCGTGGGCGGAAAAAAAAATGGAGCCGCGAAACCAACCTCGTCGTGCGAAAAAAAAAATTGATACACGAAACCGACGCTGTTTTGCGACAAAAAATTGAGACGGGAAAATGGCGTCCGTGGGCGGAAAAAAAAATGGAGACGCGAAACCATCCTCGTCGTGCGAAAAAAAAAATTGATACACGAAACCGACGCTGTTTTGCGACAAAAAATTGAGACGGGAAAATGGCGTCCGTGGGCGGAAAAAAAAATGGAGACGCGAAACCATCCTCGTCGTGCGAAAAAAAAAATTGATACACGAAACCGACGCTGTTTTGCGACAAAAAATTGAGACGGGAAAATGGCGTCCGTGGGCGGAAAAAAAAATGGAGACGCGAAACCATCCTCATCGTGCGAAAAAAAAAATTGATACACGAAACCGACGCTGTTTTGCGACAAAAAATTGAGACGGGAAAATGGCGTCCGTGGGCGGAAAAAAAAATGGAGACGCGAAACCATCCTCGTCGTGCGAAAAAAAAAATTGATACACGAAACCGAGGCTGTTTTGCGAAAAAAAATGGAGACGGGAAAATGGCGTCCGTGGGCGGAAAAAAAAATGGAGACGCGAAACCATCCTCGTCGTGCGAAAAAAAAAATTGATACACGAAACCGAGGCTGTTTTGCGAAAAAAAATGGAGACGGGAAAATGGCGTCCGTGGGCGGAAAAAAAAATGGAGCCGCGAAACCAACCTCGTCGTGCGAAAAAAAAAATTGATACACGAAACCGACGCTGTTTTGCGACAAAAAATTGAGACGGGAAAATGGCGTCCGTGGGCGGAAAAAAAAATGGAGACGCGAAACCATCCTCGTCGTGCGAAAAAAAAAATTGATACACGAAACCGACGCTGTTTTGCGAAAAAAAATGGCGACGGGAAAATGGCGTCCGTGGGCGGAAAAAAAAATGGAGACGCGAAACCATCCTCGTCGTGTGAAAAAAAAAATTGATACACGAAACCGACGCTGTTTTGCGAAAAAAAATGGCGACGGGAAAATGGCGTCCGTGGGCGGAAAAAAAAATGGAGACGCGAAACCATCCTCGTCGTGCGAAAAAAAAAATTGATACACGAAACCGACGCTGTTTTGCGAAAAAAAATGGTGACGGGAAAATGGCGTCCGTGGGCGGAAAAAAAAATGGAGACGCGAAACCATCCTCGTCGTGCGAAAAAAAAAATTGATACACGAAACCGACGCTGTTTTGCGACAAAAAATTGAGACGGGAAAATGGCGTCCGTGGGCGGAAAAAAAAATGGAGAGGCGAAACCATCCTCGTCGTGCGAAAAAAAAAATCGATACACGAAACCGACGCTGTTTTGCGACAAAAAATTGAGACGGGAAAATGGCGTCCGTGGGCGGAAAAAAAAATGGAGACGCGAAACCATCCTCGTCGTGCGAAAAAAAAAATTGATACACGAAACCGAGGCTGTTTTGCGAAAAAAAATGGAGACGGGAAAATGGCGTCCGTGGGCGGAAAAAAAAATGGAGACGCGAAACCATCCTCGTCGTGCGAAAAAAAAAATTGATACACGAAACCGAGGCTGTTTTGCGAAAAAAAATGGAGACGGGAAAATGGCGTCCGTGGGCGGAAAAAAAAATGGAGCCGCGAAACCAACCTCGTCGTGCGAAAAAAAAAATTGATACACGAAACCGACGCTGTTTTGCGACAAAAAATTGAGACGGGAAAATGGCGTCCGTGGGCGGAAAAAAAAATGGAGACGCGAAACCATCCTCGTCGTGCGAAAAAAAAAATTGATACACGAAACCGACGCTGTTTTGCGAAAAAAAATGGCGACGGGAAAATGGCGTCCGTGGGCGGAAAAAAAAATGGAGACGCGAAACCATCCTCGTCGTGTGAAAAAAAAAATTGATACACGAAACCGACGCTGTTTTGCGAAAAAAAATGGCGACGGGAAAATGGCGTCCGTGGGCGGAAAAAAAAATGGAGACGCGAAACCATCCTCGTCGTGCGAAAAAAAAAATTGATACACGAAACCGACGCTGTTTTGCGAAAAAAAATGGTGACGGGAAAATGGCGTCCGTGGGCGGAAAAAAAAATGGAGACGCGAAACCATCCTCGTCGTGCGAAAAAAAAAATTGATACACGAAACCGACGCTGTTTTGCGAAAAAAAATGGCGACGGGAAAATGGCGTCCGTGGGCGGAAAAAAAAATGGAGAGGCGAAACCATCCTCGTCGTGCGAAAAAAAAAATTGATACACGAAACCGACGCTGTTTTGCGACAAAAAATTGAGACGGGAAAATGGCGTCCGTGGGCGGAAAAAAAAATGGAGACGCGAAACCATCCTCGTCGTGTGAAAAAAAAAATTGATACACGAAACCGAGGCTGTTTTGCGACAAAAAATTGAGACGGGAAAATGGCGTCCGTGGGCGGAAAAAAAAATGGAGACGCGAAACCATCCTCGTCGTGCGAAAAAAAAAATTGATACACGAAACCGAGGCTGTTTTGCGACAAAAAATTGAGACGGGAAAATGGCGTCCGTGGGCGGAAAAAAAAATGGAGCCGCGAAACCATCCTCGTCGTGCGAAAAAAAAAATTGATACACGAAACCGAGGCTGTTTTGCGACAAAAAATTGAGACGGGAAAATGGCGTCCGTGGGCGGAAAAAAAAATGGAGACGCGAAACCATCCTCGTCGTGCGAAAAAAAAAATTGATACACGAAACCGACGCTGTTTTGCGACAAAAAATTGAGACGGGAAAATGGCGTCCGTGGGCGGAAAAAAAAATGGAGACGCGAAACCATCCTCGTCGTGCGAAAAAAAAAATTGATACACGAAACCGACGCTGTTTTGCGAAAAAAAATTGAGACGGGAAAATGGCGTCCGTGGGCGGAAAAAAAAATGGAGAGGCGAAACCATCCTCGTCGTGCGAAAAAAAAAATTGATACACGAAACCGACGCTGTTTTGCGACAAAAAATTGAGACGGGAAAATGGCATCCGTGGGCGGAAAAAAAAATGGAGACGCGAAACCATCCTCGTCGTGCGAAAAAAAAAATTGATACACGAAACCGACGCTGTTTTGCGAAAAAAAATGGCGACGGGAAAATGGCGTCCGTGGGCGGAAAAAAAAATGGAGACGCGAAACCATCCTCGTCGTGCGAAAAAAAAAATTGATACACGAAACCGACGCTGTTTTGCGAAAAAAAATGGCGACGGGAAAATGGCGTCCGTGGGCGGAAAAAAAAATGGAGACGCGAAACCATCCTCGTCGTGCGAAAAAAAAAATTGATACACGAAACCGAGGCTGTTTTGCGAAAAAAATTGAGACGGGAAAATGGCGTCCGTGGGCGGAAAAAAAAATGGGGACGCGAAACCATCCTCGTCGTGCGAAAAAAAAAATTGATACACGAAACCGACGCTGTTTTGCGAAAAAAAATTGAGACGGGAAAATGGCGTCCGTGGGCGGAAAAAAAAATGGAGACGCGAAACCATCCTCGTCGTGCGAAAAAAAAAATTGATACACGAAACCGACGCTGTTTTGCGACAAAAAATTGAGACGGGAAAATGGCGTCCGTGGGCGGAAAAAAAAATGGAGAGGCGAAACCATCCTCGTCGTGCGAAAAAAAAAATTGATACACGAAACCGACGCTGTTTTGCGACAAAAAATTGAGACGGGAAAATGGCGTCCGTGGGTGGAAAAAAAAATGGAGACGCGAAACCATCCTCGTCGTGCGAAAAAAAAAATTGATACACGAAACCGACGCTGTTTTGCGAAAAAAAATGGCGACGGGAAAATGGCGTCCGTGGGCGGAAAAAAAAATGGAGACGCGAAACCATCCTCGTCGTGCGAAAAAAAAAATTGATACACGAAACCGACGCTGTTTTGCGAAAAAAAATGGCGACGGGAAAATGGCGTCCGTGGGCGGAAAAAAAAATGGAGACGCGAAACCATCCTCGTCGTGCGAAAAAAAAATTGATACACGAAACCGACGCTGTTTTGCGAAAAAAAATTGAGACGGGAAAATGGCGTCCGTGGGCGGAAAAAAAAATGGAGACGCGAAACCATCCTCGTCGTGCGAAAAAAAAAATTGATACACGAAACCGACGCTGTTTTGCGAAAAAAAATTGAGACGGGAAAATGGCGTCCGTGGGCGGAAAAAAAAATGGAGACGCGAAACCATCCTCGTCGTGCGAAAAAAAAAATTGATACACGAAACCGACGCTGTTTTGCGACAAAAAATTGAGACGGGAAAATGGCGTCCGTGGGCGGAAAAAAAAATGGAGAGGCGAAACCATCCTCGTCGTGCGAAAAAAAAAATTGATACACGAAACCGACGCTGTTTTGCGACAAAAAATTGAGACGGGAAAATGGCGTCCGTGGGTGGAAAAAAAAATGGAGACGCGAAACCATCCTCGTCGTGCGAAAAAAAAAATTGATACACGAAACCGACGCTGTTTTGCGAAAAAAAATGGCGACGGGAAAATGGCGTCCGTGGGCGGAAAAAAAAATGGAGACGCGAAACCATCCTCGTCGTGCGAAAAAAAAAATTGATACACGAAACCGACGCTGTTTTGCGAAAAAAAATTGAGACGGGAAAATGGCGTCCGTGGGCGGAAAAAAAAATGGAGACGCGAAACCATCCTCGTCGTGCGAAAAAAAAAATTGATACACGAAACCGAGGCTGTTTTGCGACAAAAAATTGAGACGGGAAAATGGCGTCCGTGGGCGGAAAAAAAAATGGAGACGCGAAACCATCCTCGTCGTGCGAAAAAAAAAATTGATACACGAAACCGACGCTGTTTTGCGACAAAAAATTGAGACGGGAAAATGGCGTCCGTGGGCGGAAAAAAAAATGGAGACGCGAAACCATCCTCGTCGTGCGAAAAAAAAATTGATACACGAAACCGACGCTGTTTTGCGACAAAAAATTGAGACGGGAAAATGGCGTCCGTGGGCGGAAAAAAAAATGGAGACGCGAAACCATCCTCGTCGTGCGAAAAAAAAAATTGATACACGAAACCGAGGCTGTTTTGCGACAAAAAATTGAGACGGGAAAATGGCGTCCGTGGGCGGAAAAAAAAATGGAGACGCGAAACCATCCTCGTCGTGCGAAAAAAAAAATTGATACACGAAACCGACGCTGTTTTGCGACAAAAAATTGAGACGGGAAAATGGCGTCCGTGGGCGGAAAAAAAAATGGAGACGCGAAACCATCCTCATCGTGCGAAAACATAAATTGATACACGAAACCGACGCTGTTTTGCGAAAAAAAATTGAGACGGGAAAATGGCGTCCGTGGGCGGAAAAAAAAATGGAGACGCGAAACCATCCTCGTCGTGCGAAAAAAAAAATTGATACACGAAACCGACGCTGTTTTGCGAAAAAAATTGAGACGGGAAAATGGCGTCCGTGGGCGGAAAAAAAAATGGAGATGCGAAACCATCCTCGTCGTGCGAAAAAAAAAATTGATACACGAAACCGAGGCTGTTTTGCGACAAAAAATTGAGACGGGAAAATGGCGTCCGTGGGCGGAAAAAAAAATGGAGAGGCGAAACCATCCTCGTCGTGCGAAAAAAAAAATCGATACACGAAACCGACGCTGTTTTGCGACAAAAAATTGAGACGGGAAAATGGCGTCCGTGGGCGGAAAAAAAAATGGAGACGCGAAACCATCCTCGTCGTGCGAAAAAAAAAATTGATACACGAAACCGAGGCTGTTTTGCGAAAAAAAATTGAGACGGGAAAATGGCGTCCGTGGGCGGAAAAAAAAATGGAGACGCGAAACCATCCTCGTCGTGCGAAAAAAAAAATTGATACACGAAACCGAGGCTGTTTTGCGAAAAAAAATGGAGACGGGAAAATGGCGTCCGTGGGCGGAAAAAAAAATGGAGCCGCGAAACCAACCTCGTCGTGCGAAAAAAAAAATTGATACACGAAACCGACGCTGTTTTGCGAAAAAAATGGAGACGGGAAAATGGCGTCCGTGGGCGGAAAAAAAAATGGAGATGCGAAACCATCCTCGTCGTGCGAAAAAATAAATTGATACACGAAACCGAGGCTGTTTTGCGAAAAAAAATTGAGACGGGAAAATGGTGTCCGTGGGCGGAAAAAAAAATGGAGACGCGAAACCATCCTCGTCGTGCGAAAAAAAAAATTGATACACGAAACCGACGCTGTTTTGCGAAAAAAAATTGAGACGGGAAAATGGCGTCCGTGGGCGGAAAAAAAAAAGGAGACGCGAAACCATCCTCGTCGTGCGAAAAAAAAAATTGATACACGAAACCGACGCTGTTTTGCGAAAAAATATTGAGACGGGAAAATGGCGTCCGTGGGCGGAAAAAAAAATGGAGACGCGAAACCATCCTCGTCGTGCGAAAAAAAAAATTGATACACGAAACCGAGGCTGTTTTGCGAAAAAAAATTGAGACGGGAAAATGGCGTCCGTGGGCGGAAAAAAAAATGGAGACGCGAAACCATCCTCGTCGTGCGAAAAAAAAAATTGATACACGAAACCGAGGCTGTTTTGCGAAAAAAAATGGAGACGGGAAAATGGCGTCCGTGGGCGGAAAAAAAAATGGAGCCGCGAAACCAACCTCGTCGTGCGAAAAAAAAAATTGATACACGAAACCGACGCTGTTTTGCGAAAAAAATGGAGACGGGAAAATGGCGTCCGTGGGCGGAAAAAAAAATGGAGATGCGAAACCATCCTCGTCGTGCGAAAAAATAAATTGATACACGAAACCGAGGCTGTTTTGCGAAAAAAAATTGAGACGGGAAAATGGTGTCCGTGGGCGGAAAAAAAAATGGAGACGCGAAACCATCCTCGTCGTGCGAAAAAAAAAATTGATACACGAAACCGACGCTGTTTTGCGAAAAAAAATTGAGACGGGAAAATGGCGTCCGTGGGCGGAAAAAAAAAAGGAGACGCGAAACCATCCTCGTCGTGCGAAAAAAAAAATTGATACACGAAACCGACGCTGTTTTGCGAAAAAATATTGAGACGGGAAAATGGCGTCCGTGGGCGGAAAAAAAAATGGAGACGCGAAACCATCCTCGTCGTGCGAAAAAAAAAATTGATACACGAAACCGACGCTGTTTTGCGAAAAAAAATGGAGACGGGAAAATGGCGTCCGTGGGCGGAAAAAAAAATGGAGAGGCGAAACCATCCTCGTCGTGCGAAAAAAAAAATCGATACACGAAACCGACGCTGTTTTGCGACAAAAAATTGAGACGGGAAAATGGCGTCCGTGGGCGGAAAAAAAAATGGAGACGCGAAACCATCCTCGTCGTGCGAAAAAAAAAATTGATACACGAAACCGAGGCTGTTTTGCGACAAAAAATGGAGACGGGAAAATGGCGTCCGTGGGCGGAAAAAAAAAAGGAGACGCGAAACCATCCTCGTCGTGCGAAAAAAAAAATTGATACACGAAACCGACGCTGTTTTGCGAAAAAAAATTGAGACGGGAAAATGGCGTCCGTGGGCGGAAAAAAAAATGGAGATGCGAAACCAACCTCGTCGTGCGAAAAAAAAAATTGATACACGAAACTGACGCTGTTTTGCGAAAAAAATGGAGACGGGAAAATGGCGTCCGTGGGCGGAAAAAAAAATGGAGACGCGAAACCATCCTCGTCGTGCGAAAAAAAAAATTGATACACGAAACCGAGGCTGTTTTGCGACAAAAAATGGAGACGGGAAAATGGCGTCCGTGGGCGGAAAAAAAAATGGAGACGCGAAACCATCCTCGTCGTGCGAAAAAAAAAATTGATACACGAAACCGACGCTGTTTTGCGAAAAAAAAATTGAGACGGGAAAATGGCGTCCGTGGGCGGAAAAAAAAATGGAGACGCGAAACCATCCTCGTCGTGCGAAAAAAAAAATTGATACACGAAACCGAGGCTGTTTTGCGACAAAAAATTGAGACGGGAAAATGGCGTCCGTGGGCGGAAAAAAAAATGGAGACGCGAAACCATCCTCGTTTCGAAATTATTGCAAATTGCTCACTCTAAATATTGCAAAATAACCACTGTAAATATTGCAAATTAACCACTGTAAATATTGCAAATTAACCACTATAAATACTGCAAAATTTACCACTGAAATTATAGCAAATTAACCACTGTAAATATTGCAAACTTACCACTGAAATTATAGCAAATTATCCACTCTAAATATTGGAAATTAACCACTGAAAATATTAAAAATTTTCCACCATAAATATTCAAAAATTGCCACTGAAATTGAAGGAAATTAAGCGCAGTAAATATTGCAAATTAAACAATAAAAATATTGAAATTTTACCACCGAAATTATGGCAAATTAACCACTGTAAATATTGCAAATTTACCACTTAAATTATTGGTAATAAACCACTGTAAATATTGCAAATTAATCACTGAAATTATTGTAATTTTGCCATTAAAATTGTAGCAAATTAACCACTGTAAATATAGCAATTTAATCACTGAAATTATTGCAATTTTACCATTGAAATTGTAGCAAATTAACCACTGTAAATATTGCAAACTTATTACTGAAATTTAAGGAAATTAAGCACTAAAAATATTGCAAATTAACCACTGAAAATATTGCAAATTTACCACTGAATTTTTAGCAAATTATCCACTGTAAATATTGCTAATTAACCTCTATAAATATTGTAAATTCTCCACAGCAAATATTGCGAATTTTCAACTGTAAATATTCGAAATTAACCACTGTAAATATTGCAAATTTACCACTTAAATTATTGGAAATTAACACTGTAAATATTGCAAATTATTCACTAAAAGTATTTGGATTTTACCATTGAATTTTTAGCAAATTAACCACTGTAAATATTGCAAAATAACCACTGTAAATATTACAAAATAACAACTGAAAATGTTGCAAATTAACCACTGTAAATATTGCAAATTTTCAACTTTAAATATTCGAAATGAACAACTGTAAATATTGCAAATTTACCACAGAAATTATTGCAAATTAACCACTGTAAATATTAGGAATTAATCACTGAAATTATTGCAAATTAACCACTGAAATTATATCAAATTAACTACTGAAAATATTGCAAAATAACCACTGAAAATATTGCAAATTTTCCACTGTAAGTATTGCAAATTTACCACTGAAATTATAGCAAATTAACCACTGTAAATATTGCAAATTTACCACTGAAATTAAAACAAATTAACCACTGTAAATATTGCAAACTTGCCACTGAAATTATAACAAATAAACCACTCTAAATATTGGAAATTAACCACTGAAAATATTTAAAATTTTCCACTATAAATATTCAAAATTTGCTACTGAAATTGAGGGAAATTAAGCACAGTAAATATTGCAAATTTTCCACTTAACTTATTGGAAATAAACCACTGCAAATATTGCAAATTAATCACTGAGATTATTGCAATTTTACCATTAAAATTGTACCAAATTAACCACTGTATATATAGCAATTTAATCACTGAAATTATTGCAATTTTACCGCTGAAATTGTAGCAAATTTACCACTGTAAATATTGCAAAATAACCACTTTAAATATTACAAATTAACAACTGTAAATATTGCGGATTTTCATCTGTAAATATTCGAAATTAGCCACTGTAAATATTGCAAATTTACCACTGGAATTATTGCAAATTTACCACTGAAATTATAGCAAAATCACCACTGCAAAAATTGCAAATTTTCAACTGTAAATATTCGAAATTAACCACTGAAAATATTGCAAATCTACATCTTAAATTATTGCAAATTGCACACTGTAAATATTGCAAAATAACCACTGTAAATATTACAAATTAACCACTGAAAATATTGCAAATTTTCCACTGTAAATATTGCAAACTTACCACTGAAATTATAACAAATAAACCACTCTAAATATTGCAAATTAACCACTGTAAATATTGCAAATTTACCACTGAAATTATATGAAATTAACCACTGTAAATATTGCAAATTTTCTGCAGTAAAAATTGTAAATTAATCACTGAAATTATTGCAATTTTACCACTGAAATTATAGCAAAATAACCACTGTAAATATTACAGTTTAACCACTGTAAATATTAGAAATTAACCACTGAAAATATTGCAAATTTTCCAATCTAAATATTCAAAATTTGCACTGAAATTAAAGGAAATTAAGCAGTGTAAATATTTGAGATTAATCACTCTAAATATTGCAAATTTACCACTGAAATTATGGCAAATTAACCACTGTAAATATTGCAAATTAATCACTGAAATTATTGCAATATTCCACTGAAATTATAACAAATTAACCATTGTAAATACTGGAAATTTACCACTTAAATTATTGGAAATTAACCACTGTAAACATTGCAGATTTAACACTGAATTTTTAGCAAATTAACCACTGTAAATATTGCTAATTAATCACTATATATAATGTAAATTTTCCACAGCAAATATTGAAAATTTTCGACTGTAAATATTCGAGATTAACCACTGTAAATATTGCAAATTTACCACTTAAATTATTGGAAATTAACCACTGTAAATATTGCAAATTAATCACAAAAATTATTGCGACTTTACCATTGAAATTAAAGCTAATTAACCACTGTAAATATTACAAATTAACCACTGTAAATATCGCAAATTTATTACTGAAATTATTGGAAAATGCTCACTGTAAATATTGCAAAATAACCACTGTAACTATTACAAATTAACCACTGAAAATATTGCAAATTTTTACCTGTAAATATTGCAAACTTCCCACTGAAATTATAGCAAATAAACCACTCTAAATATTGCAAATTAACCACTGTAAATATTGCAAATTTTCAACTGTAAATATTCGAAATTAACAACTGTAAATATTGCAATTTAACGACAGAAATTATATAAATTAACCACTGAAATTATAGCAAATTAACCACTCAAAATATTGCAAATTAATCACTGTAAATTTTGCAATTTTTTAACTGTAAATATTCGAAATGAACCTCTGCAAATATTGCAAATTTACCACTTTAATAATTGCAATATTACCACTGAAATTACATCAAATTAACCACTGTAAATATTGCAACTTTACCACTTAAATTATTGGAAATTAACCACTGTAAATATTGTAAATTAATCACTGAAATTATTGCAATTTTACAATTGAAATTATAGCAAATTACCACTGTAAATATTACAGTTTAACCACTGTAAATATTGCAAATTAACCACTGAAAATATTACAAATTTTCCACTCTAAATATTCAAAATTTGCTCTGAAATTAAAGGAAATTAAGCAGTGTAAATAATTGCGATAAATCACTCTAAATATTGCAAATTAATCACTGAAATTATTGCAATTTTCCACTGAAATTATAACAAATTAACCATTGCAAATATCGGAAATTTACCACTTAAATTATTGGAAATTAACCACTGTAAATTTTGCAAATTAATCACTGAAATTATTGCAAATTTACCACTGAAATTATAGCAAATTAACCACTGTAAAAATTGCAAATTTTCAACTTTAAATATTAGATATTAACCACTGAAAATGTTGCAAATTTACATCTTAAATTATTGCAAATTAACCGTTGAAAATATTGCAAATTTTCATCTGTAAATATTCGAAATTAACCACTGTAAATATTGCAAAATAAACACTGTAAATATTACAAAATAACCACTGAAAATATTGCAAATTTTCCACTGTAAATATTGCAAAATTACGACTGAAATTGTAGCAAATAAACCACTCTAAATATTGCGAATTAACCACTGTAAATATTGCAAATTTTCAACTTTAAATATTCGAAATGAACAACTGTAAATATTGCAAATTTACCGCAGAAATTATTGCAAATTAACCACTGTAAATATTAGGAATTAATCACTGAAATTATTGCAAATTAACCACTGAAATTATATCAAATTAACTACTGACAATATTGCAAAATAACCACTGAAAATATTGCAAATATTCCACTGTAAGTATTTCAAATTAACCACTGAAATTATATCAAATTAACCACTGACAATATTGCAAAATAACCACTGAAAATATTGCAAATTTTCCACTGAAATTATAGCAAATTAACCACTCTAAATATTGCAAATTAACCACTGTAAATATTGCGAATTAATCACTGAAATTATTGCAAATTTCCCACTGAAATTATAACAAATTAACCACTGTAAATATTGCAAATTTACCACTGAAATTATAGCAAATTAACCACTGAAATTACATCAAATTTACCACTGTCAGTATTGCAAATTTTCCACAGTAAATATTGAACATGTTCCACTGAAATTATAGCAAATTTACCACTGAAATTATAGTAAGTTAACCACTCTAAATGTTGCAAATTAACCACTGTAAATATTGCAGATTTTCAACTGTAAATATTCGAAATTAACCACTGAAAATATTGGAAATTTACAACTTCAATTATTGCAAAATAACCACTATAAATATTGCAAAATAGCCACTATAAATATTGCAAAATAATATCTGAAATTATAGCAAATTAACCACTGTGAATATCGTAAATTAACCACTGTAAATATGGCAAATTTACCACTGAAATTTAAGGAAATTAAGCACTAAAAATATTGTAAATTAACCACTGTAAATATTGCAGATTTACCACTGAATTTTTAGCAAATTAACCACTGTAAATATTGCTAATTAACCACTATAAATAATGTAAATTTTCCACAGCAAATATTGAAAATTTTCGACTGTAAATATTTCAGATTAACCACTGTAAATAGTGCAAATTTACCACTTAAATTATTGGAAATTAACCACTGTAAATATTGCAAATTAATCACTAAAATTATTGCGACTTTACCATTGAAATTAAAGCTAATTAACCACTGTAAATATTACAAATTAACTACTGTAAATATCGCAAATTTATTACTGAAATTATTGCAAATTGCTCACTGTAAATATTGCAAAATAACCACTGTAACTATTACAAATTAACCACTGAAAATATTGCAAATTTACCACTTAAATTATTGGAAATTAACCACTGTAAATATTGTAAATTAATCACTGAAATTATTGCAATTTTACAATTGAAATTATAGCAAATTACCACTGTAAATATTACAGTTTAACCACTGTAAATATTGCAAATTAACCACTGAAAATATTACAAATTTTCCACTCTAAATATTCAAAATTTGCTCTGAAATTAAAGGAAATTAAGCAGTGTAAATATTTGCGATAAATCACTCTAAATATTGCAAATTTACCACTGAAATTATATGAAATTAACCACTGTAAATTTTGCAAATTTTCCGCAGTAAATACTGTAAATTTTCCACTGAAATTATAGAAATTTTACCACTGAAATTATTGCAAATTACTACTGTAAATATTGCAAATTTTCCACCGTAAATATTGCAAAATTACCGCTGAAATTATAGCAAATTAACCACTGTAAATATCAGGAATTATTCACTGAAATTATTGCAAATTAACCACTGAAATTATATCAAATTAACCACTGAAAATATTGCAAAATAACCACTGAAAATATTGTAAATTTTCCACTGAAATTATAGCAAATTAACCACTCTAAATATTGCAAATTAACCACTGTAAATATTGCGAATTAATCACTGAAATTATTGCAAATTTACCACTGAAATTACATAAAAGTAACCACAGTCAGTATTGCAAATTTTCCGCAGTAAATATTGAACATTTTCCACTGAAATTATACCAAATTTACCACTGAAATTACAGCAAATTAATCACTATAAATATTGCAAATTAACGACTGTAAATATCGCAAATTTACTACAGAAATTATTGCAAATTGCCCACTGTAAATATTCCAAACTTACCACTGTAAATATCGCAAATTTACTACAGAAATTATAGCAAATTTTCCACTGTAAATATTCCAAACTTACCACTGTAAATATCGCAAATTTACTACAGAAATTATTGCAAATTTTCCACTGTATATATTCCAAACTTACCACTGAAATTACAGCAAATTAACCACTGTAAATATTGCAAATTTACCACTGAAATTATAGCAAATAAACCACTCTAAATATTGGAAATTAACCACTGAAAATATTACAAATATTCCACTATTAATATTCAAAATTTGCCACTGAAATTGAAGGAAATTAAGCACAGTAAATATTGCAAATTAACCACTAAAAATATTGCAATTTTACCACTGAAATTATGGCAAATTAACCACTGTAAATATTGCAAATTTACCACTTAAATTATTGGAAATTATCCACTGTAAATATTGCAAATTAATCACTGAAATTATTGCAAATTTACCACTGAAATTATATGAAATTATCCACTGTAAAAATTGCAAATTTTCCGCAGTAAATACTGTAAATTTTCCACTGAAATTATAGAAATTTTACCACTGAAATTATTGCAAATTACCACTGTAAATATTGCAAATTTTCCACCGTAAATATTGCAAATTTACCGCTGAAATTATTGCAAATTAACCACTGAAATTATATCAAATTAACCACCGAAAATATTGCAAAATAACCACTGAAAATATTGTAAATTTTCCACTGAAATTATAGCAAATTAACCACTGTAAATATTGCGAATTAATCACTGAAATTATTGCAAATTTACCACTGAAATTACATCAAAGTAACCACAGTCAGTATTGCAAATTTTCCGCAGTAAATATTGAACATTTTCCACTGAAATTATACCAAATTTACCACTGAAATTACAGCAAATTAACCACTCTAAATATTGCAAATTAACGACTGTAAATATCGCAAATTTACTACAGAAATTATTGCAAATTACCCACTGTAAATATTCCAAACTTACCACTGTAAATATCGCAAATTTACTACAGAAATTATAGCAAATTTTCCACTGTAAATATTCCAAACTTACCACTGAAATTACAGCAAATTAACCACTGTAAATATTGCAAATTTACCACTGAAATTATAGCAAATAAACCACTCTAAATATTGGAAATTAACCACTGAAAATATTACAAATATTCCACTATTAATATTCAAAATTTGCCACTGAAATTGAAGGAAATTAAGCACAGTAAATATTGCAAATTAACCACTAAAAATATTGCAATTTTACCACTGAAATTATGGCAAATTAACCACTGTAAATATTGCAAATTTACCACTTAAATTATTGGAAATAAACCACTGTAAATATTGCAAATTAATCACTGAAATTATTGCAATTTTACCATTGAAATTGTAGTAAATTAACCACTGTAAATATTGAAAAATAACCACTGTAAATATTACAAATTAACAACTGAAATTTTGCGAATTTTCATCTGTAAATATTCGAAATTAGCAACTGTAAATATTGCAAACTTACCACTGAAATTATTGCAAATTTACCACTGAAATTATAGCAAAATCACCAATGTAAACATTGCAAATTTTCAACTGTAAATATTCGAAATTAACCACTGAAAATATTGCAAATTTTCCACTCTAAATATTCAAAATTTGCTCTGAAATTAAAGGAAATTAAGCAGTGTAAATATTTGAGATTAATCACTCTAAATATTGCAAATTTACCACTTAAATTATTGGAAATTAACCACTGTAAATTTTGCAAATTAATCACTGAAATTATTGCAATTTTCCACTGAAATTATAGCAAATAAACTACTGTAAATATTGCAAACTTACTACTTAAATTATTGGAAATTAACCAGTGTAAAGGTTGCAAATTAATCACTGAAATTATTGCAATTTTCCACAGAAATTATAACAAATTAACCATTGCAAATATCGGAAATTTACCACTTAAATTATTGGAAATTAACCACTGTAAATTTTGCAAATTAATCACTGAAATTATTGAAATTTTCCACTGAAATTATAGCAAATAAACTACTGTAAATATTGCAAACTTACCACTTAAATTATTGGAAATTAACCAGTGTAAAGATTGCAAATTAATCACTGAAATTATTGCAAATTTACCACTGAAATTATAGCAAAATAACCACTGTAAAAATTACAGTTTAACCACTGTAAATATTGCAAATTTTCAACTTTAAATATTCGAAATGAACAACTGTAAATATTGCAAATTTACCACAGAAATTATTGCAAATTAACCACTGTAAATATTAGGAATTAATCACTGAAATTATTGCAAATTAACCACTCAAATTATATCAAATTAACTACTGACAATATTGCAAAATAACCACTGAAAATATTGCAAATATTCCACTGTAAGTATTTCAAATTAACCACTGAAATTATACCAAATTAACCACTGACAATATTGCAAAATAACCACTGAAAATATTGCAAATTTTCCACAGAAATTATAGCAAATTAACCACTCTAAATATTGCAAATTAACCACTGTAAATATTGCGAATTAATCACTGAAATTATAACAAATTAACCACTGTAAATATTGCAAATTTTACACCGTAAATATTGCAAATTTATCGCTGAAATTATTACAAATTAACCAGTGTAAATATTAGGAATTAATCACTGAAATTATTGCAAATTAACCACTGAAATTATATCAAATTAACCACTGACAATATTGCAAATTAACCACTGTAAATATTGCGAATTAATCACTGAAATTATTGCAAAATTTACCACTGAAAATACATCAAATTTACCACTGTCAGTATTGCAAATTTTCCGCAGTAAATATTGAACATTTTCCACTGAAATTATACCAAATTTACCACTGAAATTATAGTAAGTTAACCACTTTAAATATTGCAAATTAACCACTGTAAATATCGCAAATTTACTACAGAAATTATTGCAAATTGCTCACTGTAAATATTGCAAAATAACCACTGTAAATATCGCAAATTAACCACTGTAAATATTGCAAATTAACCACTGTAAATATTGCAAATTTTCAACTGTAAATATTCTTAATTAACAACTGTAAATATTGCAAATTAACCACTGAAATTATTGGAAATTAACCAGTGTAAAGATTGCAAATTAATCACTGAAATTATTGCAATTTTCCACTGAAATTATAACAAATTAACCATTGCAAATATCGGAAATTTACCACTTAAATTATTGGAAATTAACCACTGTAAATTTTGCAAATTAATCACTGAAATTATTGCAATTTTCCACTGAAATTATAGCAAATAAACTACTGTAAATATTGCAAACTTACCACTTAAATTATTGGAAATTAACCAGTGTAAAGATTGCAAATTAATCACTGAAATTATTGCAAATTTACCGCTGAAATTATAGCAAATTAACCACTGTAAAAATTACAGTTTAACCACTGTAAATATTGCAAATTTACGTCTTAAATTATTAGAAATTAACCACTGTAAATATTGCAAATAAATCACTAAAATTATTTCGATTTTACCATTGAAATTTTAGCAAATTAACCACTGTAAATTTTACAAAATAACGACTGTAAATATTACAAAATAACCACTGAAAATATTGCAAATTTTCCACTGTAAATATTGCAAAATTACGACTGAAATTGTAGCAAATAAACCACTCTAAATATTGCGAATTAACCACTGTAAATATTGCAAATTTTCAACTTTAAATATTCGAAATGAACAACTGTAAATATTGCAAATTTACCACAGAAATTATTGCAAATTAACCACTGTAAATATTAGGAATTAATCACTGAAATTATTGCAAATTAACCACTGAAATTATATCAAATTAACTACTGACAATATTGCAAAATAACCACTGAAAATATTGCAAATTTTCCACAGAAATTATAGCAAATTAACCACTCTAAGTATTGCAAATTAACCACTGTAAATATTGCGAATTAACCACTGAAATTATTGCAAATTTACCACTGAAATTATAACAAATTAACCACTGTAAATATTGCAAATTTACCACTGAAATTATAGCAAATTAACCACTGTAAATATTGCAAACTTGCCACTGAAATTATAGCAAATTAACCACTCTAAATATTGGAAATTAACCACTGAAAATATTAAAAATTTTCCACTATAAATATTCAAAATTTGCCACTGAAATTGAAGGAAATTAAGCACAGTAAATATTGCAAATTAACCACTAAAAATATTGAAATTTTACCACTGAAATTACGGCAAATTAACCACTGAAAATATTGCAAATTTACCACTTAAACTATTGGAAATTAACAACTGTAAATATTGCAAATTAATCACTGAAATTATTGCAAATTTACCACTGAAATTATATGAAATTATCCACTGTCAATATTGCAAATTTTCTGCAGTAAATATTGTAAATTTTCCACTGAAATTATAGAAATTTTACCACTCAAATTATTGCAAATTACCACTGTAAATATTGCAAATTTTACACCGTAAATATTGCAAATATACCGCTGAAATTATTACAAATTAACCAGTGTAAATACTAGGAATTAATCACTGAAATTATTGCAAAATTTACCACTGAAATTACATCAAATTTACCACTGTCAGTATTGCAAATTTTCCGCAGTAAATATTGAACATTTTCCACTGAAATTATACCAAATTTACCACTGAAATTATAGTAAGTTAACCACTTTAAATATTGCAAATTAACCACTGTAAATATCGCAAATTAACCACTGTAAATATTGCAAATTAACCACTGTAAATATTGCAAATTTTCAACTGTAAATATTCTTAATTAACAACTGTAAATATTGCAAATTAACCACTGAAATTATTGCGAATTTACCACTGAAATCATAGCAAATTAACCACTGTAAATATTGCAAATTAACCACTGTAAATATTAGAAATGAACAACTGTAAATCTTGCGAATTTTCATCTGTAATATTGGAAATTTACCACTTAAATTATTGGAAATTAACCACTGTAAATATTGCAAATTAATCACTGAAATTATTGCAATTTTCCACTGAAATTATAGCAAGTAAACTACTGTAAATATTGCAAATTTACCACTTAAATTATTGGAAATTAACCACTGTAAGGATTGCAATTTAATCACTGAAATTATTGCAAATTTAACACTGAAATTATAGCAAATTAACCACTGTAAAAATTGCAAATTTTCAACTGTAAATATTCGAAATTAACCACTGAAAATATTGCAAATTTACATCTTAAATTATTGCAAATTAACCGTTGAAAATATTGCAAATTTTCATCTGTAAATATTCGAAATTAACCACTGTAAATATTGCAAAATTACCACTGAAATTTAAGGAAATTAAGCACTAAAAATATTGCAAATTAACCACTGAAAATATAGCAAATTTACCGCTGAATTTTTAGCAAATTATCCACTGTAAATATTGCTAATTAACCTCTATAAATATTGTAAATTCTCCACAGCAAATATTGCGAATTTTCAACTGTAAATATTCGAGATTAACCACTGTAAATATTGCAAATTAATCACTAAAATTATTTCGATTTTACCATTGAAATTGTAGCAAATTAACCACTGTAAATATTGCAAAATAACCACTGTAAATATTACAAAATAACCACTGAAAATATTGCAAATTTTCCACTGTAAATATTGCAAAATTACGACTGAAATTTTAGCAAATAAACCACTCTAAATATTGCAAATTAACCACTGTAAATATTGCAAATTTTCAACTTTAAATATTCGAAATGAATAACTGTAAATATTGCAAATTTACCACAGAAATTATTGCAAATTAACCACTGTAAATATTAGGAATTAATCACTGAAATTATTGTAAATTAACCACTGAAATTATATCAAATTAACTACTGACAATATTGCAAAATAACCACTGAAAATATTGCAAATTTTCCACTGTAAGTATTGTAAATTTACCACTGAAATTATAGCAAATTAACCACTGTAAATATTGCAAACTTGCCACTGAAATGATAGCAAATTAACCACTCTAAATATTGGAAATTAACCACTGAAAATATTAAAAAATTTCCACTCTAAATATTCAAAATTTTCCACTGAAATTGAAGGAAATTAAGCACAGTAAATATTGCAAATTAAACACTAAAAATATTGCAATTTTACCACTGAAATTACGGCAAATTAACCACTGTAAATATTGCAAATTTACCACTTAAATTATTGGAAATAAACCACTGTAAATATTGCAAATTAATCACTGAAATTATTGCGAATTTACCACTGAAATCATAGCAAATTAACCACTGTAAATATTACAAATTAACCACTGTAAATATCGCAAATTTACTACAGAAATTATAACAAATTAACCACTGTAAATATTGCAAATTTACCACTGAAATTATAGCAAATTAACCACTGTAAATATTGCAAACTTTCCACTGAAATTATAGCAAATTAACCACTCTAAATATTGGAAATTAACCACTGAAAATATTAAAAATTTTCCACTATAAATATTCAAAATTTGCCACTGAAATTGAAGGAAATTAAGCACAGTAAATATTGCAAATTGGCCACTAAAAATATTGAAATTTTACCACTGAAATTACGGCAAATTAACCACTGTAAATATTGCAAATTTACCACTTAAATTATTGGAAATTAACCACTGAAAAACATTGCAAATTAATCACTGAAATTATTGCAAATTTACCACTGAAATTATATGAAATTATCCACTGTCAATATTGCAAATTTTCCGCAGTAAATATTGTAAATTTTCCACTGAAATTATAGAAATTTTACCACTGAAATTATTGCAAATTACCACTGTAAATATTGCAAATTTTCCACCGTAAATATTGCAAATTTATCGCTGAAATTATTACAAATTAACCAGTGTAAATATTAGGAATTAATCACTGAAATTATTGCAAATTAACCACTGAAATTATATCAAATTAACCACTGACAATATTGCAAAATAACCACTGTAAATATTGCGAATTAATCACTGAAATTTTTGCAAATTTACCACTGAAATTACATAAAATTTACCACTGTCAGTATTGCAAATTTTCCTCAGTAAATATTGAACATTTTCCACTGAAATTATACCAAATTTACCACTGAAATTATAGTAAGTTAACCACTCTAAATATTGCAAATTAACCACTGTAAATATCGCAAATTTACTACAGAAATTATAACAAATTAACCACTGTAAATATTGCAAATTTACCACTGAAATTATAGCAAATTAACCACTGTAAATATTGCAAACTTGCCACTGAAATTATAGCAAATTAACCACTCTAAATATTGGAAATTAACCACTGAAAATATTAAAAAATTTCCACTATAAATATTCAAAATTTGCCACTGAAATTGAAGGAAATTAAGCACAGTAAATATTGCAAATTAAACACTAAAAATATTGAAATTTTACCACTGAAATTATGGCAAATTAACCACTGTAAATATAGCAATTTAATCACTGAAATTATTGCAATTTTACCATTGAAATTGTAGCAAATTAACCACTGTAAATATTGCAAAATAACCACTGTAAATATTACAAATTAACAACTGTAAATATTGCGAATTTTCATCTGTAAATATCCGAAATTAGCAACTGTAAATATTGCAAATTTACCACTGAAATTATTGCAAATTTACCACTGAAATTATAGCAAAATCACCACTGTAAAAATTGAAAATTTTCAACTGTAAATATTCGAAATTAACCACTGAAAATATTGCAAATTTTCTACTCTAAATATTCAAAATTTGCACAGAAATTAAAGGAAATTAAGCAGTGTAAATATTTGAGATTAATCACTCTAAATATTGCAAATTTACCACTGAAATTATTGGAAATTAACCACTGTAAATATTGCAAATTAATCACTGAAATTATTGCAAATTTACCACTGAAATTATATGAAATTATCCACTGTCAATATTGCAAATTTTCCGCAGTAAATATTGTAAATTTTCCACTGAAATTATAGAAATTTTACCACTGAAATTATTGCAAATTACCACTGTAAATATTGCAAATTTTCCACCGTAAATATTGCAAATTTATCGCTGAAATTATTACAAATTAACCAGTGTAAATATTAGGAATTAATCACTGAAATTATTGCAAATTAACCACTGAAATTATATCAAATTAACCACTGACAATATTGCAAAATAACCACTGAAAATATTGCAAATTTTCCACTGAAATTATAGCAAATTAACCACTCTAAATATTGCAAATTAACCACTGTAAATATTGCGAATTAATCACTGAAATTATTGCAAATTTACTGCGGGACGGGACTGGAGAAATCAGGAACGACTCAATGTGAGTTATCCGGAAAGCTCGATTTATTGCGCAGATACATTTACTTATATATCATTCTTCTGTCAAATCACCACAACTAAGCATATCTTTATTATCTTTTTCTTAGGTTTTCATTAGACCACTTCTACATCAATCATTAACTTTTAACCTGTGCTTCAGCTTCTAATTATCATATTCTCCGCCTTGCCTGTTAGTTCCCTATCTTATGTAACTTAGTTTCTTGTACTACTCTGCAAGGACAGTACGTCCTTGAGGCCTAATCTTGGCCGCTAGCGCCTGCACAGTAGCCTGTTCGTGCACCTGCTCTAACACTCCATGTCCGTTATTCACAAGCCAAACTCCCACAATTCCCCCTTTTTCCTTTTGCACGAACAGAACTTTATGCATTAGACTAGTGACTAGTTTTGTTATTACCTTCCATACTATTCCTAGCCCAATTAACAACAAGACAATTATGATCACCCAGCGAATGCCTTCTTTGATCAAACCAAGTAACCATGGGGACAGACTGCCAAATATTTTTTGTAACCATGAATCAAACCAGCTTGTCTCCTTTTGAATCTTTTGAGTGTGTTCTTTAAGCCACTGCAGTTGTTGGTGAATTGATTCCCCACGATTGCTTAGATTGAAGCAGCACATCCCTTCAAAATCTTCACATCCATGGCCTTGTGCTAAAAGCAAAAAATCAACAGCAGCTCTATTTTGCAACACAGCATGCCTAACGCTATCTAAATCTTCTATTAATTCTGTCTGTCCCTTTTTACAAATTTTTCTTTCCCTAGACGCGGTCACACATTATTTAATTGGTAAAAAGTCTCTAGTACAAGGCAAACATGCAGCTCAGTTCAGTTCCCGTTGGTTCTTAAGTTCTTCTCACACAATGTCCAATTGGTCACTCCCATCTGCTCACTCCTGCATTCCCTAGTGAAGCAGTCATTGCTCTTTCTTATTTTTTCTTCCTTTGAAGCAGCTTCCAGAATGTGGCTACCTGCCTAGGCCAACATCCCGCATGGCTGGCTCACTATGTGGCCATTCTCTTTTAAATGCATTTCTACAATTTCCCCTTTTTCTTCTTGAGCCAGCCATACGTTCTTCATGGCATCTTTAATCATGCTTGTTGCCTTTTTGAAAACACAAAGTACAATCATTAATACAATAGTGACCAATAATAGGTGAAATTCAATAATAGGTGGAATTAACAAAGAAACAAAGTCTCCCACAGAAGAGATGGAGACAACCGAGTCAATAGGCTCATCATATAGAAGTAGTCCCATATTGTTTTCCCATGAAGCCCCATTTGCAAATGTCAAACGTGACCAGGGCTCAGTTGCAGGGAGAGTCAGGAGGTCCTTCCCCAACAGGAAAACTCTGTAAAGTGCGTCCACCTCACAGACAGACACTCCACTCTTTCCACAAATGGACCCAGCCCCTGTCCCCAAAGCAGGACACCTGGCACTCATTTACCCAATGTGGGGCACCTGGGGCTTGTTTACCCAAGGGCTCCCCCCACAAGGCCGATCGCACCTCGAAGGAAAGCCAAAAGGCAAAGTCATCCCCTCGTTTTAAAGGACCATGGGAACTATCCAAATGTTGTTACCAAGGGTTGGATAGCCGCAGCAAAAGCTGAGGCCATGAAACCAGCATGCTCTTCAGGTGTTCCTACTCCGGAACAAGCATCCATCATTTTAGCAATACTGGAGTTTCTAGGCAGACTCTGTAAAATACGCTTGCAGGTTGGGTTAGAATTTTCAACAGCTAAACATAAGAGTAATGCTTCTCGCACAGGATCAGATAAAGGTGACCTATCAAGTGCATTTTGCAACCAATTTAGAAATTGCATATATGGCTCATTTGCACCCTGTTTTACTGTGATTGCTTCATAAAAACTGCTCTGCTGCTAAACAGTATTACAGGTACTGTGATGTTTTTATCTTAACATTGTTACTTGCTTAAATGTTTATTCCAGAAGGTCTGAAAAATTATGTTTGCAACTACTGTTAATTCTCCCCACAAAAAGCAGTTTATGCACAACTATTTTTTCCTTTTTTTTTTTTTTTTTTTTTTTTTTTTTTTCCAGTTATTTTGAGATATTTTACCTACAGTTTAGTCTTAATCTGAGTCAGACTAAATCATAGTCACATTTTCTCTTTACCCCGGCTCCCTTTCCATTTCTTGTCCCAGCCTGCCCACCCCCCAACTACGCTCCGTTTGAAATCTCGCACTCAGGTGAGGTGGTTCAGGCGGTGGGGGGGAGGGCGGCGGTGGAACGGGCCATTGTTCGTCTGTGTCCATTGCCTCTTCTTCTGTCCCAAACACTTCTCTCTCGCCGCTGGAATAGGTGGGGGGGACGGAACAGGCATTCGGTCCAACACTGACTCCGGCAGGAAACGCTCCCGGTGGCGAGGGCCTTGAAGCCGCGAACGCTCCGGCTGCTGCCACAGCACGCGCGGGGAGGAGGGGGGGGGGGGCGGGGGAGAGGGGGGGCGGGGTTGGAATGCCGATCGTGCCGCTCCGCTGCGCCAGGCACGGCCCCGCCGCCGGCCGCCGCTCCAGCCGCTGCCGCGGCGCGCGCGGGGGGGGTGGAGGCGGGGGGGGTTGGGGGGGGGGTGGGGCATTGTTTACCTCCCGCCACGGTTTTTGCAATTTTTCCGCCGTTTTATCACCCTCAATAACATTGTCCCACAGAGAGTCCCCACACTTTCTCCACTCCGTTACATCAAACAACGTATTAGGGTCTTTAAAGTGTCCTTTGGCATACCCCCAAGCATATAGGGAGCCCAAAGTCTTTTTACTTATGTCCAGTCCTCACTTTTCTAAAAAGCATAACAATAGCTAGCGACAGTGTTACTTCTTTTTCCATTTTTCTTACCCGGGTTTTCACTCCAGCTTCCCTTGACGGTAGCCTGTCCAGCTTCCCTTGACGGTAGCCTGTCCAGCTTCCCTTGACGGTAGCCTGTCCAGCTTCCCTTGACGGTAGCCTGTCCAGCTTCCCATAACGGTAGCCTGTCCAGCTTCCCATTACAGTAGCCTGTCCAGCTTCCCATTAACAGTAGCCTGTCCAGCTTCCCATTAATGGTAGCCTGTCCAGCTTCCCATTACAGTAGCCTATCCAGCTTCCCATAACGGTAGCCTGCTGTCGCTCTCGTCCTTCTCTCCGCCGAGCTCCTACTCTTTGCAGAGGCGAGCTTTTCTTAGCTTCCCCGAGCGTGAGTCCTGCTCATTCCTTGGGTCCCTGTTCGGGCGCCAGTTGCGGGACGGGACTGGAGAAATCAGGAACGACTCAATGTGAGTTATCCGGAAAGCTCGATTTATTGCGCAGATACATTTACTTATATATCATTCTTCTGTCAAATCACCACGACTAAGCATATCTTTATTATCTTTTTCTTAGGTTTTCATTAGACCACTTCTACATCAATCATTAACTTTTAACCTGTGCTTCAGCTTCTAATTATCATATTCTCCGCCTTGCCTGTTAGTTCCCTATCTTATGTAACTTAGTTTCTTGTACTACTCTGCAAGGACAGTACGTCCTTGAGGCCTAATCTTGGCCGCTAGCGCCTGCACAGTAGCCTGTTCGTGCACCTGCTCTAACACTCCATGTCCGTTATTCACAAGCCAAACTCCCACAATTTACCACTGAAATTACATCAAATTTACCACTGTCAGTATTGCAAATTTTCCGCAGTAAATATTGAACATTTTCCACTGAAATTATACCAAATTTACCACTGAAATTATAGTAAGTTAACCACTCTAAATATTGCAAATTAACCACTGTAAATATCGCAAATTTACTACAGAAATTATTGCAAATTGCTCACTGTAAATATTGCAAAATAACCACTGTAAATATTGCAAATTAACCACTGTAAATATTGCAAATTAACCACTGTAAATATTGCAAATTTTCAACTGTAAATATTCTTAATTAACAACTCTAAATATTGCAAATTAACCACTGAAATTATTGCGAATTTACCACTGAAATCATAGCAAATTAACCACTGTAAATATTACAAATTAACCACTGTAAATATCGCAAATTTACTACAGAAATTATAACAAATTAACCACTGTAAATATTGCAAATTTACCACTGAAATTATAGCAAATTAACCACTGTAAATATTGCAAACTTGCCACTGAAATGATAGCAAATTAACCACTCTAAATATTGGAAATTAACCACTGAAAATATTAAAAAAATTCCACTATAAATATTCAAAATTTGCCACTGAAATTGAAGGAAATTAAGCACAGTAAATATTGCAAATTGGCCACTAAAAATATTGAAATTTTACCACTGAAATTACGGCAAATTAACCACTGTAAATATTGCAAATTTACCACTTAAATTATTGGAAATTAACCACTGTAAATATTGCAAATTAATCACTGAAATTATTGCAATTTTACCATTAAAATTGTAGCAAATTAACCACTGTAAATATAGCAATTTAATCACTGAAATTATTGCAATTTTACCATTGAAATTGTAGCAAATTAACCACTGTAAATATTGCAAAATAACCACTGTAAATATTACAAATTAACAACTGTAAATATTGCGAATTTTCATCTGTAAATATTCGAAATTAGCAACTGTAAATATTGCAAATTTACCACTGAAATTATAGCAAAATCACCACTGTAAAAATTGCAAATTTTCAACTGTAAATATTCGAAATTAACCACTGAAAATATTGCAAATTTTCCACTATAAACATTCAAAATTTGCACTGAAATTAAAGGAAATTAAGCAGTGTAAACATTTGAGATTAATCACTCTAAATATTGCAAATTTACCACTGAAATTATGGCAAATTAACCACTGTAAATATTGCAAACTTGCCACTGAAATTATAGCAAATTAACCACTCTAAATATTGGAAATTAACCACTGAAAATATTGGAAATTTACCACTTAAATTATTGGAAATTAACCACTGTAAATATTGCAAATTAATCACTGAAATTATTGCAATTTTCCACTGAAATTATAGCAAATAAACTACTGTAAATATTGCAAATTTACCACTTAAATTATTGGAAATTAACCACTGTAAGGATTGCAATTTAATCACTGAAATTATTGCAAATTTAACACTGAAATTATAGCAAATTAACCACTGTAAAAATTGCAAATTTTCAACTTTAAATATTCGAAATTAACCACTGAAAATATTGCAAATTTACATCTTAAATTATTGCAAATTAACCGTTGAAAATATTGCAAATTTTCATCTGTAAATATTCGAAATTAACCACTGTAAATATTGCAAAATTACCACTGAAATTTAAGGAAATTAAGCACTAAAAATATTGCAAATTAACCACTGAAAATATAGCAAATTTACCGCTGAATTTTTAGCAAATTATCCACTGTAAATATTGCTAATTAACCTCTATAAATATTGTAAATTCTCCACAGCAAATATTGCGAATTTTCAACTGTAAATATTCGAGATTAACCACTGTAAATATTGCAAATTAATCACTAAAATTATTTCGATTTTACCATTGAAATTGTAGCAAATTAACCACTGTAAATATTGCAAAATAACCACTGTAAATATTACAAAATAACCACTGAAAATATTGCAAATTTTCCACTGTAAATATTGCAAAATTACGACTGAAATTTTAGCAAATAAACCACTCTAAATATTGCAAATTAACCACTGTAAATATTGCAAATTTTCAACTTTAAATATTCGAAATGAATAACTGTAAATATTGCAAATTTACCACAGAAATTATTGCAAATTAACCACTGTAAATATTAGGAATTAATCACTGAAATTATTGTAAATTAACCACTGAAATTATATCAAATTTACTACTGACAATATTGCAAAATAACCACTGAAAATATTGCAAATTTTCCACTGTAAGTATTGTAAATTTACCACTGAAATTATAGCAAATTAACCACTGTAAATATTGCAAACTTGCCACTGAAATGATAGCAAATTAACCACTCTAAATATTGGAAATTAACCACTGAAAATATTAAAAAATTTCCACTATAAATATTCAAAATTTGCCACTGAAATTGAAGGAAATTAAGCACAGTAAATATTGCAAATTAAACACTAAAAATATTGCAATTTTACCACTGAAATTACGGCAAATTAACCACTGTAAATATTGCAAATTTACCACTTAAATTATTGGAAATAAACCACTGTAAATATTGCAAATTAATCACTGAAATTATTGCGAATTTACCACTGAAATCATAGCAAATTAACCACTGTAAATATTACAAATTAACCACTGTAAATATCGCAAATTTACTACAGAAATTATAACAAATTAACCACTGTAAATATTGCAAATTTACCACTGAAATTATAGCAAATTAACCACTGTAAATATTGCAAACTTTCCACTGAAATTATAGCAAATTAACCACTCTAAATATTGGAAATTAACCACTGAAAATATTAAAAATTTTCCACTATAAATATTCAAAATTTGCCACTGAAATTGAAGGAAATTAAGCACAGTAAATATTGCAAATTGGCCACTAAAAATATTGAAATTTTACCACTGAAATTACGGCAAATTAACCACTGTAAATATTGCAAATTTACCACTTAAATTATTGGAAATTAACCACTGAAAAACATTGCAAATTAATCACTGAAATTATTGCAAATTTACCACTGAAATTATATGAAATTATCCACTGTCAATATTGCAAATTTTCCGCAGTAAATATTGTAAATTTTCCACTGAAATTATAGAAATTTTACCACTGAAATTATTGCAAATTACCACTGTAAATATTGCAAATTTTCCACCGTAAATATTGCAAATTTATCGCTGAAATTATTACAAATTAACCAGTGTAAATATTAGGAATTAATCACTGAAATTATTGCAAATTAACCACTGAAATTATATCAAATTAACCACTGACAATATTGCAAAATAACCACTGTAAATATTGCGAATTAATCACTGAAATTTTTGCAAATTTACCACTGAAATTACATAAAATTTACCACTGTCAGTATTGCAAATTTTCCTCAGTAAATATTGAACATTTTCCACTGAAATTATACCAAATTTACCACTGAAATTATAGTAAGTTAACCACTCTAAATATTGCAAATTAACCACTGTAAATATCGCAAATTTACTACAGAAATTATAACAAATTAACCACTGTAAATATTGCAAATTTACCACTGAAATTATAGCAAATTAACCACTGTAAATATTGCAAACTTGCCACTGAAATTATAGCAAATTAACCACTCTAAATATTGGAAATTAACCACTGAAAATATTAAAAAATTTCCGCTATAAATATTCAAAATTTGCCACTGAAATTGAAGGAAATTAAGCACAGTAAATATTGCAAATTAAACACTAAAAATATTGAAATTTTACCACTGAAATTATGGCAAATTAACCACTGTAAATATAGCAATTTAATCACTGAAATTATTGCAATTTTACCATTGAAATTGTAGCAAATTAACCACTGTAAATATTGCAAAATAACCACTGTAAATATTACAAATTAACAACTGTAAATATTGCGAATTTTCATCTGTAAATATTCGAAATTAGCAACTGTAAATATTGCAAATTTACCACTGAAATTATTGCAAATTTACCACTGAAATTATAGCAAAATCACCACTGTAAAAATTGAAAATTTTCAACTGTAAATATTCGAAATTAACCACTGAAAATATTGCAAATTTTCTGCTCTAAATATTCAAAATTTGCACAGAAATTATAGGAAATTAAGCAGTGTAAATATTTGAGATTAATCACTCTAAATATTGCAAATTTACCACTGAAATTATGGCAAATTAACCACTGTAAATATTGCAAACTTGCCACTGAAATTATAGCAAATTAACCTCTCTAAATATTGGAAATTAACCACTGAAAATATTGGAAATTTACCACTTAAATTATTGGAAATTAACCACTGTAAATATTGCAATTTAATCACTGAAATTATTGCAATTTTCCACTGAAATTATAGCAAATAAACTACTGTAAATATTGCAAATTTACCACTTAAATTATTGGAAATTAACCACTGTAAGGATTGCAATTTAATCACTGAAATTATTGCAAATTTAACACTGAAATTATAGCAAATTAACCACTGTAAAAATTGCAAATTTTCAACTTTAAATATTCGAAATTAACCACTGAAAATATTGCAAATTTACATCTTAAATTATTGCAAATTAACCGTTGAAAATATTGCAAATTTTCATCTGTAAATATTCGAAATTAAGCACTGTAAATATTGCAAAATTACCACTGAAATTTAAGGAAATTAAGCACTAAAAATATTGCAAATTAACCACTGAAAATATAGCAAATTTACCATTGAATTTTTAGCAAATTAACCACTGTAAATATTGCTAATTAACCTCTATAAATATTGTAAATTCTCCACAGCAAATATTGCGAATTTTCAACTGTAAATATTCGAGATTAACCACTGTAAATATTGCAAATTAATCACTAAAATTATTTCGATTTTACCATTGAAATTGAAGCAAATTAACCACTGTAAATATTGCAAAATAACCACTGTAAATATTACAAAATAACCACTGAAAATATTGCAAATTTTCCACTGTAAATATTGCAAAATTACGACTGAAATTTTAGCAAATAAACCACTCTAAATATTGCAAATTAACCACTGTAAATATTGCAAATTTTCAACTTTAAATATTCGAAATGAATAACTGAAAATATTGCAAATTTACCACAGAAATTATTGCAAATTAACCACTGTAAATATTAGGAATTAATCACTGAAATTATTGCAAATTAACCACTGAAATTATATCAAATTAACTACTGACAATATTGCAAAATAACCACTGAAAATATTGCAAATTTTCCACTGTAAGTATTGCAAATTTACCACTGAAATTATAGCAAATTAACCACTGTAAATATTGCAAACTTGCCACTGAAATTATAGCAAATTAACCACTCTAAATATTGGAAATTAACCACTGAAAATATTACAAATTTTCCACTCTAAATATTCAAAATTTGCCACTGAAATTGAAGGAAATTAAGCACAGTAAATATTGCAAATTAACCACTAAAAATATTGCAATTTTACCACTGAAATTACGGCAAATTAACCACTGTAAATATTGCAAATTTACCACTTAAATTATTGGAAATTAACCACTGTAAATATTGCAAATTAATCACTGAAATTATTGCAAATTTACCACTGAAATTATATGAAATTATCCACTGTCAATATTGCAAATTTTCCGCAGTAAATATTGTAAATTTTCCACTGAAATTATAGAAATTTTACCACTGAAATTATTGCGAATTACCACTGTAAATATTGCAAATTTTCCACCGTAAATATTGCAAATTTACCGCTGAAATTATTACAAATTAACCAGTGTAAATATTAGGAATTAATCACTGAAATTATTGCAAATTAACTATTGAAATTATATCAAATTAACCACTGACAATATTGCAAAATAACCACTGAAAATATTGCAAATTTTCCACTGAAATTATAGCAAATTAACCACTCTAAATATTGCAAATTAACCACTGTAAATATTGCAAATTTTCAACTGTAAATATTCTTAATTAACAACTGTAAATATTGCAAATTAACCACTGAAATTATTGCGAATTTAGCACTGAAATCATAGCAAATTAACCACTGTAAATATTACAAAATAACCACAGTAAATATCGCAAATTTACTACAGAAATTATTGCAAATTTTCCACTGTATATATTCCAAACTTACCACTGAAAATATAGCAAATGAACCACTGTAAATATTGAAAATTTACCACTGAAATTATAGCAAATTAACCACTCTAAATATTGGAAATTAACCACTGAAAATATTAAAAATTTTCCACTATAAATATTCAAAATTTGCCACTGAAATTGAAGGAAATTAACCACTGTAAATATTGCAAAATAACCACTGTAAATATTACAAATTAACAACTGTAAATATTGCGAATTTTCATCTGTAAATATTCGAAATTAGCAACTGTAAATATTGCAAATTTACCACAGAAATTATAGAAAAATCACCAATGTAAAAATTGCAAATTTTCAACTGTAAATATTCGAAATTAACCACTGAAAATATTGCAAATTTTCCACTATAAACATTCAAAATTTGCACTGAAATTAAAGGAAATTAAGCAGTGTAAATATTTGAGATTAATCACTCTAAATATTGCAAATTTACCACTGAAATTATGGTAAATTAACCACTGTAAATATTGCAAATTAATCACTGAAATTATTGCAAATTTCCACTGAAATTATAACAAATTAACCATTGCAAATATTGGAAATTTACCACTTAAATTATTGGAAATTAACCACTGTAAATATTGCAAATTAATCACTGAAATTATTGCAATTTTCCACTGAAATTATAGCAAATAAACTACTGTAAATATTGCAAATTTACCACTTAAATTATTGGAAATTAACCACTGTAAGGATTGCAATTTAATCACTGAAATTATTGCAAATTTAACACTGAAATTATAGCAAATTAACCACTGTAAAAATTGCAAATTTTCAACTTTAAATATTCGAAATTAACCACTGAAAATATTGCAAATTTACATCTTAAATTATTGCAAATTAACCGTTGAAAATATTGCAAATTTTCATCTGTAAATATTCGAAATTAACCACTGTAAATATTGCAAAATTACCACTGAAATTTAAGGAAATTAAGCACTAAAAATATTGCAAATTAACCACTGAAAATATAGCAAATTTACCGCTGAATTTTTAGCAAATTATCCACTGTAAATATTGCTAATTAACCTCTATAAATATTGTAAATTCTCCACAGCAAATATTGCGAATTTTCAACTGTAAATATTCGAGATTAACCACTGTAAATATTGCAAATTAATCACTAAAATTATTTCGATTTTACCATTGAAATTGTAGCAAATTAACCACTGTAAATATTGCAAAATAACCACTGTAAATATTACAAAATAACCACTGAAAATATTGCAAATTTTCCACTGTAAATATTGCAAAATTACGACTGAAATTTTAGCAAATAAACCACTCTAAATATTGCAAATTAACCACTGTAAATATTGCAAATTTTCAACTTTAAATATTCGAAATGAATAACTGTAAATATTGCAAATTTACCACAGAAATTATTGCAAATTAACCACTGTAAATATTAGGAATTAATCACTGAAATTATTGTAAATTAACCACTGAAATTATATCAAATTAACTACTGACAATATTGCAAAATAACCACTGAAAATATTGCAAATTTTCCACTGTAAGTATTGTAAATTTACCACTGAAATTATAGCAAATTAACCACTGTAAATATTGCAAACTTGCCACTGAAATGATAGCAAATTAACCACTCTAAATATTGGAAATTAACCACTGAAAATATTAAAAAATTTCCACTATAAATATTCAAAATTTGCCACTGAAATTGAAGGAAATTAAGCACAGTAAATATTGCAAATTAAACACTAAAAATATTGCAATTTTACCACTGAAATTACGGCAAATTAACCACTGTAAATATTGCAAATTTACCGCTTAAATTATTGGAAATAAACCACTGTAAATATTGCAAATTAATCACTGAAATTATTGCGAATTTACCACTGAAATCATAGCAAATTAACCACTGTAAATATTACAAATTAACCACTGTAAATATCGCAAATTTACTACAGAAATTATAACAAATTAACCACTGTAAATATTGCAAATTTACCACTGAAATTATAGCAAATTAACCACTGTAAATATTGCAAACTTTCCACTGAAATTATAGCAAATTAACCACTCTAAATATTGGAAATTAACCACTGAAAATATTAAAAATTTTCCACTATAAATATTCAAAATTTGCCACTGAAATTGAAGGAAATTAAGCACAGTAAATATTGCAAATTGGCCACTAAAAATATTGAAATTTTACCACTGAAATTACGGCAAATTAACCACTGTAAATATTGCAAATTTACCACTTAAATTATTGGAAATTAACCACTGAAAAACATTGCAAATTAATCACTGAAATTATTGCAAATTTACCACTGAAATTATATGAAATTATCCACTGTCAATATTGCAAATTTTCCGCAGTAAATATTGTAAATTTTCCACTGAAATTATAGAAATTTTACCACTGAAATTATTGCGAATTACCACTGTAAATATTGCAAATTTTCCACCGTAAATATTGCAAATTTATCGCTGAAATTATTACAAATTAACCAGTGTAAATATTAGGAATTAATCACTGAAATTATTGCAAATTAACCACTGAAATTATATCAAATTAACCACTGACAATATTGCAAAATAACCACTGTAAATATTGCGAATTAATCACTGAAATTTTTGCAAATTTACCACTGAAATTACATAAAATTTACCACTGTCAGTATTGCAAATTTTCCTCAGTAAATATTGAACATTTTCCACTGAAATTATACCATATTTACCACTGAAATTATAGTAAGTTAACCACTCTAAATATTGCAAATTAACCACTGTAAATATCGCAAATTTACTACAGAAATTATAACAAATTAACCACTGTAAATATTGCAAATTTACCACTGAAATTATAGCAAATTAACCACTGTAAATATTGCAAACTTGCCACTGAAATTATAGCAAATTAACCACTCTAAATATTGGAAATTAACCACTGAAAATATTACAAATTTTCCACTCTAAATATTCAAAATTTGCCACTGAAATTGAAGGAAATTAAGCACAGTAAATATTGCAAATTAACCACTAAAAATATTGCAATTTTACCACTGAAATTACGGCAAATTAACCACTGTAAATATTGCAAATTTACCACTTAAATTATTGGAAATTAACCACTGTAAATATTGCAAATTAATCACTGAAATTATTGCAAATTTACCACTGAAATTATATGAAATTATCCACTGTCAATATTGCAAATTTTCCGCAGTAAATATTGTAAATTTTCCACTGAAATTATAGAAATTTTACCACTGAAATTATTGCGAATTACCACTGTAAATATTGCAAATTTTCCGCCGTAAATATTGCAAATTTATCGCTGAAATTATTACAAATTAACCAGTGTAAATATTAGGAATTAATCACTGAAATTATTGCAAATTAACTACTGAAATTATATCAAATTAACCACTGACAATATTGCAAAATAACCACTGAAAATATTGCAAATTTTCCACTGAAATTATAGCAAATTAACCACTCTAAATATTGCAAATTAACCACTCTAAATATTGCAAATTTTCAACTGTAAATATTCTTAATTAACAACTGTAAATATTGCAAATTAACCACTGAAATTATTGCGAATTTAGCACTGAAATCATAGCAAATTAACCACTGTAAATATTACAAAATAACCACAGTAAATATCGCAAATTTACTACAGAAATTATTGCAAATTTTCCACTGTATATATTCCAAACTTACCACTGAAAATATAGCAAATGAACCACTGTAAATATTGCAAATTTACCACTGAAATTATAGCAAATTAACCACTCTAAATATTGGAAATTAACCACTGAAAATATTAAAAATTTTCCACTATAAATATTCAAAATTTGCCACTGAAATTGAAGGAAATTAACCACTGTAAATATTGCAAAATAACCACTGTAAATATTACAAATTAACAACTGTAAATATTGCGAATTTTCATCTGTAAATATTCGAAATTAGCAACTGTAAATATTGCAAATTTACCACAGAAATTATAGAAAAATCACCAATGTAAATATTGCAAATTTTCAACTGTAAATATTCGAAATTAACCACTGAAAATATTGCAAATTTTCCACTATAAACATTCAAAATTTGCACTGAAATTAAAGGAAATTAAGCAGTGTAAATATTTGAGATTAATCACTCTAAATATTGCAAATTTACCACTGAAATTATGGTAAATTAACCACTGTAAATATTGCAAATTAATCACTGAAATTATTGCAAATTTCCACTGAAATTATAACAAATTAACCATTGCAAATATTGGAAATTTACCACTTAAATTATTGGAAATTAACCACTGTAAATATTGCAAATTAATCACTGAAATTATTGCAATTTTCCACTGAAATTATAGCAAATAAACTACTGTAAATATTGCAAATTTACCACTTAAATTATTGGAAATTAACCACTGTAAGGATTGCAATTTAATCACTGAAATTATTGCAAATTTAACACTGAAATTATAGCAAAATCACCACTGTAAAAATTGCAAATTTTCAACTTTAAATATTCGAAATTAACCACTGAAAATATTGCAAATTTACATCTTAAATTATTGCAAATTAACCGTTGAAAATATTGCAAATTTTCATCTGTAAATATTCGAAATTAACCACTGTAAATATTGCAAAATTACCACTGAAATTTAAGGAAATTAAGCACTAAAAATATTGCAAATTAACCACTGAAAATATAGCAAATTTACCGCTGAATTTTTAGCAAATTATCCACTGTAAATATTGCTAATTAACCTCTATAAATATTGTAAATTCTCCACAGCAAATATTGCGAATTTTCAACTGTAAATATTCGAGATTAACCCCTGTAAATATTGCAAATTAATCACTAAAATTATTTCGATTTTACCATTGAAATTGTAGCAAATTAACCACTGTAAATATTGCAAAATAACCACTGTAAATATTACAAAATAACCACTGAAAATATTGCAAATTTTCCACTGTAAATATTGCAAAATTACGACTGAAATTTTAGCAAATAAACCACTCTAAATATTGCAAATTAACCACTGTAAATATTGCAAATTTTCAACTTTAAATATTCGAAATGAATAACTGTAAATATTGCAAATTTACCACAGAAATTATTGCAAATTAACCACTGTAAATATTAGGAATTAATCACTGAAATTATTGTAAATTAACCACTGAAATTATATCAAATTAACTACTGACAATATTGCAAAATAACCACTGAAAATATTGCAAATTTTCCACTGTAAGTATTGTAAATTTACCACTGAAATTATAGCAAATTAACCACTGTAAATATTGCAAACTTGCCACTGAAATGATAGCAAATTAACCACTCTAAATATTGGAAATTAACCACTGAAAATATTAAAAAATTTCCACTATAAATATTCAAAATTTGCCACTGAAATTGAAGGAAATTAAGCACAGTAAATATTGCAAATTAAACACTAAAAATATTGCAATTTTACCACTGAAATTACGGCAAATTAACCACTGTAAATATTGCAAATTTACCACTTAAATTATTGGAAATAAACCACTGTAAATATTGCAAATTAATCACTGAAATTATTGCGAATTTACCACTGAAATCATAGCAAATTAACCACTGTAAATATTACAAATTAACCACTGTAAATATCGCAAATTTACTACAGAAATTATAACAAATTAACCACTGTAAATATTGCAAATTTACCACTGAAATTATAGCAAATTAACCACTGTAAATATTGCAAACTTTCCACTGAAATTATAGCAAATTAACCACTCTAAATATTGGAAATTAACCACTGAAAATATTAAAAATTTTCCACTATAAATATTCAAAATTTGCCACTGAAATTGAAGGAAATTAAGCACAGTAAATATTGCAAATTGGCCACTAAAAATATTGAAATTTTACCACTGAAATTACGGCAAATTAACCACTGTAAATATTGCAAATTTACCACTTAAATTATTGGAAATTAACCACTGAAAAACATTGCAAATTAATCACTGAAATTATTGCAAATTTACCACTGAAATTATATGAAATTATCCACTGTCAATATTGCAAATTTTCCGCAGTAAATATTGTAAATTTTCCACTGAAATTATAGAAATTTTACCACTGAAATTATTGCGAATTACCACTGTAAATATTGCAAATTTTCCACCGTAAATATTGCAAATTTATCGCTGAAATTATTACAAATTAACCAGTGTAAATATTAGGAATTAATCACTGAAATTATTGCAAATTAACCACTGAAATTATATCAAATTAACCACTGACAATATTGCAAAATAACCACTGTAAATATTGCGAATTAATCACTGAAATTTTTGCAAATTTACCACTGAAATTACATAAAATTTACCACTGTCAGTATTGCAAATTTTCCTCAGTAAATATTGAACATTTTCCACTGAAATTATACCAAATTTACCACTGAAATTATAGTAAGTTAACCACTCTAAATATTGCAAATTAACCACTGTAAATATCGCAAATTTACTACAGAAATTATAACAAATTAACCACTGTAAATATTGCAAATTTACCACTGAAATTATAGCAAATTAACCACTGTAAATATTGCAAACTTGCCACTGAAATTATAGCAAATTAACCACTCTAAATATTGGAAATTAACCACTGAAAATATTAAAAAATTTCCGCTATAAATATTCAAAATTTGCCACTGAAATTGAAGGAAATTAAGCACAGTAAATATTGCAAATTAAACACTAAAAATATTGAAATTTTACCACTGAAATTATGGCAAATTAACCACTGTAAATATAGCAATTTAATCACTGAAATTATTGCAATTTTACCATTGAAATTGTAGCAAATTAACCACTGTAAATATTGCAAAATAACCACTGTAAATATTACAAATTAACAACTGTAAATATTGCGAATTTTCATCTGTAAATATTCGAAATTAGCAACTGTAAATATTGCAAATTTACCACTGAAATTATTGCAAATTTACCACTGAAATTATAGCAAAATCACCACTGTAAAAATTGAAAATTTTCAACTGTAAATATTCGAAATTAACCACTGAAAATATTGCAAATTTTCTACTCTAAATATTCAAAATTTGCACAGAAATTATAGGAAATTAAGCAGTGTAAATATTTGAGATTAATCACTCTAAATATTGCAAATTTACCACTGAAATTATGGCAAATTAACCACTGTAAATATTGCAAACTTGCCACTGAAATTATAGCAAATTAACCTCTCTAAATATTGGAAATTAACCACTGAAAATATTGGAAATTTACCACTTAAATTATTGGAAATTAACCACTGTAAATATTGCAAATTAATCACTGAAATTATTGCAATTTTCCACTGAAATTATAGCAAATAAACTACTGTAAATATTGCAAATTTACCACTTAAATTATTGGAAATTAACCACTGTAAGGATTGCAATTTAATCACTGAAATTATTGCAAATTTAACACTGAAATTATAGCAAATTAACCACTGTAAAAATTGCAAATTTTCAACTTTAAATATTCGAAATTAACCACTGAAAATATTGCAAATTTACATCTTAAATTATTGCAAATTAACCGTTGAAAATATTGCAAATTTTCATCTGTAAATATTCGAAATTAAGCACTGTAAATATTGCAAAATTACCCCTGAAATTTAAGGAAATTAAGCACTAAAAATATTGCAAATTAACCACTGAAAATATAGAAAATTTACCTCTCAATTTTTAGCAAATTAACCACTGTAAATATTACTAATTAACCTCTATAAATATTGTAAATTCTCCACAGCAAATATTGCGAATTTTCAACTGTAAATATTCGAGATTAACCACTGTAAATATTGCAAATTAATCACTAAAATTATTTCGATTTTACCATTGAAATTGTAGCAAATTAACCACTGTAAATATTGCAAAATAACCACTGTAAATATTACAAAATAACCACTGAAAATATTGCAAATTTTCCACTGTAAATATTGCAAAATTACGACTGAAATTGTAGCAAATAAACCACTCTAAATATTGCAAATTAACTACTGTAAATATTGCAAATTTTCAACTTTAAATATTCGAAATGAATAACTGTAAATATTGCAAATTTACCACAGAAATTATTGCAAATTAACCACTGTAAATATTAGGAATTAATCACTGAAATTATTGCAAATTAACCACTGAAATTATATCAAATTAACTACTGACAATATTGCAAAATAACCACTGAAAATATTGCAAATTTTCCACTGTAAGTATTGCAAATTTACCACTGAAATTATAGCAAATTAACCACTGTAAATATTGCAAACTTGCCACTGAAATTATAGCAAATTAACCACTCTAAATATTGGAAATTAACCACTGAAAATATTACAAATTTTCCACTCTAAATATTCAAAATTTGCCACTGAAATTGAAGGAAATTAAGCACAGTAAATATTGCAAATTAACCACTAAAAATATTGCAATTTTACCACTGAAATTACGGCAAATTAACCACTGTAAATATTGCAAATTCACCACTTAAATTATTGGAAATTAACCACTGTAAATATTGCAAATTAATCACTGAAATTATTGCAAATTTACCACTGAAATTATATGAAATTATCCACTGTCAATATTGCAAATTTTCCGCAGTAAATATTGTAAATTTTCCACTGAAATTATAGAAATTTTACCACTGAAATTATTGCGAATTACCACTGTAAATATTGCAAATTTTCCACCGTAAATATTGCAAATTTACCGCTGAAATTATTACAAATTAACCAGTGTAAATATTAGGAATTAATCACTGAAATTATTGCAAATTAACTACTGAAATTATATCAAATTAACCACTGACAATATTGCAAAATAACCACTGAAAATATTGCAAATTTTCCACTGAAATTATAGCAAATTAACCACTCTAAATATTGCAAATTAACCACTGTAAATATTGCAAATTTTCAACTGTAAATATTCTTAATTAACAACTGTAAATATTGCAAATTAACCACTGAAATTATTGCGAATTTAGCACTGAAATCATAGCAAATTAACCACTGTAAATATTACAAAATAACCACAGTAAATATCGCAAATTTACTACAGAAATTATTGCAAATTTTCCACTGTATATATTCCAAACTTACCACTGAAAATATAGCAAATTAACCACTGTAAATATTGAAAATTTACCACTGAAATTATAGCAAATTAACCACTCTAAATATTGGAAATTAACCACTGAAAATATTAAAAATTTTCCACTATAAATATTCAAAATTTGCCACTGAAATTGAAGGAAATTAACCACTGTAAATATTGCAAAATAACCACTGTAAATATTACAAATTAACAACTGTAAATATTGCGAATTTTCATCTGTAAATATTCGAAATTAGCAACTGTAAATATTGCAAATTTACCACAGAAATTATAGAAAAATCACCAATGTAAAAATTGCAAATTTTCAACTGTAAATATTCGAAATTAACCACTGAAAATATTGCAAATTTTCCACTATAAACATTCAAAATTTGCACTGAAATTAAAGGAAATTAAGCAGTGTAAATATTTGAGATTAATCACTCTAAATATTGCAAATTTACCACTGAAATTATGGCAAATTAACCACTGTAAATATTGCAAATTAATCACTGAAATTATTGCAAATTTCCACTGAAATTATAACAAATTAACCATTGCAAATATTGGAAATTTACCACTTAAATTATTGGAAATTAACCACTGTAAATATTGCAAATTAATCACTGAAATTATTGCAATTTTCCACTGAAATTATAGCAAATAAACTACTGTAAATATTGCAAATTTACCACTTAAATTATTGGAAATTAACCACTGTAAGGATTGCAATTTAATCACTGAAATTATTGCAAATTTAACACTGAAATTATAGCAAATTAACCACTGTAAAAATTGCAAATTTTCAACTTTAAATATTCGAAATTAACCACTGAAATTATTGCAAATTTACATCTTAAATTATTGCAAATTAACCGTTGAAAATATTGCAAATTTTCATCTGTAAATATTCGAAATTAAGCACTGTAAATATTGCAAAATTACCCCTGAAATTTAAGGAAATTAAGCACTAAAAATATTGCAAATTAACCACTGAAAATATAGAAAATTTACCACTGAATTTTTAGCAAATTAACCACTGTAAATATTGCTAATTAACCTCTATAAATATTGTAAATTCTCCACAGCAAATATTGCGAATTTTCAACTGTAAATATTCGAGATTAACCACTGTAAATATTGCAAATTAATCACTAAAATTATTTCGATTTTACCATTGAAATTGTAGCAAATTAACCACTGTAAATATTGCAAAATAACCACTGTAAATATTACAAAATAACCACTGAAAATATTGCAAATTTTCCACTGTAAATATTGCAAAATTACGACTGAAATTTTAACAAATAAACCACTCTAAATATTGCAAATTAACCACTGTAAATATTGCAAATTTTCAACTTTAAGTATTCGAAATGAACAACTGTAAATATTGCAAATTTACCACTGAAATTATAGCAAATTAACCACTGTAAATATTGCAAACTTGCCACTGAAATTATAGCAAATTAACCACTCTAAATATTGGAAATTAACCACTGAAAATATTAAAAAATTTCCACTATAAATATTCAAAATTTGCCACTGAAATTGAAGGAAATTAAGCACAGTAAATATTGCAAATTAAACACTAAAAATATTGCAATTTTACCACTGAAATTACGGCAAATTAACCACTGTAAATATTGCAAAATTACCACTTAAATTATTGGAAATAAACCACTGTAAATATTGCAAATTAATCACTGAAATTATTGCAATTTTACCATTAAAATTGTAGCAAATTAACCACTGTAAATATAGCAATTTAATCACTGAAATTATTGCAATTTTACCATTGAAATTGTAGCAAATTAACCACTGTAAATATTGCAAAATAACCACTGTAAATATTAGAAATGAACAACTGTAAATCTTGCGAATTTTCATCTGTAAATATTCGAAATTAGCAACTGTAAATATTGCAAATTTACCACTGAAATTATTGCAAATTTACCACTGAAATTATAGCAAAATCACCACTGTAAACATTACAAATTTTCAACTGTAAATATTTGAAATTAACCACTGAAAATATTGCAAATTTTCCACTATAAATATTCAAAATTTCCACTGAAATTAAAGGAAATTAAGCAGTGTAAATATTTGAGATTAATCACTCTAAATATTGCAAATTTACCACTGAAATTATGGCAAATTAACCACTGTAAATATTGCAAATTAATCACTGAAATTATTGCAATATTGCACTGAAATTGTAACAAATTAACCATTGCAAATATTGGAAATTTACCACTTAAATTATTGGAAATTAACCACTGTAAATATTGCAAATTTACCACTGAAATTATAGCAAATTAACCACTGTAAATATTGCAAACTTGCCACTGAAATTATAGCAAATTAACCACTCTAAATATTGGAAATTAACCACTGAAAATATTAAAAATTTTCCACTCTAAATATTCAAAATTTGCCACTGAAATTGAAGGAAATTAAGCACAGTAAATATTGCAAATTAACCACTAAAAATATTGAAATTTTACCACTGAAATTACGGCAAATTAACCACTGAAAATATTGCAAATTTACCACTTAAATTATTGGAAATTAACCACTGTAAATATTGCAAATTAATCACTGAAATTATTGCAAATTTACCACTGAAATTATATGAAATTATCCTCTGTCAATATTGCAAATTTTCTGCAGTAAATATTGTAAATTTTCCACTGAAATTATAGACATTTTACCACTGAAATTAACCACTGTAAATATTGCATACTTGCCACTGAAATTATAGCAAATTAACCACTCTAAATATTGGAAATTAACCACTGAAAATATTAAAAATTTTCCACTCTAAATATTCAAAATTTGCCACTGAAATTGAAGGAAATTAAGCACAGTAAATATTGCAAATTAAACACTAAAAATATTGAAATTTTACCACTGAAATTATGGCAAATTAACCACTGTAAATATTGCAAATTTACCACTTAAATTATTGGAAATTAACCACTGTAAATATTGCAAATTAATCACTAAAATTATTGCAATTTTACCATTAAAATTGTAGCAAATTAACCACTGTAAATATAGCAATTTAATCACTGAAATTATTGCAATTTTACCATTGAAATTGTAGCAAATTAACCACTGTAAATATTGCAAAATAACCACTGTAAATATTACAAATTAACAACTGTAAATATTGCGAATTTTCAACTGTAAATATTCGAAATTAACCACTGAAAATATTGCAAATTTTCCAGTCTAAATATTCAAAATTTGCACTGAAATTAAAGGAAATTAAGCAGTGTAAATATTTGAGATTAATCACTCTAAATATTGCAAATTTACCACTGAAATTATGGCAAATTAACCACTGTAAATATTGCAAATTAATCACTGAAATTATTGCAAATTTCCACTGAAATTATAACAAATTAACCATTGCAAATATTGCAAATTTACCACTTAAATTATTGGAAATTAACCACTGTAAGGATTGCAATTTAATCACTGAAATTATTGCAAATTTAACACTGAAATTATAGCAAATTAACCACTGTAAAAATTGCAAATTTTCAACTTTAAATATTCGAAATTAACCACTGAAATTATTGCAAATTTACATCTTAAATTATTGCAAATTAACCGTTGAAAATATTGCAAATTTTCATCTGTAAATATTCGAAATTAACCACTGTAAATATTGCAAAATTACCCCTGAAATTTAAGGAAATTAAGCACTAAAAATATTGCAAATTAACCACTGAAAATATAGAAAATTTACCTCTGAATTTTTAGCAAATTAACCACTGTAAATATTACTAATTAACCTCTATAAATATTGTAAATTCTCCACAGCAAATATTGCGAATTTTCAACTGTAAATATTCGAGATTAACCACTGTAAATATTGCAAATTAATCACTAAAATTATTTCGATTTTACCATTGAAATTGTAGCAAATTAACCACTGTAAATATTGCAAAATAACCACTGTAAATATTACAAAATAACCACTGAAAATATTGCAAATTTTCCACTGTAAATATTGCAAAATTACGACTGAAATTTTAGCAAATAAACCACTCTAAATATTGCAAATTAACCACTGTAAATATTGCAAATTTTCAACTTTAAGTATTCGAAATGAACAACTGTAAATATTGCAAATTTACCACTGAAATTATAGCAAATTAACCACTGTAAATATTGCAAACTTGCCACTGAAATTATAGCAAATTAACCACTCTAAATATTGGAAATTAACCACTGAAAATATTAAAAAATTTCCACTATAAATATTCAAAATTTGCCACTGAAATTGAAGGAAATTAAGCACAGTAAATATTGCAAATTAAACACTAAAAATATTGCAATTTTACCACTGAAATTACGGCAAATTAACCACTGTAAATATTGCAAATTTACCACTTAAATTATTGGAAATAAACCACTGTAAATATTGCAAATTAATCACTGAAATTATTGCAATTTTACCATTAAAATTGTAGCAAATTAACCACTGTAAATATAGCAATTTAATCACTGAAATTATTGCAATTTTACCATTGAAATTGTAGCAAATTAACCACTGTAAATATTGCAAAATAACCACTGTAAATATTAGAAATGAACAACTGTAAATCTTGCGAATTTTCATCTGTAAATATTCGAAATTAGCAACTGTAAATATTGCAAATTTACCACTGAAATTATTGCAAATTTACCAGTCAAATTATAGCAAAATCACCACTGTAAACATTACAAATTTTCAACTGTAAATATTTGAAATTAACCACTGAAAATATTGCAAATTTTCCACTATAAATATTCAAAATTTCCACTGAAATTAAAGGAAATTAAGCAGTGTAAATATTTGAGATTAATCACTCTAAATATTGCAAATTTACCACTGAAATTATGGCAAATTAACCACTGTAAATATTGCAAATTAATCACTGAAATTATTGCAATATTGCACTGAAATTGTAACAAATTAACCATTGCAAATATTGGAAATTTACCACTTAAATTATTGGAAATTAACCACTGTAAATATTGCAAATTTACCACTGAAATTATAGCAAATTAACCACTGTAAATATTGCAAACTTGCCACTGAAATTATAGCAAATTAACCACTCTAAATATTGGAAATTAACCACTGAAAATATTAAAAATTTTCCACTCTAAATATTCAAAATTTGCCACTGAAATTGAAGGAAATTAAGCACAGTAAATATTGCAAATTAACCACTAAAAATATTGAAATTTTACCACTGAAATTACGGCAAATTAACCACTGAAAATATTGCAAATTTACCACTTAAATTATTGGAAATTAACCACTGTAAATATTGCAAATTAATCACTGAAATTATTGCAAATTTACCACTGAAATTATATGAAATTATCCTCTGTCAATATTGCAAATTTTCTGCAGTAAATATTGTAAATTTTCCACTGAAATTATAGACATTTTACCACTGAAATTAACCACTGTAAATATTGCATACTTGCCACTGAAATTATAGCAAATTAACCACTCTAAATATTGGAAATTAACCACTGAAAATATTAAAAATTTTCCACTCTAAATATTCAAAATTTGCCACTGAAATTGAAGGAAATTAAGCACAGTAAATATTGCAAATTAAACACTAAAAATATTGAAATTTTACCACTGAAATTATGGCAAATTAACCACTGTAAATATTGCAAATTTACCACTTAAATTATTGGAAATTAACCACTGTAAATATTGCAAATTAATCACTAAAATTATTGCAATTTTACCATTAAAATTGTAGCAAATTAACCACTGTAAATATAGCAATTTAATCACTGAAATTATTGCAATTTTACCATTGAAATTGTAGCAAATTAACCACTGTAAATATTGCAAAATAACCACTGTAAATATTACAAATTAACAACTGTAAATATTGCGAATTTTCAACTGTAAATATTCGAAATTAACCACTGAAAATATTGCAAATTTTCCAGTCTAAATATTCAAAATTTGCACTGAAATTAAAGGAAATTAAGCAGTGTAAATATTTGAGATTAATCACTCTAAATATTGCAAATTTACCACTGAAATTATGGCAAATTAACCACTGTAAATATTGCAAATTAATCACTGAAATTATTGCAAATTTCCACTGAAATTATAACAAATTAACCATTGCAAATATTGCAAATTTACCACTTAAATTATTGGAAATTAACCACTGTAAGGATTGCAATTTAATCACTGAAATTATTGCAAATTTAACACTGAAATTATAGCAAATTAACCACTGTAAAAATTGCAAATTTTCAACTTTAAATATTCGAAATTAACCACTGAAATTATTGCAAATTTACATCTTAAATTATTGCAAATTAACCGTTGAAAATATTGCAAATTTTCATCTGTAAATATTCGAAATTAACCACTGTAAATATTGCAAAATTACCCCTGAAATTTAAGGAAATTAAGCACTAAAAATATTGCAAATTAACCACTGAAAATATAGAAAATTTACCTCTGAATTTTTAGCAAATTAACCACTGTAAATATTACTAATTAACCTCTATAAATATTGTAAATTCTCCACAGCAAATATTGCGAATTTTCAACTGTAAATATTCGAGATTAACCACTGTAAATATTGCAAATTAATCACTAAAATTATTTCGATTTTACCATTGAAATTGTAGCAAATTAACCACTGTAAATATTGCAAAATAACCACTGTAAATATTACAAAATAACCACTGAAAATATTGCAAATTTTCCACTGTAAATATTGCAAAATTACGACTGAAATTTTAGCAAATAAACCACTCTAAATATTGCAAATTAACCACTGTAAATATTGCAAATTTTCAACTTTAAGTATTCGAAATGAACAACTGTAAATATTGCAAATTTACCACTGAAATTATAGCAAATTAACCACTGTAAATATTGCAAACTTGCCACTGAAATTATAGCAAATTAACCACTCTAAATATTGGAAATTAACCACTGAAAATATTAAAAAATTTCCACTATAAATATTCAAAATTTGCCACTGAAATTGAAGGAAATTAAGCACAGTAAATATTGCAAATTAAACACTAAAAATATTGCAATTTTACCACTGAAATTACGGCAAATTAACCACTGTAAATATTGCAAATTTACCACTTAAATTATTGGAAATAAACCACTGTAAATATTGCAAATTAATCACTGAAATTATTGCAATTTTACCATTAAAATTGTAGCAAATTAACCACTGTAAATATAGCAATTTAATCACTGAAATTATTGCAATTTTACCATTGAAATTGTAGCAAATTAACCACTGTAAATATTGCAAAATAACCACTGTAAATATTAGAAATGAACAACTGTAAATCTTGCGAATTTTCATCTGTAAATATTCGAAATTAGCAACTGTAAATATTGCAAATTTACCACTGAAATTATTGCAAATTTACCAGTCAAATTATAGCAAAATCACCACTGTAAACATTACAAATTTTCAACTGTAAATATTTGAAATTAACCACTGAAAATATTGCAAATTTTCCACTATAAATATTCAAAATTTCCACTGAAATTAAAGGAAATTAAGCAGTGTAAATCTTTTAGATTAATCACTCTAAATATTGCAAATTTACCACTGAAATTATGGCAAATTAACCACTGTAAATATTGCAAATTAATCACTGAAATTATTGCAATATTGCACTGAAATTGTAACAAATTAACCATTGCAAATATTGGAAATTTACCACTTAAATTATTGGAAATTAACCACTGTAAATATTGCAAATTTACCACTGAAATTATAGCAAATGAACCACTGTAAATATTGCAAACTTGCCACTGAAATTATAGCAAATTAACCACTCTAAATATTGGAAATTAACCACTGAAAATATTAAAAATTTTCCACTCTAAATATTCAAAATTTGCCACTGAAATTGAAGGAAATTAAGCACAGTAAATATTGCAAATTAACCACTAAAAATATTGAAATTTTACCACTGAAATTACGGCAAATTAACCACTGAAAATATTGCAAATTTACCACTTAAATTATTGGAAATTAACCACTGTAAATATTGCAAATTAATCACTGAAATTATTGCAAATTTACCACTGAAATTATATGAAATTATCCTCTGTCAATATTGCAAATTTTCTGCAGTAAATATTGTAAATTTTCCACTGAAATTATAGACATTTTACCACTGAAATTAACCACTGTAAATATTGCATACTTGCCACTGAAATTATAGCAAATTAACCACTCTAAATATTGGAAATTAACCACTGAAAATATTAAAAATTTTCCACTCTAAATATTCAAAATTTGCCACTGAAATTGAAGGAAATTAAGCACAGTAAATATTGCAAATTAAACACTAAAAATATTGAAATTTTACCACTGAAATTATGGCAAATTAACCACTGTAAATATTGCAAATTTACCACTTAAATTATTGGAAATTAACCACTGTAAATATTGCAAATTAATCACTAAAATTATTGCAATTTTACCATTAAAATTGTAGCAAATTAACCACTGTAAATATAGCAATTTAATCACTGAAATTATTGCAATTTTACCATTGAAATTGTAGCAAATTAACCACTGTAAATATTGCAAAATAACCACTGTAAATATTACAAATTAACAACTGTAAATATTGCGAATTTTCAACTGTAAATATTCGAAATTAACCACTGAAAATATTGCAAATTTTCCAGTCTAAATATTCAAAATTTGCACTGAAATTAAAGGAAATTAAGCAGTGTAAATATTTGAGATTAATCACTCTAAATATTGCAAATTTACCACTGAAATTATGGCAAATTAACCACTGTAAATATTGCAAATTAATCACTGAAATTATTGCAAATTTCCACTGAAATTATAACAAATTAACCATTGCAAATATTGCAAATTTACCACTTAAATTATTGGAAATTAACCACTGTAAGGATTGCAATTTAATCACTGAAATTATTGCAAATTTAACACTGAAATTATAGCAAATTAACCACTGTAAAAATTGCAAATTTTCAACTTTAAATATTCGAAATTAACCACTGAAATTATTGCAAATTTACATCTTAAATTATTGCAAATTAACCGTTGAAAATATTGCAAATTTTCATCTGTAAATATTCGAAATTAACCACTGTAAATATTGCAAAATTACCCCTGAAATTTAAGGAAATTAAGCACTAAAAATATTGCAAATTAACCACTGAAAATATAGAAAATTTACCTCTGAATTTTTAGCAAATTAACCACTGTAAATATTACTAATTAACCTCTATAAATATTGTAAATTCTCCACAGCAAATATTGCGAATTTTCAACTGTAAATATTCGAGATTAACCACTGTAAATATTGCAAATTAATCACTAAAATTATTTCGATTTTACCATTGAAATTGTAGCAAATTAACCACTGTAAATATTGCAAAATAACCACTGTAAATATTACAAAATAACCACTGAAAATATTGCAAATTTTCCACTGTAAATATTGCAAAATTACGACTGAAATTTTAGCAAATAAACCACTCTAAATATTGCAAATTAACCACTGTAAATATTGCAAATTTTCAACTTTAAGTATTCGAAATGAACAACTGTAAATATTGCAAATTTACCACTGAAATTATAGCAAATTAACCACTGTAAATATTGCAAACTTGCCACTGAAATTATAGCAAATTAACCACTCTAAATATTGGAAATTAACCACTGAAAATATTAAAAAATTTCCACTATAAATATTCAAAATTTGCCACTGAAATTGAAGGAAATTAAGCACAGTAAATATTGCAAATTAAACACTAAAAATATTGCAATTTTACCACTGAAATTACGGCAAATTAACCACTGTAAATATTGCAAATTTACCACTTAAATTATTGGAAATAAACCACTGTAAATATTGCAAATTAATCACTGAAATTATTGCAATTTTACCATTAAAATTGTAGCAAATTAACCACTGTAAATATAGCAATTTAATCACTGAAATTATTGCAATTTTACCATTGAAATTGTAGCAAATTAACCACTGTAAATATTGCAAAATAACCACTGTAAATATTAGAAATGAACAACTGTAAATCTTGCGAATTTTCATCTGTAAATATTCGAAATTAGCAACTGTAAATATTGCAAATTTACCACTGAAATTATTGCAAATTTACCAGTCAAATTATAGCAAAATCACCACTGTAAACATTACAAATTTTCAACTGTAAATATTTGAAATTAACCACTGAAAATATTGCAAATTTTCCACTATAAATATTCAAAATTTCCACTGAAATTAAAGGAAATTAAGCAGTGTAAATCTTTTAGATTAATCACTCTAAATATTGCAAATTTACCACTGAAATTATGGCAAATTAACCACTGTAAATATTGCAAATTAATCACTGAAATTATTGCAATATTGCACTGAAATTGTAACAAATTAACCATTGCAAATATTGGAAATTTACCACTTAAATTATTGGAAATTAACCACTGTAAATATTGCAAATTTACCACTGAAATTATAGCAAATGAACCACTGTAAATATTGCAAACTTGCCACTGAAATTATAGCAAATTAACCACTCTAAATATTGGAAATTAACCACTGAAAATATTAAAAATTTTCCACTCTAAATATTCAAAATTTGCCACTGAAATTGAAGGAAATTAAGCACAGTAAATATTGCAAATTAACCACTAAAAATATTGAAATTTTACCACTGAAATTACGGCAAATTAACCACTGTAAATATTGCAAATTTACCACTTAAATTATTGGAAATTAACCACTGAAAAACATTGCAAATTAATCACTGAAATTATTGCAAATTTACCACTGAAATTATATGAAATTATCCACTGTCAATATTGCAAATTTTCCGCAGTAAATATTGTAAATTTTCCACTGAAATTATAGAAATTTTACCACTGAAATTATTGCAAATTACCACTGTAAATATTGCAAATTTTCCGCCGTAAATATTGCAAATTTATCGCTGAAATTATTACAAATTAACCAGTGTAAATATTAGGAATTAATCACTGAAATTATTGCAAATTAACCACTGAAATTATATCAAATTAACCACTGACAATATTGCAAAATAACCACTGTAAATATTGCGAATTAATCACTGAAATTTTTGCAAATTTACCACTGAAATTACATAAAATTTACCACTGTCAGTATTGCAAATTTTCCTCAGTAAATATTGAACATTTTCCACTGAAATTATACCAAATTTACCACTGAAATTATAGTAAGTTAACCACTCTAAATATTGCAAATTAACCACTGTAAATATCGCAAATTTACTACAGAAATTATAACAAATTAACCACTGTAAATATTGCAAATTTACCACTGAAATTATAGCAAATTAACCACTGTAAATATTGCAAACTTGCCACTGAAATTATAGCAAATTAACCACTCTAAATATTGGAAATTAACCACTGAAAATATTAAAAAATTTCCACTATAAATATTCAAAATTTGCCACTGAAATTGAAGGAAATTAAGCACAGTAAATATTGCAAATTAAACACTAAAAATATTGAAATTTTACCACTGAAATTATGGCAAATTAACCACTGTAAATATAGCAATTTAATCACTGAAATTATTGCAATTTTACCATTGAAATTGTAGCAAATTAACCACTGTAAATATTGCAAAATAACCACTGTAAATATTACAAATTAACAACTGTAAATATTGCGAATTTTCATCTGTAAATATTCGAAATTAGCAACTGTAAATATTGCAAATTTACCACTGAAATTATTGCAAATTTACCACTGAAATTATAGCAAAATCACCACTGTAAAAATTGAAAATTTTCAACTGTAAATATTCGAAATTAACCACTGAAAATATTGCAAATTTTCTACTCTAAATATTCAAAATTTGCACAGAAATTATAGGAAATTAAGCAGTGTAAATATTTGAGATTAATCACTCTAAATATTGCAAATTTACCACTGAAATTATGGCAAATTAACCACTGTAAATATTGCAAACTTGCCACTGAAATTATAGCAAATTAACCTCTCTAAATATTGGAAATTAACCACTGAAAATATTGGAAATTTACCACTTAAATTATTGGAAATTAACCACTGTAAATATTGCAAATTAATCACTGAAATTATTGCAATTTTCCACTGAAATTATAGCAAATAAACTACTGTAAATATTGCAAATTTACCACTTAAATTATTGGAAATTAACCACTGTAACGATTGCAATTTAATCACTGAAATTATTGCAAATTTAACACTGAAATTATAGCAAATTAACCACTGTAAAAATTGCAAATTTTCAACTTTAAATATTCGAAATTAACCACTGAAAATATTGCAAATTTACATCTTAAATTATTGCAAATTAACCGTTGAAAATATTGCAAATTTTCATCTGTAAATATTCGAAATTAAGCACTGTAAATATTGCAAAATTACCCCTGAAATTTAAGGAAATTAAGCACTAAAAATATTGCAAATTAACCACTGAAAATATAGAAAATTTACCTCTGAATTTTTAGCAAATTAACCACTGTAAATATTACTAATTAACCTCTATAAATATTGTAAATTCTCCACAGCAAATATTGCGAATTTTCAACTGTAAATATTCGAGATTAACCACTGTAAATATTGCAAATTAATCACTAAAATTATTTCGATTTTACCATTGAAATTGTAGCAAATTAACCACTGTAAATATTGCAAAATAACCACTGTAAATATTACAAAATAACCACTGAAAATATTGCAAATTTTCCACTGTAAATATTGCAAAATTACGACTGAAATTGTAGCAAATAAACCACTCTAAATATTGCAAATTAACTACTGTAAATATTGCAAATTTTCAACTTTAAATATTCGAAATGAATAACTGTAAATATTGCAAATTTACCACAGAAATTATTGCAAATTAACCACTGTAAATATTAGGAATTAATCACTGAAATTATTGCAAATTAACCACTGAAATTATATCAAATTAACTACTGACAATATTGCAAAATAACCACTGAAAATATTGCAAATTTTCCACTGTAAGTATTGCAAATTTACCACTGAAATTATAGCAAATTAACCACTGTAAATATTGCAAACTTGCCACTGAAATTATAGCAAATTAACCACTCTAAATATTGGAAATTAACCACTGAAAATATTACAAATTTTCCACTCTAAATATTCAAAATTTGCCACTGAAATTGAAGGAAATTAAGCACAGTAAATATTGCAAATTAACCACTAAAAATATTGCAATTTTACCACTGAAATTACGGCAAATTAACCACTGTAAATATTGCAAATTTACCACTTAAATTATTGGAAATAAACCACTGTAAATATTGCAAATTAATCACTGAAATTATTGCAAATTTACCACTGAAATTATATGAAATTATCCACTGTCAATATTGCAAATTTTCCGCAGTAAATATTGTAAATTTTCCACTGAAATTATAGAAATTTTACCACTGAAATTATTGCGAATTACCACTGTAAATATTGCAAATTTTCCACCGTAAATATTGCAAATTTACCGCTGAAATTATTACAAATTAACCAGTGTAAATATTAGGAATTAATCACTGAAATTATTGCAAATTAACTACTGAAATTATATCAAATTAACCACTGACAATATTGCAAAATAACCACTGAAAATATTGCAAATTTTCCACTGAAATTATAGCAAATTAACCACTCTAAATATTGCAAATTAACCACTGTAAATATTGCAAATTTTCAACTGTAAATATTCTTAATTAACAACTGTAAATATTGCAAATTAACCACTGAAATTATTGCGAATTTAGCACTGAAATCATAGCAAATTAACCACTGTAAATATTACAAAATAACCACAGTAAATATCGCAAATTTACTACAGAAATTATTGCAAATTTTCCACTGTATATATTCCAAACTTACCACTGAAAATATAGCAAATTAACCACTGTAAATATTGAAAATTTACCACTGAAATTATAGCAAATTAACCACTCTAAATATTGGAAATTAACCACTGAAAATATTAAAAATTTTCCACTATAAATATTCAAAATTTGCCACTGAAATTGAAGGAAATTAACCACTGTAAATATTGCAAAATAACCACTGTAAATATTACAAATTAACAACTGTAAATATTGCGAATTTTCATCTGTAAATATTCGAAATTAGCAACTGTAAATATTGCAAATTTACCACAGAAATTATAGAAAAATCACCAATGTAAAAATTGCAAATTTTCAACTGTAAATATTCGAAATTAACCACTGAAAATATTGCAAATTTTCCACTATAAACATTCAAAATTTGCACTGAAATTAAAGGAAATTAAGCAGTGTAAATATTTGAGATTAATCACTCTAAATATTGCAAATTTACCACTGAAATTATGGCAAATTAACCACTGTAAATATTGCAAATTAATCACTGAAATTATTGCAAATTTCCACTGAAATTATAACAAATTAACCATTGCAAATATTGGAAATTTACCACTTAAATTATTGGAAATTAACCACTGTAAATATTGCAAATTAATCACTGAAATTATTGCAATTTTCCACTGAAATTATAGCAAATAAACTACTGTAAATATTGCAAATTTACCACTTAAATTATTGGAAATTAACCACTGTAAGGATTGCAATTTAATCACTGAAATTATTGCAAATTTAACACTGAAATTATAGCAAATTAACCACTGTAAAAATTGCAAATTTTCAACTTTAAATATTCGAAATTAACCACTGAAATTATTGCAAATTTACATCTTAAATTATTGCAAATTAACCGTTGAAAATATTGCAAATTTTCATCTGTAAATATTCGAAATTAAGCACTGTAAATATTGCAAAATTACCCCTGAAATTTAAGGAAATTAAGCACTAAAAATATTGCAAATTAACCACTGAAAATATAGAAAATTTACCACTGAATTTTTAGCAAATTAACCACTGTAAATATTGCTAATTAACCTCTATAAATATTGTAAATTCTCCACAGCAAATATTGCGAATTTTCAACTGTAAATATTCGAGATTAACCACTGTAAATATTGCAAATTAATCACTAAAATTATTTCGATTTTACCATTGAAATTGTAGCAAATTAACCACTGTAAATATTGCAAAATAACCACTGTAAATATTACAAAATAACCACTGAAAATATTGCAAATTTTCCACTGTAAATATTGCAAAATTACGACTGAAATTTTAACAAATAAACCACTCTAAATATTGCAAATTAACCACTGTAAATATTGCAAATTTTCAACTTTAAGTATTCGAAATGAACAACTGTAAATATTGCAAATTTACCACTGAAATTATAGCAAATGAACCACTGTAAATATTGCAAACTTGCCACTGAAATTATAGCAAATTAACCACTCTAAATATTGGAAATTAACCACTGAAAATATTAAAAATTTTCCACTCTAAATATTCAAAATTTGCCACTGAAATTGAAGGAAATTAAGCACAGTAAATATTGCAAATTAACCACTAAAAATATTGAAATTTTACCACTGAAATTACGGCAAATTAACCACTGAAAATATTGCAAATTTACCACTTAAATTATTGGAAATTAACCACTGTAAATATTGCAAATTAATCACTGAAATTATTGCAAATTTACCACTGAAATTATATGAAATTATCCTCTGTCAATATTGCAAATTTTCTGCAGTAAATATTGTAAATTTTCCACCGAAATTATAGTCATTTTACCACTGAAATTAACCACTGTAAATATTGCATACTTGCCACTGAAATTATAGCAAATTAACCACTCTAAATATTGGAAATTAACCACTGAAAATATTAAAAATTTTCCACTCTAAATATTCAAAATTTGCCACTGAAATTGAAGGAAATTAAGCACAGTAAATATTGCAAATTAAACACTAAAAATATTGAAATTTTACCACTGAAATTATGGCAAATTAACCACTGTAAATATTGCAAATTAATCACTGAAATTATTGCAATTTTACCATTAAAATTGTAGCAAATTAACCACTGTAAATATAGCAATTTAATCACTGAAATTATTGCAATTTTACCATTGAAATTGTAGCAAATTAACCACTGTAAATATTGCAAAATAACCACTGTAAATATTACAAATTAACAACTGTAAATATTGCGAATTTTCAACTGTAAATATTCGAAATTAACCACTGAAAATATTGCAAATTTTCCAGTCTAAATATTCAAAATTTGCACTGAAATTAAAGGAAATTAAGCAGTGTAAATATTTGAGATTAATCACTCTAAATATTGCAAATTTACCACTGAAATTATGGCAAATTAACCACTGTAAATATTGCAAATTAATCACTGAAATTATTGCAATTTTCCACTGAAATTATAACAAATTAACCATTGCAAATATTGCAAATTTACCACTTAAATTATTGGAAATTAACCACTGTAAGGATTGCAATTTAATCACTGAAATTATTGCAAATTTAACACTGAAATTATAGCAAATTAACCACTGTAAAAATTGCAAATTTTCAACTTTAAATATTCGAAATTAACCACTGAAATTATTGCAAATTTACATCTTAAATTATTGCAAATTAACCGTTGAAAATATTGCAAATTTTCATCTGTAAATATTCGAAATTAACCACTGTAAATATTGCAAAATTACCCCTGAAATTTAAGGAAATTAAGCACTAAAAATATTGCAAATTAACCACTGAAAATATAGAAAATTTACCTCTGAATTTTTAGCAAATTAACCACTGTAAATATTACTAATTAACCTCTATAAATATTGTAAATTCTCCACAGCAAATATTGCGAATTTTCAACTGTAAATATTCGAGATTAACCACTGTAAATATTGCAAATTAATCACTAAAATTATTTCGATTTTACCATTGAAATTGTAGCAAATTAACCACTGTAAATATTGCAAAATAACCACTGTAAATATTACAAAATAACCACTGAAAATATTGCAAATTTTCCACTGTAAATATTGCAAAATTACGACTGAAATTTTAGCAAATAAACCACTCTAAATATTGCAAATTAACCACTGTAAATATTGCAAATTTTCAACTTTAAGTATTCGAAATGAACAACTGTAAATATTGCAAATTTACCACTGAAATTATAGCAAATTAACCACTGTAAATATTGCAAACTTGCCACTGAAATTATAGCAAATTAACCACTCTAAATATTGGAAATTAACCACTGAAAATATTAAAAAATTTCCACTATAAATATTCAAAATTTGCCACTGAAATTGAAGGAAATTAAGCACAGTAAATATTGCAAATTAAACACTAAAAATATTGCAATTTTACCACTGAAATTACGGCAAATTAACCACTGTAAATATTGCAAATTTACCACTTAAATTATTGGAAATAAACCACTGTAAATATTGCAAATTAATCACTGAAATTATTGCAATTTTACCATTAAAATTGTAGCAAATTAACCACTGTAAATATAGCAATTTAATCACTGAAATTATTGCAATTTTACCATTGAAATTGTAGCAAATTAACCACTGTAAATATTGCAAAATAACCACTGTAAATATTAGAAATGAACAACTGTAAATCTTGCGAATTTTCATCGGTAAATATTCGAAATTAGCAACTGTAAATATTGCAAATTTACCACTGAAATTATTGCAAATTTACCACTGAAATTATAGCAAAATCACCACTGTAAACATTACAAATTTTCAACTGTAAATATTTGAAATTAACCACTGAAAATATTGCAAATTTTCCACTATAAATATTCAAAATTTCCACTGAAATTAAAGGAAATTAAGCAGTGTAAATATTTGAGATTAATCACTCTAAATATTGCAAATTTACCACTGAAATTATGGCAAATTAACCACTGTAAATATTGCAAATTAATCACTGAAATTATTGCAATATTGCACTGAAATTGTAACAAATTAACCATTGCAAATATTGGAAATTTACCACTTAAATTATTGGAAATTAACCACTGTAAATATTGCAAATTTACCACTGAAATTATAGCAAATTAACCACTGTAAATATTGCAAACTTGCCACTGAAATTATAGCAAATTAACCACTCTAAATATTGGAAATTAACCACTGAAAATATTAAAAAATTTCCACTATAAATATTCAAAATTTGCCACTGAAATTGAAGGAAATTAAGCACAGTAAATATTGCAAATTAAACACTAAAAATATTGAAATTTTACCACTGAAATTATGGCAAATTAACCACTGTAAATATAGCAATTTAATCACTGAAATTATTGCAATTTTACCATTGAAATTGTAGCAAATTAACCACTGTAAATATTGCAAAATAACCACTGTAAATATTACAAATTAACAACTGTAAATATTGCGAATTTTCATCTGTAAATATTCGAAATTAGCAACTGTAAATATTGCAAATTTACCACTGAAATTATTGCAAATTTACCACTGAAATTATAGCAAAATCACCACTGTAAAAATTGAAAATTTTCAACTGTAAATATTCGAAATTAACCACTGAAAATATTGCAAATTTTCTACTCTAAATATTCAAAATTTGCACAGAAATTATAGGAAATTAAGCAGTGTAAATATTTGAGATTAATCACTCTAAATATTGCAAATTTACCACTGAAATTATGGCAAATTAACCACTGTAAATATTGCAAATTAATCACTGAAATTATTGCAATATTGCACTGAAATTGTAACAAATTAACCATTGCAAATATTGGAAATTTACCACTTAAATTATTGGAAATTAACCACTGTAAATATTGCAAATTTACCACTGAAATTATAGCAAATTAACCACTGTAAATATTGCAAACTTGCCACTGAAATTATAGCAAATTAACCACTCTAAATATTGGAAATTAACCACTGAAAATATTAAAAATTTTCCACTCTAAATATTCAAAATTTGCCACTGAAATTGAAGGAAATTAAGCACAGTAAATATTGCAAATTAACCACTAAAAATATTGAAATTTTACCACTGAAATTACGGCAAATTAACCACTGAAAATATTGCAAATTTACCACTTAAATTATTGGAAATTAACCACTGTAAATATTGCAAATTAATCACTGAAATTATTGCAAATTTACCACTGAAATTATATGAAATTATCCACTGTCAATATTGCAAATTTTCTGCAGTAAATATTGTAAATTTTCCACTGAAATTATAGACATTTTACCACTGAAATTAACCACTGTAAATATTGCATACTTGCCACTGAAATTATAGCAAATTAACCACTCTAAATATTGGAAATTAACCACTGAAAATATTAAAAATTTTCCACTCTAAATATTCAAAATTTGCCACTGAAATTGAAGGAAATTAAGCACAGTAAATATTGCAAATTAAACACTAAAAATATTGAAATTTTACCACTGAAATTATGGCAAATTAACCACTGTAAATATTGCAAATTTACCACTTAAATTATTGGAAATTAACCACTGTAAATATTGCAAATTAATCACTGAAATTATTGCAATTTTACCATTAAAATTGTAGCAAATTAACCACTGTAAATATAGCAATTTAATCACTGAAATTATTGCAATTTTACCATTGAAATTGTAGCAAATTAACCACTGTAAATATTGCAAAATAACCACTGTAAATATTACAAATTAACAACTGTAAATATTGCGAATTTTCATCTGTAAATATTCGAAATTAGCAACTGTAAATATTGCAAATTTACCACTGAAATTATAGAAAAATCACCAATGTAAAAATTGCAAATTTTCAACTGTAAATATTCGAAATTAACCACTGAAAATATTGCAAATTTTCCAGTCTAAATATTCAAAATTTGCACTGAAATTAAAGGAAATTAAGCAGTGTAAATATTTGAGATTAATCACTCTAAATATTGCAAATTTACCACTGAAATTATGGCAAATTAACCACTGTAAATATTGCAAATTAATCACTGAAATTATTGCAAATTTCCACTGAAATTATAACAAATTAACCATTGCAAATATTGGAAATTTACCACTTAAATTATTGGAAATTAACCACTGTAAATATTGCAAATTAATCACTGAAATTATTGCAATTTTCCACTGAAATTATAGCAAATAAACTACTGTAAATATTGCAAATTTACCACTTAAATTATTGGAAATTAACCACTGTAAGGATTGCAATTTAATCACTGAAATTATTGCAAATTTAACACTGAAATTATAGCAAATTAACCACTGTAAAAATTGCAAATTTTCAACTTTAAATATTCGAAATTAACCACTGAAAATATTGCAAATTTACATCTTAAATTATTGCAAATTAACCGTTGAAAATATTGCAAATTTTCATCTGTAAATATTCGAAATTAACCACTGTAAATATTGCAAAATTACCACTGAAATTTAAGGAAATTAAGCACTAAAAATATTGCAAATTAACCACTGAAAATATAGCAAATTTACCATTGAATTTTTAGCAAATTAACCACTGTAAATATTGCTAATTAACCTCTATAAATATTGTAAATTCTCCACAGCAAATATTGCGAATTTTCAACTGTAAATATTCGAGATTAACCACTGTAAATATTGCAAATTAATCACTATAATTATTTCGATTTTACCATTGAAATTGTAGCAAATTAACCACTGTAAATATTGCAAAATAACCACTGTAAATATTACAAAATAACCACTGAAAATATTGCAAATTTTCCACTGTAAATATTGCAAAATTACGACTGAAATTTTAGCAAATAAACCACTCTAAATATTGCAAATTAACCACTGTAAATATTGCAAATTTTCAACTTTAAATATTCGAAATGAATAACTGTAAATATTGCAAATTTACCACAGAAATTATTGCAAATTAACCACTGTAAATATTAGGAATTAATCACTGAAATTATTGCAAATTAACCACTGAAATTATATCAAATTAACTACTGACAATATTGCAAAATAACCACTGAAAATATTGCAAATTTTCCACTGTAAGTATTGCAAATTTACCACTGAAATTATAGCAAATTAACCACTGTAAATATTGCAAATTTACCACTGAAATTATAGGAAATTAACCACTATCAATATTGCCAACTTGCCACTGAAATTATAGCAAATTAACCACTCTAAATATTGGAAATTAACCACTGAAAATATTACAAATTTTCCACTCTAAATATTCAAAATTTGCCACTGAAATTGAAGGAAATTAAGCACAGTAAATATTGCAAATTAAACACTAAAAATATTGCAATTTTACCACTGAAATTACGGCAAATTAACCACTGTAAATATTGCAAATTTACCACTTAAATTATTGGAAATTAACCTCTGTAAATATTGCAAATTAATCACTGAAATTATTGCAATTTTACCATTAAAATTGTAGCAAATTAACCACTGTAAATATAGCAATTTAATCACTGAAATTATTGCAATTTTACCATTGAAATTGTAGCAAATTAACCACTGTAAATATTGCAAAATAACCACTGTAAATATTACAAATTAACAACTGTAAATATTGCGAATTTTCATCTGTAAATATTCGAAATTAGCAACTGTAAATATTGCAAATTTACCACTGAAATTATAGAAAAATCACCAATGTAAAAATTGCAAATTTTCAACTGTAAATATTCGAAATTAACCACTGAAAATATTGCAAATTTTCCAGTCTAAATATTCAAAATTTGCACTGAAATTAAAGGAAATTAAGCAGTGTAAATATTTGAGATTAATCACTCTAAATATTGCAAATTTACCACTGAAATTATGGCAAATTAACCACTGTAAATATTGCAAATTAATCACTGAAATTATTGCAAATTTCCACTGAAATTATAACAAATTAACCATTGCAAATATTGGAAATTTACCACTTAAATTATTGGAAATTAACCACTGTAAATATTGCAAATTAATCACTGAAATTATTGCAATTTTCCACTGAAATTATAGCAAATAAACTACTGTAAATATTGCAAATTTACCACTTAAATTATTGGAAATTAACCACTGTAAGGATTGCAATTTAATCACTGAAATTATTGCAAATTTAACACTGAAATTATAGCAAATTAACCACTGTAAATATTGGAAATTAACCACTGAAAATATTAAAAATTTTCCACTCTAAATATTCAAAATTTGCCACTGAAATTGAAGGAAATTAAGCACAGTAAATATTGCAAATTAAACACTAAAAATATTGAAATTTTACCACTGAAATTATGGCAAATTAACCACTGTAAATATTGCAAATTTACCACTTAAATTATTGGAAATTAACCACTGTAAATATTGCAAATTAATCACTGAAATTATTGCAATTTTACCATTAAAATTGTAGCAAATTAACCACTGTAAATATAGCAATTTAATCACTGAAATTATTGCAATTTTACCATTGAAATTGTAGCAAATTAACCACTGTAAATATTGCAAAATAACCACTGTAAATATTACAAATTAACAACTGTAAATATTGCGAATTTTCATCTGTAAATATTCGAAATTAGCAACTGTAAATATTGCAAATTTACCACTGAAATTATAGAAAAATCACCAATGTAAAAATTGCAAATTTTCAACTGTAAATATTCGAAATTAACCACTGAAAATATTGCAAATTTTCCAGTCTAAATATTCAAAATTTGCACTGAAATTAAAGGAAATTAAGCAGTGTAAATATTTGAGATTAATCACTCTAAATATTGCAAATTTACCACTGAAATTATGGCAAATTAACCACTGTAAATATTGCAAATTAATCACTGAAATTATTGCAAATTTCCACTGAAATTATAACAAATTAACCATTGCAAATATTGGAAATTTACCACTTAAATTATTGGAAATTAACCACTGTAAATATTGCAAATTAATCACTGAAATTATTGCAATTTTCCACTGAAATTATAGCAAATAAACTACTGTAAATATTGCAAATTTACCACTTAAATTATTGGAAATTAACCACTGTAAGGATTGCAATTTAATCACTGAAATTATTGCAAATTTAACACTGAAATTATAGCAAATTAACCACTGTAAAAATTGCAAATTTTCAACTTTAAATATTCGAAATTAACCACTGAAAATATTGCAAATTTACATCTTAAATTATTGCAAATTAACCGTTGAAAATATTGCAAATTTTCATCTGTAAATATTCGAAATTAACCACTGTAAATATTGCAAAATTACCACTGAAATTTAAGGAAATTAAGCACTAAAAATATTGCAAATTAACCACTGAAAATATAGCAAATTTACCATTGAATTTTTAGCAAATTAACCACTGTAAATATTGCTAATTAACCTCTATAAATATTGTAAATTCTCCACAGCAAATATTGCGAATTTTCAACTGTAAATATTCGAGATTAACCACTGTAAATATTGCAAATTAATCACTATAATTATTTCGATTTTACCATTGAAATTGTAGCAAATTAACCACTGTAAATATTGCAAAATAACCACTGTAAATATTACAAAATAACCACTGAAAATATTGCAAATTTTCCACTGTAAATATTGCAAAATTACGACTGAAATTTTAGCAAATAAACCACTCTAAATATTGCAAATTAACCACTGTAAATATTGCAAATTTTCAACTTTAAATATTCGAAATGAATAACTGTAAATATTGCAAATTTACCACAGAAATTATTGCAAATTAACCACTGTAAATATTAGGAATTAATCACTGAAATTATTGCAAATTAACCACTGAAATTATATCAAATTAACTACTGACAATATTGCAAAATAACCACTGAAAATATTGCAAATTTTCCACTGTAAGTATTGCAAATTTACCACTGAAATTATAGCAAATTAACCACTGTAAATATTGCAAATTTACCACTGAAATTATAGGAAATTAACCACTATCAATATTGCCAACTTGCCACTGAAATTATAGCAAATTAACCACTCTAAATATTGGAAATTAACCACTGAAAATATTACAAATTTTCCACTCTAAATATTCAAAATTTGCCACTGAAATTGAAGGAAATTAAGCACAGTAAATATTGCAAATTAAACACTAAAAATATTGCAATTTTACCACTGAAATTACGGCAAATTAACCACTGTAAATATTGCAAATTTACCACTTAAATTATTGGAAATTAACCTCTGTAAATATTGCAAATTAATCACTGAAATTATTGCAATTTTACCATTAAAATTGTAGCAAATTAACCACTGTAAATATAGCAATTTAATCACTGAAATTATTGCAATTTTACCATTGAAATTGTAGCAAATTAACCACTGTAAATATTGCAAAATAACCACTGTAAATATTACAAATTAACAACTGTAAATATTGCGAATTTTCATCTGTAAATATTCGAAATTAGCAACTGTAAATATTGCAAATTTACCACTGAAATTATAGAAAAATCACCAATGTAAAAATTGCAAATTTTCAACTGTAAATATTCGAAATTAACCACTGAAAATATTGCAAATTTTCCAGTCTAAATATTCAAAATTTGCACTGAAATTAAAGGAAATTAAGCAGTGTAAATATTTGAGATTAATCACTCTAAATATTGCAAATTTACCACTGAAATTATGGCAAATTAACCACTGTAAATATTGCAAATTAATCACTGAAATTATTGCAAATTTCCACTGACATTATAACAAATTAACCATTGCAAATATTGGAAATTTACCACTTAAATTTTTGGAAATTAACCACTGTAAATATTGCAAATTAATCACTGAAATTATTGCAATTTTCCACTGAAATTATAGCAAATAAACTACTGTAAATATTGCAAATTTACCACTTAAATTATTGGAAATTAACCACTGTAAGGATTGCAATTTAATCACTGAAATTATTGCAAATTTAACACTGAAATTATAGCAAATTAACCACTGTAAAAATTGCAAATTTTCAACTTTAAATATTCGAAATTAACCACTGAAAATATTGCAAATTTACATCTTAAATTATTGCAAATTAACCGTTGAAAATATTGCAAATTTTCATCTGTAAATATTCGAAATTAACCACTGTAAATATTGCAAAATTACCACTGAAATTTAAGGAAATTAAGCACTAAAAATATTGCAAATTAACCACTGAAAATATAGCAAATTTACCACTGAATTTTTAGCAAATTAACCACTGTAAATATTGCTAATTAACCTCTATAAATATTGTAAATTCTCCACAGCAAATATTGCGAATTTTCAACTGTAAATATTCGAGATTAACCACTGTAAATATTGCAAATTAATCACTATAATTATTTCGATTTTAACATTGAAATTGTAGCAAATTAACCACTGTAAATATTGCAAAATAACCACTGTAAATATTACAAAATAACCACTGAAAATATTGCAAATTTTCCACTGTAAATATTGCAAAATTACGACTGAAATTTTAGCAAATAAACCACTCTAAATATTGCCAATTAACCACTGTAAATATTGCAAATTTTCAACTTTAAATATTCGAAATGAATAACTGTAAATATTGCAAATTTACCACAGAAATTATTGCAAATTAACCACTGTAAATATTAGGAATTAATCACTGAAATTATTGCAAATTAACCACTGAAATTATATCAAATTAACCACTGACAATATTGCAAAATAACCACTGAAAATATTGCAAATTTTCCACTCTATATATTGCAAATTTACCACTGAAATTATAGCAAATCAACCACTGTAAATATTGCAAACTTGCCACTGAAATGATAGCAAATTAACCACTCTAAATATTGGAAATTAACCACTGAAAATATTAAAAAATTTCCACTATAAATATTCAAAATTTGCCACTGAAATTGAAGGAAATTAAGCACAGTAAATATTGCAAATTAAACACTAAAAATATTGCAATTTTACCACTGAAATTACGGCAAATTAACCACTGTAAATATTGCAAATTTACCACTTAAATTATTGGAAATAAACCACTGTAAATATTGCAAATTAATCACTGAAATTATTGCAATTTTACCATTAAAATTGTAGCAAATTAACCACTGTAAATATAGCAATTTAATCACTGAAATTATTGCAATTTTACCATTGAAATTGTAGCAAATTAACCACTGTAAATATTGCAAAATAACCACTGTAAATATTAGAAATTAACAACTGTAAATCTTGCGAATTTTCATCTGTAAATATTCGAAATTAGCAACTGTAAATATTGCAAATTTACCACTGAAATTATTGCAAATTTACCACTGAAATTATAGCAAAATCACCACTGTAAATATTACAAATTTTCAACTGTAAATATTCGAAATTAACCACTGAAAATATTGCAAATTTTCCACTATAAATATTCAAAATTTGCACTGAAATTAAAGGAAATTAAGCAGTGTAAATATTTGAGATTAATCACTCTAAATATTGCAAATTTACCACTGAAATTATGGCAAATTAACCACTGTAAATATTGCAAATTAATCACTGAAATTATTGCAATATTGCACTGAAATTGTAACAAATTAACCATTGCAAATATTGGAAATTTACCACTTAAATTATTGGAAATTAACCACTGTAAATATTGCAAATTTACCACTGAAATTATAGCAAATTAACCACTGTAAATATTGCAAACTTGCCACTGAAATTATAGCAAATTAACCACTCTAAATATTGGAAATTAACCACTGAAAATATTAAAAATTTTCCACTCTAAATATTCAAAATTTGCCACTGAAATTGAAGGAAATTAAGCACAGTAAATATTGCAAATTAACCACTAAAAATATTGAAATTTTACCACTGAAATTACGGCAAATTAACCACTGTAAATATTGCAAATTTACCACTTAAATTATTGGAAATTAACCACTGAAAAACATTGCAAATTAATCACTGAAATTATTGCAAATTTACCACTGAAATTATATGAAATTATCCACTGTCAATATTGCAAATTTTCCGCAGTAAATATTGTAAATTTTCCACTGAAATTATAGAAATTTTACCACTGAAATTATTGCGAATTACCACTGTAAATATTGCAAATTTTCCACCGTAAATATTGCAAATTTATCGCTGAAATTATTACAAATTAACCAGTGTAAATATTAGGAATTAATCACTGAAATTATTGCAAATTAACCACTGAAATTATATCAAATTAACCACTGACAATATTGCAAAATAACCACTGTAAATATTGCGAATTAATCACTGAAATTTTTGCAAATTTACCACTGAAATTACATAAAATTTACCACTGTCAGTATTGCAAATTTTCCTCAGTAAATATTGAACATTTTCCACTGAAATTATACCAAATTTACCACTGAAATTATAGTAAGTTAACCACTCTAAATATTGCAAATTAACCACTGTAAATATCGCAAATTTACTACAGAAATTATAACAAATTAACCACTGTAAATATTGCAAATTTACCACTGAAATTATAGCAAATTAACCACTGTAAATATTGCAAACTTGCCACTGAAATTATAGCAAATTAACCACTCTAAATATTGGAAATTAACCACTGAAAATATTAAAAAATTTCCACTATAAATATTCAAAATTTGCCACTGAAATTGAAGGAAATTAAGCACAGTAAATATTGCAAATTAAACACTAAAAATATTGAAATTTTACCACTGAAATTATGGCAAATTAACCACTGTAAATATAGCAATTTAATCACTGAAATTATTGCAATTTTACCATTGAATTTGTAGCAAATTAACCACTGTAAATATTGCAAAATAACCACTGTAAATATTACAAATTAACAACTGTAAATATTGCGAATTTTCATCTGTAAATATTCGAAATTAGCAACTGTAAATATTGCAAATTTACCACTGAAATTATTGCAAATTTACCACTGAAATTATAGCAAAATCACCACTGTAAAAATTGAAAATTTTCAACTGTAAATATTCGAAATTAACCACTGAAAATATTGCAAATTTTCTACTCTAAATATTCAAAATTTGCACAGAAATTATAGGAAATTAAGCAGTGTAAATATTTGAGATTAATCACTCTAAATATTGCAAATTTACCACTGAAATTATGGCAAATTAACCACTGTAAATATTGCAAACTTGCCACTGAAATTATAGCAAATTAACCTCTCTAAATATTGGAAATTAACCACTGAAAATATTGGAAATTTACCACTTAAATTATTGGAAATTAACCACTGTAAATATTGCAAATTAATCACTGAAATTATTGCAATTTTCCACTGAAATTATAGCAAATAAACTACTGTAAATATTGCAAATTTACCACTTAAATTATTGGAAATTAACCACTGTAAGGATTGCAATTTAATCACTGAAATTATTGCAAATTTAACACTGAAATTATAGCAAATTAACCACTGTAAAAATTGCAAATTTTCAACTTTAAATATTCGAAATTAACCACTGAAAATATTGCAAATTTACATCTTAAATTATTGCAAATTAACCGTTGAAAATATTGCAAATTTTCATCTGTAAATATTCGAAATTAAGCACTGTAAATATTGCAAAATTACCCCTGAAGTTTAAGGAAATTAAGCACTAAAAATATTGCAAATTAACCACTGAAAATATAGAAAATTTACCTCTGAATTTTTAGCAAATTAACCACTGTAAATATTACTAATTAACCTCTATAAATATTGTAAATTCTCCACAGCAAATATTGCGAATTTTCAACTGTAAATATTCGAGATTAACCACTGTAAATATTGCAAATTAATCACTAAAATTATTTCGATTTTACCATTGAAATTGTAGCAAATTAACCACTGTAAATATTGCAAAATAACCACTGTAAATATTACAAAATAACCACTGAAAATATTGCAAATTTTCCACTGTAAATATTGCAAAATTACGACTGAAATTTTAGCAAATAAACCACTCTAAATATTGCAAATTAACTACTGTAAATATTGCAAATTTTCAACTTTAAATATTCGAAATGAATAACTGTAAATATTGCAAATTTACCACAGAAATTATTGCAAATTAACCACTGTAAATATTAGGAATTAATCACTGAAATTATTGCAAATTAACCACTGAAATTATATCAAATTAACTACTGACAATATTGCAAAATAACCACTGAAAATATTGCAAATTTTCCACTGTAAGTATTGCAAATTTACCACTGAAATTATAGCAAATTAACCACTGTAAATATTGCAAACTTGCCACTGAAATTATAGCAAATTAACCACTCTAAATATTGGAAATTAACCACTGAAAATATTACAAATTTTCCACTCTAAATATTCAAAATTTGCCACTGAAATTGAAGGAAATTAAGCACAGTAAATATTGCAAATTAACCACTAAAAATATTGCAATTTTACCACTGAAATTACGGCAAATTAACCACTGTAAATATTGCAAATTTACCACTTAAATTATTGGAAATAAACCACTGTAAATATTGCAAATTAATCACTGAAATTATTGCAAATTTACCACTGAAATTATATGAAATTATCCACTGTCAATATTGCAAATTTTCCGCAGTAAATATTGTAAATTTTCCACTGAAATTATAGAAATTTTACCACTGAAATTATTGCGAATTACCACTGTAAATATTGCAAATTTACCGCTGAAATTATTACAAATTAACCAGTGTAAATATTAGGAATTAATCACTGAAATTATTGCAAATTAACTACTGAAATTATATCAAATTAACCACTGACAATATTGCAAAATAACCACTGAAAATATTGCAAATTTTCCACTGAAATTATAGCAAATTAACCACTCTAAATATTGCAAATTAACCACTGTAAATATTGCAAATTTTCAACTGTAAATATTCTTAATTAACAACTGTAAATATTGCAAATTAACCACTGAAATTATTGCGAATTTAGCACTGAAATCATAGCAAATTAACCACTGTAAATATTACAAAATAACCACAGTAAATATCGCAAATTTACTACAGAAATTATTGCAAATTTTCCACTGTATATATTCCAAACTTACCACTGAAAATATAGCAAATTAACCACTGTAAATATTGAAAATTTACCACTGAAATTATAGCAAATTAACCACTCTAAATATTGGAAATTAACCACTGAAAATATTAAAAATTTTCCACTATAAATATTCAAAATTTGCCACTGAAATTGAAGGAAATTAACCACTGTAAATATTGCAAAATAACCACTGTAAATATTACAAATTAACAACTGTAAATATTGCGAATTTTCATCTGTAAATATTCGAAATTAGCAACTGTAAATATTGCAAATTTACCACAGAAATTATAGAAAAATCACCAATGTAAAAATTGCAAATTTTCAACTGTAAATATTCGAAATTAACCACTGAAAATATTGCAAATTTTCCACTATAAACATTCAAAATTTGCACTGAAATTAAAGGAAATTAAGCAGTGTAAATATTTGAGATTAATCACTCTAAATATTGCAAATTTACCACTGAAATTATGGCAAATTAACCACTGTAAATATTGCAAATTAATCACTGAAATTATTGCAAATTTCCACTGAAATTATAACAAATTAACCATTGCAAATATTGGAAATTTACCACTTAAATTATTGGAAATTAACCACTGTAAATATTGCAAATTAATCACTGAAATTATTGCAATTTTCCACTGAAATTATAGCAAATAAACTACTGTAAATATTGCAAATTTACCACTTAAATTATTGGAAATTAACCACTGTAAGGATTGCAATTTAATCACTGAAATTATTGCAAATTTAACACTGAAATTATAGCAAATTAACCACTGTAAAAATTGCAAATTTTCAACTTTAAATATTCGAAATTAACCACTGAAATTATTGCAAATTTACATCTTAAATTATTGCAAATTAACCGTTGAAAATATTGCAAATTTTCATCTGTAAATATTCGAAATTAAGCACTGTAAATATTGCAAAATTACCCCTGAAATTTAAGGAAATTAAGCACTAAAAATATTGCAAATTAACCACTGAAAATATAGAAAATTTACCACTGAATTTTTAGCAAATTAACCACTGTAAATATTGCTAATTAACCTCTATAAATATTGTAAATTCTCCACAGCAAATATTGCGAATTTTCAACTGTAAATATTCGAGATTAACCACTGTAAATATTGCAAATTAATCACAAAAATTATTTCGATTTTACCATTGAAATTGTAGCAAATTAACCACTGTAAATATTGCAAAATAACCACTGTAAATATTACAAAATAACCACTGAAAATATTGCAAATATTCCACTGTAAATATTGCAAAATTACGACTGAAATTTTAACAAATAAACCACTCTAAATATTGCAAATTAACCACTGTAAATATTGCAAATTTTCAACTTTAAGTATTCGAAATGAACAACTGTAAATATTGCAAATTTACCACTGAAATTATAGCAAATGAACCACTGTAAATATTGCAAACTTGCCACTGAAATTATAGCAAATTAACCACTCTAAATATTGGAAATTAACCACTGAAAATATTAAAAATTTTCCACTCTAAATATTCAAAATTTGCCACTGAAATTGAAGGAAATTAAGCACAGTAAATATTGCAAATTAACCACTAAAAATATTGAAATTTTACCACTGAAATTACGGCAAATTAACCACTGAAAATATTGCAAATTTACCACTTAAATTATTGGAAATTAACCACTGTAAATATTGCAAATTAATCACTGAAATTATTGCAAATTTACCACTGAAATTATATGAAATTATCCTCTGTCAATATTGCAAATTTTCTGCAGTAAATATTGTAAATTTTCCACCGAAATTATAGTCATTTTACCACTGAAATTAACCACTGTAAATATTGCATACTTGCCACTGAAATTATAGCAAATTAACCACTCTAAATATTGGAAATTAACCACTGAAAATATTAAAAATTTTCCACTCTAAATATTCAAAATTTGCCACTGAAATTGAAGGAAATTAAGCACAGTAAATATTGCAAATTAAACACTAAAAATATTGAAATTTTACCACTGAAATTATGGCAAATTAACCACTGTAAATATTGCAAATTTACCACTTAAATTATTGGAAATTAACCACTGTAAATATTGCAAATTAATCACTGAAATTATTGCAATTTTACCATTAAAATTGTAGCAAATTAACCACTGTAAATATAGCAATTTAATCACTGAAATTATTGCAATTTTACCATTGAAATTGTAGCAAATTAACCACTGTAAATATTGCAAAATAACCACTGTAAATATTACAAATTAACAACTGTAAATATTGCGAATTTTCAACTGTAAATATTCGAAATTAACCACTGAAAATATTGCAAATTTTCCAGTCTAAATATTCAAAATTTGCACTGAAATTAAAGGAAATTAAGCAGTGTAAATATTTGAGATTAATCACTCTAAATATTGCAAATTTACCACTGAAATTATGGCAAATTAACCACTGTAAATATTGCAAATTAATCACTGAAATTATTGCAATTTTCCACTGAAATTATAACAAATTAACCATTGCAAATATTGCAAATTTACCACTTAAATTATTGGAAATTAACCACTGTAAGGATTGCAATTTAATCACTGAAATTATTGCAAATTTAACACTGAAATTATAGCAAATTAACCACTGTAAATATTGCAAATTTACCACTTAAATTATTGGAAATTAACCTCTGTAAATATTGCAAATTAATCACTGAAATTATTGCAATTTTACCATTAAAATTGTAGCAAATTAACCACTGTAAATATAGCAATTTAATCACTGAAATTATTGCAATTTTACCATTGAAATTGTAGCAAATTAACCACTGTAAATATTGCAAAATAACCACTGTAAATATTACAAATTAACAACTGTAAATATTGCGAATTTTCATCTGTAAATATTCGAAATTAGCAACTGTAAATATTGCAAATTTACCACTGAAATTATAGAAAAATCACCAATGTAAAAATTGCAAATTTTCAACTGTAAATATTCGAAATTAACCACTGAAAATATTGCAAATTTTCCAGTCTAAATATTCAAAATTTGCACTGAAATTAAAGGAAATTAAGCAGTGTAAATATTTGAGATTAATCACTCTAAATATTGCAAATTTACCACTGAAATTATGGCAAATTAACCACTGTAAATATTGCAAATTAATCACTGAAATTATTGCAAATTTCCACTGACATTATAACAAATTAACCATTGCAAATATTGGAAATTTACCACTTAAATTATTGGAAATTAACCACTGTAAATATTGCAAATTAATCACTGAAATTATTGCAATTTTCCACTGAAATTATAGCAAATAAACTACTGTAAATATTGCAAATTTACCACTTAAATTATTGGAAATTAACCACTGTAAGGATTGCAATTTAATCACTGAAATTATTGCAAATTTAACACTGAAATTATAGCAAATTAACCACTGTAAAAATTGCAAATTTTCAACTTTAAATATTCGAAATTAACCACTGAAAATATTGCAAATTTACATCTTAAATTATTGCAAATTAACCGTTGAAAATATTGCAAATTTTCATCTGTAAATATTCGAAATTAACCACTGTAAATATTGCAAAATTACCACTGAAATTTAAGGAAATTAAGCACTAAAAATATTGCAAATTAACCACTGAAAATATAGAAAATTTACCACTGAATTTTTAGCAAATTAACCACTGTAAATATTGCTAATTAACCTCTATAAATATTGTAAATTCTCCACAGCAAATATTGCGAATTTTCAACTGTAAATATTCGAGATTAACCACTGTAAATATTGCAAATTAATCACTATAATTATTTCGATTTTAACATTGAAATTGTAGCAAATTAACCACTGTAAATATTGCAAAATAACCACTGTAAATATTACAAAATAACCACTGAAAATATTGCAAATTTTCCACTGTAAATATTGCAAAATTACGACTGAAATTTTAGCAAATAAACCACTCTAAATATTGCCAATTAACCACTGTAAATATTGCAAATTTTCAACTTTAAATATTCGAAATGAATAACTGTAAATATTGCAAATTTACCACAGAAATTATTGCAAATTAACCACTGTAAATATTAGGAATTAATCACTGAAATTATTGCAAATTAACCACTGAAATTATATCAAATTAACCACTGACAATATTGCAAAATAACCACTGAAAATATTGCAAATTTTCCACTCTATATATTGCAAATTTACCACTGAAATTATAGCAAATCAACCACTGTAAATATTGCAAACTTGCCACTGAAATGATAGCAAATTAACCACTCTAAATATTGGAAATTAACCACTGAAAATATTAAAAAATTTCCACTATAAATATTCAAAATTTGCCACTGAAATTGAAGGAAATTAAGCACAGTAAATATTGCAAATTAAACACTAAAAATATTGCAATTTTACCACTGAAATTACGGCAAATTAACCACTGTAAATATTGCAAATTTACCACTTAAATTATTGGAAATAAACCACTGTAAATATTGCAAATTAATCACTGAAATTATTGCAATTTTACCATTAAAATTGTAGCAAATTAACCACTGTAAATATAGCAATTTAATCACTGAAATTATTGCAATTTTACCATTGAAATTGTAGCAAATTAACCACTGTAAATATTGCAAAATAACCACTGTAAATATTAGAAATTAACAACTGTAAATCTTGCGAATTTTCATCTGTAAATATTCGAAATTAGCAACTGTAAATATTGCAAATTTACCACTGAAATTATTGCAAATTTACCACTGAAATTATAGCAAAATCACCACTGTAAACATTACAAATTTTCAACTGTAAATATTCGAAATTAACCACTGAAAATATTGCAAATTTTCCACTATAAATATTCAAAATTTGCACTGAAATTAAAGGAAATTAAGCAGTGTAAATATTTGAGATTAATCACTCTAAATATTGCAAATTTACCACTGAAATTATGGCAAATTAACCACTGTAAATATTGCAAATTAATCACTGAAATTATTGCAATATTGCACTGAAATTGTAACAAATTAACCATTGCAAATATTGGAAATTTACCACTTAAATTATTGGAAATTAACCACTGTAAATATTGCAAATTTACCACTGAAATTATAGCAAATTAACCACTGTAAATATTGCAAACTTGCCACTGAAATTATAGCAAATTAACCACTCTAAATATTGGAAATTAACCACTGAAAATATTAAAAATTTTCCACTCTAAATATTCAAAATTTGCCACTGAAATTGAAGGAAATTAAGCACAGTAAATATTGCAAATTAACCACTAAAAATATTGAAATTTTACCACTGAAATTACGGCAAATTAACCACTGTAAATATTGCAAATTTACCACTTAAATTATTGGAAATTAACCACTGAAAAACATTGCAAATTAATCACTGAAATTATTGCAAATTTACCACTGAAATTATATGAAATTATCCACTGTCAATATTGCAAATTTTCCGCAGTAAATATTGTAAATTTTCCACTGAAATTATAGAAATTTTACCACTGAAATTATTGCGAATTACCACTGTAAATATTGCAAATTTTCCGCCGTAAATATTGCAAATTTATCGCTGAAATTATTACAAATTAACCAGTGTAAATATTAGGAATTAATCACTGAAATTATTGCAAATTAACCACTGAAATTATATCAAATTAACCACAGACAATATTGCAAAATAACCACTGTAAATATTGCGAATTAATCACTGAAATTTTTGCAAATTTACCACTGAAATTACATAAAATTTACCACTGTCAGTATTGCAAATTTTCCTCAGTAAATATTGAACATTTTCCACTGAAATTATACCAAATTTACCACTGAAATTATAGTAAGTTAACCACTCTAAATATTGCAAATTAACCACTGTAAATATCGCAAATTTACTACAGAAATTATAACAAATTAACCACTGTAAATATTGCAAATTTACCACTGAAATTATAGCAAATTAACCACTGTAAATATTGCAAACTTGCCACTGAAATTATAGCAAATTAACCACTCTAAATATTGGAAATTAACCACTGAAAATATTAAAAAATTTCCACTATAAATATTCAAAATTTGCCACTGAAATTGAAGGAAATTAAGCACAGTAAATATTGCAAATTAAACACTAAAAATATTGAAATTTTACCACTGAAATTATGGCAAATTAACCACTGTAAATATAGCAATTTAATCACTGAAATTATTGCAATTTTACCATTGAATTTGTAGCAAATTAACCACTGTAAATATTGCAAAATAACCACTGTAAATATTACAAATTAACAACTGTAAATATTGCGAATTTTCATCTGTAAATATTCGAAATTAGCAACTGTAAATATTGCAAATTTACCACTGAAATTATTGCAAATTTACCACTGAAATTATAGCAAAATCACCACTGTAAAAATTGAAAATTTTCAACTGTAAATATTCGAAATTAACCACTGAAAATATTGCAAATTTTCTACTCTAAATATTCAAAATTTGCACAGAAATTATAGGAAATTAAGCAGTGTAAATATTTGAGATTAATCACTCTAAATATTGCAAATTTACCACTGAAATTATGGCAAATTAACCACTGTAAATATTGCAAACTTGCCACTGAAATTATAGCAAATTAACCTCTCTAAATATTGGAAATTAACCACTGAAAATATTGGAAATTTACCACTTAAATTATTGGAAATTAACCACTGTAAATATTGCAAATTAATCACTGAAATTATTGCAATTTTCCACTGAAATTATAGCAAATAAACTACTGTAAATATTGCAAATTTACCACTTAAATTATTGGAAATTAACCACTGTAAGGATTGCAATTTAATCACTGAAATTATTGCAAATTTAACACTGAAATTATAGCAAATTAACCACTGTAAAAATTGCAAATTTTCAACTTTAAATATTCGAAATTAACCACTGAAAATATTGCAAATTTACATCTTAAATTATTGCAAATTAACCGTTGAAAATATTGCAAATTTTCATCTGTAAATATTCGAAATTAAGCACTGTAAATATTGCAAAATTACCCCTGAAATTTAAGGAAATTAAGCACTAAAAATATTGCAAATTAACCACTGAAAATATAGAAAATTTACCTCTGAATTTTTAGCAAATTAACCACTGTAAATATTACTAATTAACCTCTATAAATATTGTAAATTCTCCACAGCAAATATTGCGAATTTTCAACTGTAAATATTCGAGATTAACCACTGTAAATATTGCAAATTAATCACTAAAATTATTTCGATTTTACCATTGAAATTGTAGCAAATTAACCACTGTAAATATTGCAAAATAACCACTGTAAATATTACAAAATAACCACTGAAAATATTGCAAATTTTCCACTGTAAATATTGCAAAATTACGACTGAAATTGTAGCAAATAAACCACTCTAAATATTGCAAATTAACTACTGTAAATATTGCAAATTTTCAACTTTAAATATTCGAAATGAATAACTGTAAATATTGCAAATTTACCACAGAAATTATTGCAAATTAACCACTGTAAATATTAGGAATTAATCACTGAAATTATTGCAAATTAACCACTGAAATTATATCAAATTAACTACTGACAATATTGCAAAATAACCACTGAAAATATTGCAAATTTTCCACTGTAAGTATTGCAAATTTACCACTGAAATTATAGCAAATTAACCACTGTAAATATTGCAAACTTGCCACTGAAATTATAGCAAATTAACCACTCTAAATATTGGAAATTAACCACTGAAAATATTACAAATTTTCCACTCTAAATATTCAAAATTTGCCACTGAAATTGAAGGAAATTAAGCACAGTAAATATTGCAAATTAACCACTAAAAATATTGCAATTTTACCACTGAAATTACGGCAAATTAACCACTGTAAATATTGCAAATTTACCACTTAAATTATTGGAAATAAACCACTGTAAATATTGCAAATTAATCACTGAAATTATTGCAAATTTACCACTGAAATTATATGAAATTATCCACTGTCAATATTGCAAATTTTCCGCAGTAAATATTGTAAATTTTCCACTGAAATTATAGAAATTTTACCACTGAAATTATTGCGAATTACCACTGTAAATATTGCAAATTTACCGCTGAAATTATTACAAATTAACCAGTGTAAATATTAGGAATTAATCACTGAAATTATTGCAAATTAACTACTGAAATTATATCAAATTAACCACTGACAATATTGCAAAATAACCACTGAAAATATTGCAAATTTTCCACTGAAATTATAGCAAATTAACCACTCTAAATATTGCAAATTAACCACTGTAAATATTGCAAATTTTCAACTGTAAATATTCTTAATTAACAACTGTAAATATTGCAAATTAACCACTGAAATTATTGCGAATTTAGCACTGAAATCATAGCAAATTAACCACTGTAAATATTACAAAATAACCACAGTAAATATCGCAAATTTACTACAGAAATTATTGCAAATTTTCCACTGTATATATTCCAAACTTACCACTGAAAATATAGCAAATTAACCACTGTAAATATTGAAAATTTACCACTGAAATTATAGCAAATTAACCACTCTAAATATTGGAAATTAACCACTGAAAATATTAAAAATTTTCCACTATAAATATTCAAAATTTGCCACTGAAATTGAAGGAAATTAACCACTGTAAATATTGCAAAATAACCACTGTAAATATTACAAATTAACAACTGTAAATATTGCGAATTTTCATCTGTAAATATTCGAAATTAGCAACTGTAAATATTGCAAATTTACCACAGAAATTATAGAAAAATCACCAATGTAAAAATTGCAAATTTTCAACTGTAAATATTCGAAATTAACCACTGAAAATATTGCAAATTTTCCACTATAAACATTCAAAATTTGCACTGAAATTAAAGGAAATTAAGCAGTGTAAATATTTGAGATTAATCACTCTAAATATTGCAAATTTACCACTGAAATTATGGCAAATTAACCACTGTAAATATTGCAAATTAATCACTGAAATTATTGCAAATTTCCACTGAAATTATAACAAATTAACCATTGCAAATATTGGAAATTTACCACTTAAATTATTGGAAATTAACCACTGTAAATATTGCAAATTAATCACTGAAATTATTGCAATTTTCCACTGAAATTATAGCAAATAAACTACTGTAAATATTGCAAATTTACCACTTAAATTATTGGAAATTAACCACTGTAAGGATTGCAATTTAATCACTGAAATTATTGCAAATTTAACACTGAAATTATAGCAAATTAACCACTGTAAAAATTGCAAATTTTCAACTTTAAATATTCGAAATTAACCACTGAAATTATTGCAAATTTACATCTTAAATTATTGCAAATTAACCGTTGAAAATATTGCAAATTTTCATCTGTAAATATTCGAAATTAACCACTGTAAATATTGCAAAATTACCCCTGAAATTTAAGGAAATTAAGCACTAAAAATATTGCAAATTAACCACTGAAAATATAGAAAATTTACCACTGAATTTTTAGCAAATTAACCACTGTAAATATTGCTAATTAACCTCTATAAATATTGTAAATTCTCCACAGCAAATATTGCGAATTTTCAACTGTAAATATTCGAGATTAACCACTGTAAATATTGCAAATTAATCACAAAAATTATTTCGATTTTACCATTGAAATTGTAGCAAATTAACCACTGTAAATATTGCAAAATAACCACTGTAAATATTACAAAATAACCACTGAAAATATTGCAAATATTCCACTGTAAATATTGCAAAATTACGACTGAAATTTTAACAAATAAACCACTCTAAATATTGCAAATTAACCACTGTAAATATTGCAAATTTTCAACTTTAAGTATTCGAAATGAACAACTGTAAATATTGCAAATTTACCACTGAAATTATAGCAAATGAACCACTGTAAATATTGCAAACTTGCCACTGAAATTATAGCAAATTAACCACTCTAAATATTGGAAATTAACCACTGAAAATATTAAAAATTTTCCACTCTAAATATTCAAAATTTGCCACTGAAATTGAAGGAAATTAAGCACAGTAAATATTGCAAATTAACCACTAAAAATATTGAAATTTTACCACTGAAATTACGGCAAATTAACCACTGAAAATATTGCAAATTTACCACTTAAATTATTGGAAATTAACCACTGTAAATATTGCAAATTAATCACTGAAATTATTGCAATTTTACCATTAAAATTGTAGCAAATTAACCACTGTAAATATAGCAATTTAATCACTGAAATTATTGCAATTTTACCATTGAAATTGTAGCAAATTAACCACTGTAAATATTGCAAAATAACCACTGTAAATATTAGAAATGAACAACTGTAAATCTTGCGAATTTTCATCTGTAAATATTCGAAATTAGCAACTGTAAATATTGCAAATTTACCACTGAAATTATTGCAAATTTACCACTGAAATTATAGCAAAATCACCACTGTAAACATTACAAATTTTCAACTGTAAATATTTGAAATTAACCACTGAAAATATTGCAAATTTTCCACTATAAATATTCAAAATTTCCACTGAAATTAAAGGAAATTAAGCAGTGTAAATCTTTTAGATTAATCACTCTAAATATTGCAAATTTACCACTGAAATTATGGCAAATTAACCACTGTAAATATTGCAAATTAATCACTGAAATTATTGCAATATTGCACTGAAATTGTAACAAATTAACCATTGCAAATATTGGAAATTTACCACTTAAATTATTGGAAATTAACCACTGTAAATATTGCAAATTTACCACTGAAATTATAGCAAATGAACCACTGTAAATATTGCAAACTTGCCACTGAAATTATAGCAAATTAACCACTCTAAATATTGGAAATTAACCACTGAAAATATTAAAAATTTTCCACTCTAAATATTCAAAATTTGCCACTGAAATTGAAGGAAATTAAGCACAGTAAATATTGCAAATTAACCACTAAAAATATTGAAATTTTACCACTGAAATTACGGCAAATTAACCACTGAAAATATTGCAAATTTACCACTTAAATTATTGGAAATTAACCACTGTAAATATTGCAAATTAATCACTGAAATTATTGCAAATTTACCACTGAAATTATATGAAATTATCCTCTGTCAATATTGCAAATTTTCTGCAGTAAATATTGTAAATTTTCCACTGAAATTATAGACATTTTACCACTGAAATTAACCACTGTAAATATTGCATACTTGCCACTGAAATTATAGCAAATTAACCACTCTAAATATTGGAAATTAACCACTGAAAATATTAAAAATTTTCCACTCTAAATATTCAAAATTTGCCACTGAAATTGAAGGAAATTAAGCACAGTAAATATTGCAAATTAAACACTAAAAATATTGAAATTTTACCACTGAAATTATGGCAAATTAACCACTGTAAATATTGCAAATTTACCACTTAAATTATTGGAAATTAACCACTGTAAATATTGCAAATTAATCACTAAAATTATTGCAATTTTACCATTAAAATTGTAGCAAATTAACCACTGTAAATATAGCAATTTAATCACTGAAATTATTGCAATTTTACCATTGAAATTGTAGCAAATTAACCACTGTAAATATTGCAAAATAACCACTGTAAATATTACAAATTAACAACTGTAAATATTGCGAATTTTCAACTGTAAATATTCGAAATTAACCACTGAAAATATTGCAAATTTTCCAGTCTAAATATTCAAAATTTGCACTGAAATTAAAGGAAATTAAGCAGTGTAAATATTTGAGATTAATCACTCTAAATATTGCAAATTTACCACTGAAATTATGGCAAATTAACCACTGTAAATATTGCAAATTAATCACTGAAATTATTGCAAATTTCCACTGAAATTATAACAAATTAACCATTGCAAATATTGCAAATTTACCACTTAAATTATTGGAAATTAACCACTGTAAGGATTGCAATTTAATCACTGAAATTATTGCAAATTTAACACTGAAATTATAGCAAATTAACCACTGTAAAAATTGCAAATTTTCAACTTTAAATATTCGAAATTAACCACTGAAATTATTGCAAATTTACATCTTAAATTATTGCAAATTAACCGTTGAAAATATTGCAAATTTTCATCTGTAAATATTCGAAATTAACCACTGTAAATATTGCAAAATTACCCCTGAAATTTAAGGAAATTAAGCACTAAAAATATTGCAAATTAACCACTGAAAATATAGAAAATTTACCTCTGAATTTTTAGCAAATTAACCACTGTAAATATTACTAATTAACCTCTATAAATATTGTAAATTCTCCACAGCAAATATTGCGAATTTTCAACTGTAAATATTCGAGATTAACCACTGTAAATATTGCAAATTAATCACTAAAATTATTTCGATTTTACCATTGAAATTGTAGCAAATTAACCACTGTAAATATTGCAAAATAACCACTGTAAATATTACAAAATAACCACTGAAAATATTGCAAATTTTCCACTGTAAATATTGCAAAATTACGACTGAAATTTTAGCAAATAAACCACTCTAAATATTGCAAATTAACCACTGTAAATATTGCAAATTTTCAACTTTAAGTATTCGAAATGAACAACTGTAAATATTGCAAATTTACCACTGAAATTATAGCAAATTAACCACTGTAAATATTGCAAACTTGCCACTGAAATGATAGCAAATTAACCACTCTAAATATTGGAAATTAACCACTGAAAATATTAAAAAATTTCCACTATAAATATTCAAAATTTGCCACTGAAATTGAAGGAAATTAAGCACAGTAAATATTGCAAATTAAACACTAAAAATATTGCAATTTTACCACTGAAATTACGGCAAATTAACCACTGTAAATATTGCAAATTTACCACTTAAATTATTGGAAATAAACCACTGTAAATATTGCAAATTAATCACTGAAATTATTGCAATTTTACCATTAAAATTGTAGCAAATTAACCACTGTAAATATAGCAATTTAATCACTGAAATTATTGCAATTTTACCATTGAAATTGTAGCAAATTAACCACTGTAAATATTGCAAAATAACCACTGTAAATATTAGAAATTAACAACTGTAAATCTTGCGAATTTTCATCTGTAAATATTCGAAATTAGCAACTGTAAATATTGCAAATTTACCACTGAAATTATTGCAAATTTACCACTGAAATTATAGCAAAATCACCACTGTAAACATTACAAATTTTCAACTGTAAATATTCGAAATTAACCACTGAAAATATTGCAAATTTTCCACTATAAATATTCAAAATTTGCACTGAAATTAAAGGAAATTAAGCAGTGTAAATATTTGAGATTAATCACTCTAAATATTGCAAATTTACCACTGAAATTATGGCAAATTAACCACTGTAAATATTGCAAATTAATCACTGAAATTATTGCAATATTGCACTGAAATTGTAACAAATTAACCATTGCAAATATTGGAAATTTACCACTTAAATTATTGGAAATTAACCACTGTAAATATTGCAAATTTACCACTGAAATTATAGCAAATTAACCACTGTAAATATTGCAAACTTGCCACTGAAATTATAGCAAATTAACCACTCTAAATATTGGAAATTAACCACTGAAAATATTAAAAATTTTCCACTCTAAATATTCAAAATTTGCCACTGAAATTGAAGGAAATTAAGCACAGTAAATATTGCAAATTAACCACTAAAAATATTGAAATTTTACCACTGAAATTACGGCAAATTAACCACTGTAAATATTGCAAATTTACCACTTAAATTATTGGAAATTAACCACTGAAAAACATTGCAAATTAATCACTGAAATTATTGCAAATTTACCACTGAAATTATATGAAATTATCCACTGTCAATATTGCAAATTTTCCGCAGTAAATATTGTAAATTTTCCACTGAAATTATAGAAATTTTACCACTGAAATTATTGCGAATTACCACTGTAAATATTGCAAATTTTCCGCCGTAAATATTGCAAATTTATCGCTGAAATTATTACAAATTAACCAGTGTAAATATTAGGAATTAATCACTGAAATTATTGCAAATTAACCACTGAAATTATATCAAATTAACCACTGACAATATTGCAAAATAACCACTGTAAATATTGCGAATTAATCACTGAAATTTTTGCAAATTTACCACTGAAATTACATAAAATTTACCACTGTCAGTATTGCAAATTTTCCTCAGTAAATATTGAACATTTTCCACTGAAATTATACCAAATTTACCACTGAAATTATAGTAAGTTAACCACTCTAAATATTGCAAATTAACCACTGTAAATATCGCAAATTTACTACAGAAATTATAACAAATTAACCACTGTAAATATTGCAAATTTACCACTGAAATTATAGCAAATTAACCACTGTAAATATTGCAAACTTGCCACTGAAATTATAGCAAATTAACCACTCTAAATATTGGAAATTAACCACTGAAAATATTAAAAAATTTCCACTATAAATATTCAAAATTTGCCACTGAAATTGAAGGAAATTAAGCACAGTAAATATTGCAAATTAAACACTAAAAATATTGAAATTTTACCACTGAAATTATGGCAAATTAACCACTGTAAATATAGCAATTTAATCACTGAAATTATTGCAATTTTACCATTGAATTTGTAGCAAATTAACCACTGTAAATATTGCAAAATAACCACTGTAAATATTACAAATTAACAACTGTAAATATTGCGAATTTTCATCTGTAAATATTCGAAATTAGCAACTGTAAATATTGCAAATTTACCACTGAAATTATTGCAAATTTACCAGTCAAATTATAGCAAAATCACCACTGTAAACATTACAAATTTTCAACTGTAAATATTTGAAATTAACCACTGAAAATATTGCAAATTTTCCACTATAAATATTCAAAATTTCCACTGAAATTAAAGGAAATTAAGCAGTGTAAATCTTTTAGATTAATCACTCTAAATATTGCAAATTTACCACTGAAATTATGGCAAATTAACCACTGTAAATATTGCAAATTAATCACTGAAATTATTGCAATATTGCACTGAAATTGTAACAAATTAACCATTGCAAATATTGGAAATTTACCACTTAAATTATTGGAAATTAACCACTGTAAATATTGCAAATTTACCACTGAAATTATAGCAAATGAACCACTGTAAATATTGCAAACTTGCCACTGAAATTATAGCAAATTAACCACTCTAAATATTGGAAATTAACCACTGAAAATATTAAAAATTTTCCACTCTAAATATTCAAAATTTGCCACTGAAATTGAAGGAAATTAAGCACAGTAAATATTGCAAATTAACCACTAAAAATATTGAAATTTTACCACTGAAATTACGGCAAATTAACCACTGAAAATATTGCAAATTTACCACTTAAATTATTGGAAATTAACCACTGTAAATATTGCAAATTAATCACTGAAATTATTGCAAATTTACCACTGAAATTATATGAAATTATCCTCTGTCAATATTGCAAATTTTCTGCAGTAAATATTGTAAATTTTCCACTGAAATTATAGACATTTTACCACTGAAATTAACCACTGTAAATATTGCATACTTGCCACTGAAATTATAGCAAATTAACCACTCTAAATATTGGAAATTAACCACTGAAAATATTAAAAATTTTCCACTCTAAATATTCAAAATTTGCCACTGAAATTGAAGGAAATTAAGCACAGTAAATATTGCAAATTAAACACTAAAAATATTGAAATTTTACCACTGAAATTATGGCAAATTAACCACTGTAAATATTGCAAATTTACCACTTAAATTATTGGAAATTAACCACTGTAAATATTGCAAATTAATCACTAAAATTATTGCAATTTTACCATTAAAATTGTAGCAAATTAACCACTGTAAATATAGCAATTTAATCACTGAAATTATTGCAATTTTACCATTGAAATTGTAGCAAATTAACCACTGTAAATATTGCAAAATAACCACTGTAAATATTACAAATTAACAACTGTAAATATTGCGAATTTTCAACTGTAAATATTCGAAATTAACCACTGAAAATATTGCAAATTTTCCAGTCTAAATATTCAAAATTTGCACTGAAATTAAAGGAAATTAAGCAGTGTAAATATTTGAGATTAATCACTCTAAATATTGCAAATTTACCACTGAAATTATGGCAAATTAACCACTGTAAATATTGCAAATTAATCACTGAAATTATTGCAAATTTCCACTGAAATTATAACAAATTAACCATTGCAAATATTGCAAATTTACCACTTAAATTATTGGAAATTAACCACTGTAAGGATTGCAATTTAATCACTGAAATTATTGCAAATTTAACACTGAAATTATAGCAAATTAACCACTGTAAAAATTGCAAATTTTCAACTTTAAATATTCGAAATTAACCACTGAAATTATTGCAAATTTACATCTTAAATTATTGCAAATTAACCGTTGAAAATATTGCAAATTTTCATCTGTAAATATTCGAAATTAACCACTGTAAATATTGCAAAATTACCCCTGAAATTTAAGGAAATTAAGCACTAAAAATATTGCAAATTAACCACTGAAAATATAGAAAATTTACCTCTGAATTTTTAGCAAATTAACCACTGTAAATATTACTAATTAACCTCTATAAATATTGTAAATTCTCCACAGCAAATATTGCGAATTTTCAACTGTAAATATTCGAGATTAACCACTGTAAATATTGCAAATTAATCACTAAAATTATTTCGATTTTACCATTGAAATTGTAGCAAATTAACCACTGTAAATATTGCAAAATAACCACTGTAAATATTACAAAATAACCACTGAAAATATTGCAAATTTTCCACTGTAAATATTGCAAAATTACGACTGAAATTTTAGCAAATAAACCACTCTAAATATTGCAAATTAACCACTGTAAATATTGCAAATTTTCAACTTTAAGTATTCGAAATGAACAACTGTAAATATTGCAAATTTACCACTGAAATTATAGCAAATTAACCACTGTAAATATTGCAAACTTGCCACTGAAATGATAGCAAATTAACCACTCTAAATATTGGAAATTAACCACTGAAAATATTAAAAAATTTCCACTATAAATATTCAAAATTTGCCACTGAAATTGAAGGAAATTAAGCACAGTAAATATTGCAAATTAAACACTAAAAATATTGCAATTTTACCACTGAAATTACGGCAAATTAACCACTGTAAATATTGCAAATTTACCACTTAAATTATTGGAAATAAACCACTGTAAATATTGCAAATTAATCACTGAAATTATTGCAATTTTACCATTAAAATTGTAGCAAATTAACCACTGTAAATAGAGCAATTTAATCACTGAAATTATTGCAATTTTACCATTGAAATTGTAGCAAATTAACCACTGTAAATATTGCAAAATAACCACTGTAAATATTAGAAATTAACAACTGTAAATCTTGCGAATTTTCATCTGTAAATATTCGAAATTAGCAACTGTAAATATTGCAAATTTACCACTGAAATTATTGCAAATTTACCACTGAAATTATAGCAAAATCACCACTGTAAACATTACAAATTTTCAACTGTAAATATTCGAAATTAACCACTGAAAATATTGCAAATTTTCCACTATAAATATTCAAAATTTGCACTGAAATTAAAGGAAATTAAGCAGTGTAAATATTTGAGATTAATCACTCTAAATATTGCAAATTTACCACTGAAATTATGGCAAATTAACCACTGTAAATATTGCAAATTAATCACTGAAATTATTGCAATATTGCACTGAAATTGTAACAAATTAACCATTGCAAATATTGGAAATTTACCACTTAAATTATTGGAAATTAACCACTGTAAATATTGCAAATTTACCACTGAAATTATAGCAAATTAACCACTGTAAATATTGCAAACTTGCCACTGAAATTATAGCAAATTAACCACTCTAAATATTGGAAATTAACCACTGAAAATATTAAAAATTTTCCACTCTAAATATTCAAAATTTGCCACTGAAATTGAAGGAAATTAAGCACAGTAAATATTGCAAATTAACCACTAAAAATATTGAAATTTTACCACTGAAATTACGGCAAATTAACCACTGTAAATATTGCAAATTTACCACTTAAATTATTGGAAATTAACCACTGAAAAACATTGCAAATTAATCACTGAAATTATTGCAAATTTACCACTGAAATTATATGAAATTATCCACTGTCAATATTGCAAATTTTCCGCAGTAAATATTGTAAATTTTCCACTGAAATTATAGAAATTTTACCACTGAAATTATTGCGAATTACCACTGTAAATATTGCAAATTTTCCGCCGTAAATATTGCAAATTTATCGCTGAAATTATTACAAATTAACCAGTGTAAATATTAGGAATTAATCACTGAAATTATTGCAAATTAACCACTGAAATTATATCAAATTAACCACTGACAATATTGCAAAATAACCACTGTAAATATTGCGAATTAATCACTGAAATTTTTGCAAATTTACCACTGAAATTACATAAAATTTACCACTGTCAGTATTGCAAATTTTCCTCAGTAAATATTGAACATTTTCCACTGAAATTATACCAAATTTACCACTGAAATTATAGTAAGTTAACCACTCTAAATATTGCAAATTAACCACTGTAAATATCGCAAATTTACTACAGAAATTATAACAAATTAACCACTGTAAATATTGCAAATTTACCACTGAAATTATAGCAAATTAACCACTGTAAATATTGCAAACTTGCCACTGAAATTATAGCAAATTAACCACTCTAAATATTGGAAATTAACCACTGAAAATATTAAAAAATTTCCACTATAAATATTCAAAATTTGCCACTGAAATTGAAGGAAATTAAGCACAGTAAATATTGCAAATTAAACACTAAAAATATTGAAATTTTACCACTGAAATTATGGCAAATTAACCACTGTAAATATAGCAATTTAATCACTGAAATTATTGCAATTTTACCATTGAATTTGTAGCAAATTAACCACTGTAAATATTGCAAAATAACCACTGTAAATATTACAAATTAACAACTGTAAATATTGCGAATTTTCATCTGTAAATATTCGAAATTAGCAACTGTAAATATTGCAAATTTACCACTGAAATTATTGCAAATTTACCACTGAAATTATAGCAAAATCACCACTGTAAAAATTGAAAATTTTCAACTGTAAATATTCGAAATTAACCACTGAAAATATTGCAAATTTTCTACTCTAAATATTCAAAATTTGCACAGAAATTATAGGAAATTAAGCAGTGTAAATATTTGAGATTAATCACTCTAAATATTGCAAATTTACCACTGAAATTATGGCAAATTAACCACTGTAAATATTGCAAACTTGCCACTGAAATTATAGCAAATTAACCTCTCTAAATATTGGAAATTAACCACTGAAAATATTGGAAATTTACCACTTAAATTATTGGAAATTAACCACTGTAAATATTGCAAATTAATCACTGAAATTATTGCAATTTTCCACTGAAATTATAGCAAATAAACTACTGTAAATATTGCAAATTTACCACTTAAATTATTGGAAATTAACCACTGTAAGGATTGCAATTTAATCACTGAAATTATTGCAAATTTAACACTGAAATTATAGCAAATTAACCACTGTAAAAATTGCAAATTTTCAACTTTAAATATTCGAAATTAACCACTGAAAATATTGCAAATTTACATCTTAAATTATTGCAAATTAACCGTTGAAAATATTGCAAATTTTCATCTGTAAATATTCGAAATTAAGCACTGTAAATATTGCAAAATTACCCCTGAAGTTTAAGGAAATTAAGCACTAAAAATATTGCAAATTAACCACTGAAAATATAGAAAATTTACCTCTGAATTTTTAGCAAATTAACCACTGTAAATATTACTAATTAACCTCTATAAATATTGTAAATTCTCCACAGCAAATATTGCGAATTTTCAACTGTAAATATTCGAGATTAACCACTGTAAATATTGCAAATTAATCACTAAAATTATTTCGATTTTACCATTGAAATTGTAGCAAATTAACCACTGTAAATATTGCAAAATAACCACTGTAAATATTACAAAATAACCACTGAAAATATTGCAAATTTTCCACTGTAAATATTGCAAAATTACGACTGAAATTGTAGCAAATAAACCACTCTAAATATTGCAAATTAACTACTGTAAATATTGCAAATTTTCAACTTTAAATATTCGAAATGAATAACTGTAAATATTGCAAATTTACCACAGAAATTATTGCAAATTAACCACTGTAAATATTAGGAATTAATCACTGAAATTATTGCAAATTAACCACTGAAATTATATCAAATTAACTACTGACAATATTGCAAAATAACCACTGAAAATATTGCAAATTTTCCACTGTAAGTATTGCAAATTTACCACTGAAATTATAGCAAATTAACCACTGTAAATATTGCAAACTTGCCACTGAAATTATAGCAAATTAACCACTCTAAATATTGGAAATTAACCACTGAAAATATTACAAATTTTCCACTCTAAATATTCAAAATTTGCCACTGAAATTGAAGGAAATTAAGCACAGTAAATATTGCAAATTAACCACTAAAAATATTGCAATTTTACCACTGAAATTACGGCAAATTAACCACTGTAAATATTGCAAATTTACCACTTAAATTATTGGAAATAAACCACTGTAAATATTGCAAATTAATCACTGAAATTATTGCAAATTTACCACTGAAATTATATGAAATTATCCACTGTCAATATTGCAAATTTTCCGCAGTAAATATTGTAAATTTTCCACTGAAATTATAGAAATTTTACCACTGAAATTATTGCGAATTACCACTGTAAATATTGCAAATTTACCGCTGAAATTATTACAAATTAACCAGTGTAAATATTAGGAATTAATCACTGAAATTATTGCAAATTAACTACTGAAATTATATCAAATTAACCACTGACAATATTGCAAAATAACCACTGAAAATATTGCAAATTTTCCACTGAAATTATAGCAAATTAACCACTCTAAATATTGCAAATTAACCACTGTAAATATTGCAAATTTTCAACTGTAAATATTCTTAATTAACAACTGTAAATATTGCAAATTAACCACTGAAATTATTGCGAATTTAGCACTGAAATCATAGCAAATTAACCACTGTAAATATTACAAAATAACCACAGTAAATATCGCAAATTTACTACAGAAATTATTGCAAATTTTCCACTGTATATATTCCAAACTTACCACTGAAAATATAGCAAATTAACCACTGTAAATATTGAAAATTTACCACTGAAATTATAGCAAATTAACCACTCTAAATATTGGAAATTAACCACTGAAAATATTAAAAATTTTCCACTATAAATATTCAAAATTTGCCACTGAAATTGAAGGAAATTAACCACTGTAAATATTGCAAAATAACCACTGTAAATATTACAAATTAACAACTGTAAATATTGCGAATTTTCATCTGTAAATATTCGAAATTAGCAACTGTAAATATTGCAAATTTACCACAGAAATTATAGAAAAATCACCAATGTAAAAATTGCAAATTTTCAACTGTAAATATTCGAAATTAACCACTGAAAATATTGCAAATTTTCCACTATAAACATTCAAAATTTGCACTGAAATTAAAGGAAATTAAGCAGTGTAAATATTTGAGATTAATCACTCTAAATATTGCAAATTTACCACTGAAATTATGGCAAATTAACCACTGTAAATATTGCAAATTAATCACTGAAATTATTGCAAATTTCCACTGAAATTATAACAAATTAACCATTGCAAATATTGGAAATTTACCACTTAAATTATTGGAAATTAACCACTGTAAATATTGCAAATTAATCACTGAAATTATTGCAATTTTCCACTGAAATTATAGCAAATAAACTACTGTAAATATTGCAAATTTACCACTTAAATTATTGGAAATTAACCACTGTAAGGATTGCAATTTAATCACTGAAATTATTGCAAATTTAACACTGAAATTATAGCAAATTAACCACTGTAAAAATTGCAAATTTTCAACTTTAAATATTCGAAATTAACCACTGAAATTATTGCAAATTTACATCTTAAATTATTGCAAATTAACCGTTGAAAATATTGCAAATTTTCATCTGTAAATATTCGAAATTAAGCACTGTAAATATTGCAAAATTACCCCTGAAATTTAAGGAAATTAAGCACTAAAAATATTGCAAATTAACCACTGAAAATATAGAAAATTTACCACTGAATTTTTAGCAAATTAACCACTGTAAATATTGCTAATTAACCTCTATAAATATTGTAAATTCTCCACAGCAAATATTGCGAATTTTCAACTGTAAATATTCGAGATTAACCACTGTAAATATTGCAAATTAATCACTAAAATTATTTCGATTTTACCATTGAAATTGTAGCAAATTAACCACTGTAAATATTGCAAAATAACCACTGTAAATATTACAAAATAACCACTGAAAATATTGCAAATTTTCCACTGTAAATATTGCAAAATTACGACTGAAATTTTAACAAATAAACCACTCTAAATATTGCAAATTAACCACTGTAAATATTGCAAATTTTCAACTTTAAGTATTCGAAATGAACAACTGTAAATATTGCAAATTTACCACTGAAATTATAGCAAATGAACCACTGTAAATATTGCAAACTTGCCACTGAAATTATAGCAAATTAACCACTCTAAATATTGGAAATTAACCACTGAAAATATTAAAAATTTTCCACTCTAAATATTCAAAATTTGCCACTGAAATTGAAGGAAATTAAGCACAGTAAATATTGCAAATTAACCACTAAAAATATTGAAATTTTACCACTGAAATTACGGCAAATTAACCACTGAAAATATTGCAAATTTACCACTTAAATTATTGGAAATTAACCACTGTAAATATTGCAAATTAATCACTGAAATTATTGCAAATTTACCACTGAAATTATATGAAATTATCCTCTGTCAATATTGCAAATTTTCTGCAGTAAATATTGTAAATTTTCCACCGAAATTATAGTCATTTTACCACTGAAATTAACCACTGTAAATATTGCATACTTGCCACTGAAATTATAGCAAATTAACCACTCTAAATATTGGAAATTAACCACTGAAAATATTAAAAATTTTCCACTCTAAATATTCAAAATTTGCCACTGAAATTGAAGGAAATTAAGCACAGTAAATATTGCAAATTAAACACTAAAAATATTGAAATTTTACCACTGAAATTATGGCAAATTAACCACTGTAAATATTGCAAATTTACCACTTAAATTATTGGAAATTAACCACTGTAAATATTGCAAATTAATCACTGAAATTATTGCAATTTTACCATTAAAATTGTAGCAAATTAACCACTGTAAATATAGCAATTTAATCACTGAAATTATTGCAATTTTACCATTGAAATTGTAGCAAATTAACCACTGTAAATATTGCAAAATAACCACTGTAAATATTACAAATTAACAACTGTAAATATTGCGAATTTTCAACTGTAAATATTCGAAATTAACCACTGAAAATATTGCAAATTTTCCACTATAAACATTCAAAATTTGCACTGAAATTAAAGGAAATTAAGCAGTGTAAATATTTGAGATTAATCACTCTAAATATTGCAAATTTACCACTGAAATTATGGCAAATTAACCACTGTAAATATTGCAAATTAATCACTGAAATTATTGCAATTTTCCACTGAAATTATAACAAATTAACCATTGCAAATATTGCAAATTTACCACTTAAATTATTGGAAATTAACCACTGTAAGGATTGCAATTTAATCACTGAAATTATTGCAAATTTAACACTGAAATTATAGCAAATTAACCACTGTAAAAATTGCAAATTTTCAACTTTAAATATTCGAAATTAACCACTGAAATTATTGCAAATTTACATCTTAAATTATTGCAAATTAACCGTTGAAAATATTGCAAATTTTCATCTGTAAATATTCGAAATTAACCACTGTAAATATTGCAAAATTACCCCTGAAATTTAAGGAAATTAAGCACTAAAAATATTGCAAATTAACCACTGAAAATATAGAAAATTTACCTCTGAATTTTTAGCAAATTAACCACTGTAAATATTACTAATTAACCTCTATAAATATTGTAAATTCTCCACAGCAAATATTGCGAATTTTCAACTGTAAATATTCGAGATTAACCACTGTAAATATTGCAAATTAATCACTAAAATTATTTCGATTTTACCATTGAAATTGTAGCAAATTAACCACTGTAAATATTGCAAAATAACCACTGTAAATATTACAAAATAACCACTGAAAATATTGCAAATTTTCCACTGTAAATATTGCAAAATTACGACTGAAATTTTAGCAAATAAACCACTCTAAATATTGCAAATTAACCACTGTAAATATTGCAAATTTTCAACTTTAAGTATTCGAAATGAACAACTGTAAATATTGCAAATTTACCACTGAAATTATAGCAAATTAACCACTGTAAATATTGCAAACTTGCCACTGAAATTATAGCAAATTAACCACTCTAAATATTGGAAATTAACCACTGAAAATATTAAAAAATTTCCACTATAAATATTCAAAATTTGCCACTGAAATTGAAGGAAATTAAGCACAGTAAATATTGCAAATTAAACACTAAAAATATTGCAATTTTACCACTGAAATTACGGCAAATTAACCACTGTAAATATTGCAAATTTACCACTTAAATTATTGGAAATAAACCACTGTAAATATTGCAAATTAATCACTGAAATTATTGCAATTTTACCATTAAAATTGTAGCAAATTAACCACTGTAAATATAGCAATTTAATCACTGAAATTATTGCAATTTTACCATTGAAATTGTAGCAAATTAACCACTGTAAATATTGCAAAATAACCACTGTAAATATTAGAAATGAACAACTGTAAATCTTGCGAATTTTCATCTGTAAATATTCGAAATTAGCAACTGTAAATATTGCAAATTTACCACTGAAATTATTGCAAATTTACCACTGAAATTATAGCAAAATCACCACTGTAAACATTACAAATTTTCAACTGTAAATATTTGAAATTAACCACTGAAAATATTGCAAATTTTCCACTATAAATATTCAAAATTTCCACTGAAATTAAAGGAAATTAAGCAGTGTAAATATTTGAGATTAATCACTCTAAATATTGCAAATTTACCACTGAAATTATGGCAAATTAACCACTGTAAATATTGCAAATTAATCACTGAAATTATTGCAATATTGCACTGAAATTGTAACAAATTAACCATTGCAAATATTGGAAATTTACCACTTAAATTATTGGAAATTAACCACTGTAAATATTGCAAATTTACCACTGAAATTATAGCAAATTAACCACTGTAAATATTGCAAACTTGCCACTGAAATTATAGCAAATTAACCACTCTAAATATTGGAAATTAACCACTGAAAATATTACAAATTTTCCACTCTAAATATTCAAAATTTGCCACTGAAATTGAAGGAAATTAAGCACAGTAAATATTGCAAATTAACCACTAAAAATATTGAAATTTTACCACTGAAATTACGGCAAATTAACCACTGAAAATATTGCAAATTTACCACTTAAATTATTGGAAATTAACCACTGTAAATATTGCAAATTAATCACTGAAATTATTGCAAATTTACCACTGAAATTATATGAAATTATCCACTGTCAATATTGCAAATTTTCTGCAGTAAATATTGTAAATTTTCCACTGAAATTATAGACATTTTACCACTGAAATTAACCACTGTAAATATTGCATACTTGCCACTGAAATTATAGCAAATTAACCACTCTAAATATTGGAAATTAACCACTGAAAATATTACAAATTTTCCACTCTAAATATTCAAAATTTGCCACTGAAATTGAAGGAAATTAAGCACAGTAAATATTGCAAATTAAACACTAAAAATATTGCAATTTTACCACTGAAATTACGGCAAATTAACCACTGTAAATATTGCAAATTTACCACTTAAATTATTGGAAATTAACCTCTGTAAATATTGCAAATTAATCACTGAAATTATTGCAATTTTACCATTAAAATTGTAGCAAATTAACCACTGTAAATATAGCAATTTAATCACTGAAATTATTGCAATTTTACCATTGAAATTGTAGCAAATTAACCACTGTAAATATTGCAAAATAACCACTGTAAATATTACAAATTAACAACTGTAAATATTGCGAATTTTCATCTGTAAATATTCGAAATTAGCAACTGTAAATATTGCAAATTTACCACTGAAATTATAGAAAAATCACCAATGTAAAAATTGCAAATTTTCAACTGTAAATATTCGAAATTAACCACTGAAAATATTGCAAATTTTCCAGTCTAAATATTCAAAATTTGCACTGAAATTAAAGGAAATTAAGCAGTGTAAATATTTGAGATTAATCACTCTAAATATTGCAAATTTACCACTGAAATTATGGCAAATTAACCACTGTAAATATTGCAAATTAATCACTGAAATTATTGCAAATTTCCACTGACATTATAACAAATTAACCATTGCAAATATTGGAAATTTACCACTTAAATTATTGGAAATTAACCACTGTAAATATTGCAAATTAATCACTGAAATTATTGCAATTTTCCACTGAAATTATAGCAAATAAACTACTGTAAATATTGCAAATTTACCACTTAAATTATTGGAAATTAACCACTGTAAGGATTGCAATTTAATCACTGAAATTATTGCAAATTTAACACTGAAATTATAGCAAATTAACCACTGTAAAAATTGCAAATTTTCAACTTTAAATATTCGAAATTAACCACTGAAAATATTGCAAATTTACATCTTAAATTATTGCAAATTAACCGTTGAAAATATTGCAAATTTTCATCTGTAAATATTCGAAATTAACCACTGTAAATATTGCAAAATTACCACTGAAATTTAAGGAAATTAAGCACTAAAAATATTGCAAATTAACCACTGAAAATATAGCAAATTTACCACTGAATTTTTAGCAAATTAACCACTGTAAATATTGCTAATTAACCTCTATAAATATTGTAAATTCTCCACAGCAAATATTGCGAATTTTCAACTGTAAATATTCGAGATTAACCACTGTAAATATTGCAAATTAATCACTATAATTATTTCGATTTTAACATTGAAATTGTAGCAAATTAACCACTGTAAATATTGCAAAATAACCACTGTAAATATTACAAAATAACCACTGAAAATATTGCAAATTTTCCACTGTAAATATTGCAAAATTACGACTGAAATTTTAGCAAATAAACCACTCTAAATATTGCCAATTAACCACTGTAAATATTGCAAATTTTCAACTTTAAATATTCGAAATGAATAACTGTAAATATTGCAAATTTACCACAGAAATTATTGCAAATTAACCACTGTAAATATTAGGAATTAATCACTGAAAATATTGCAAATTAACCACTGAAATTATATCAAATTAACCACTGACAATATTGCAAAATAACCACTGAAAATATTGCAAATTTTCCACTCTATATATTGCAAATTTACCACTGAAAATTATAGCAAATCAACCACTGTAAATATTGCAAACTTGCCACTGAAATGATAGCAAATTAACCACTCTAAATATTGGAAATTAACCACTGAAAATATTAAAAAATTTCCACTATAAATATTCAAAATTTGCCACTGAAATTGAAGGAAATTAAGCACAGTAAATATTGCAAATTAAACACTAAAAATATTGCAATTTTACCACTGAAATTACGGCAAATTAACCACTGTAAATATTGCAAATTTACCACTTAAATTATTGGAAATAAACCACTGTAAATATTGCAAATTAATCACTGAAATTATTGCAATTTTACCATTAAAATTGTAGCAAATTAACCACTGTAAATATAGCAATTTAATCACTGAAATTATTGCAATTTTACCATTGAAATTGTAGCAAATTAACCACTGTAAATATTGCAAAATAACCACTGTAAATATTAGAAATTAACAACTGTAAATCTTGCGAATTTTCATCTGTAAATATTCGAAATTAGCAACTGTAAATATTGCAAATTTACCACTGAAATTATTGCAAATTTACCACTGAATTATAGCAAAATCACCACTGTAAACATTACAAATTTTCAACTGTAAATATTCGAAATTAACCACTGAAAATATTGCAAATTTTCCACTATAAATATTCAAAATTTGCACTGAAATTAAAGGAAATTAAGCAGTGTAAATATTTGAGATTAATCACTCTAAATATTGCAAATTTACCACTGAAATTATGGCAAATTAACCACTGTAAATATTGCAAATTATTCACTGAAATTATTGCAATATTGCACTGGAATTATAACAAATTAACCATTGCAAATATTGGAAATTTACCACCTAAATTATTGGAAATTAACCACTGTAAATATTGCAAATTTACCACTGAAATTATAGCAAATTAACCACTGTAAATATTGCAAACTTGCCACTGAAATTATAGCAAATTAACCACTCTAAATATTGGAAATTAACCACTGAAAATATTAAAAATTTTCCACTCTAAATATTCAAAATTTGCCACTGAAATTGAAGGAAATTAAGCACAGTAAATATTGCAAATTAACCACTAAAAATATTGAAATTTTACCACTGAAATTACGGCAAATTAACCACTGAAAATATTGTAAATTTACCACTTAAATTATTGGAAATTAACCACTGTAAGGATTGCAATTTAATCACTGAAATTATTGCAAATTTAACACTGAAATTATAGCAAATTAACCACTGTAAAAATTGCAAATTTTCAACTGTAAATATTCGAAATTAACCACTGAAAATATTGCAAATTTACATCTTACATTATTGCAAATTAACCGTTGAAAATATTGCAAATTTTCATCTGTAAATATTCGAAATTAAGCACTGTAAATATTGCAAAATTACCCCTGAAATTTAAGGAAATTAAGCACTAAAAATATTGCAAATTAACCACTGAAAATATAGCAAATTTACCACTGAATTTTTAGCAAATTAACCACTGTAAATATTGCTAATTAACCTCTATAAATATTGTAAATTCTCCACAGCAAATATTGCGAATTTTCAACTGTAAATATTCGAGATTAACCACTGTAAATATTGCAAATTAATCACTAAAATTATTTCGATTTTACCATTGAAATTGAAGCAAATTAACCACTGTAAATATTGCAAAATAACCACTGTAAATATTACAAAATAACCACTGAAAATATTGCAAATTTTCCACTGTAAATATTGCAAAATTACGACTGAAATTGTAGCAAATAAACCACTCTAAATATTGCAAATTTACCACAGAAATTATTGCAAATTAACCACTGTAAATATTAGGAATTAATCACTGAAATTATTGCAAATTAACCACTGAAATTATATCAAATTAACTACTGACAATATTGCAAAATAACCACTGAAAATATTGCAAATTTTCCACTGTATATATTGCAAATTTACTACTGAAATTATAGCAAATCAACCACTGTAAATATTGCAAACTTGCCACTGAAATTATAGCAAATTAACCACTCTAAATATTGGAAATTAACCACTGAAAATATTAAAAATTTTCCACTCTAAATATTCAAAATTTGCCACTGAAATTGAAGGAAATTAAGCACAGTAAATATTGCAAATTAAACACTAAAAATATTGCAATTTTACCACTGAAATTACGGCAAATTAACCACTGTAAGTATTGCAAATTTACCACTTAAATTATTGGAAATAAACCACTGTAAATATTGCAAATTAATCACTGAAATTATTGCAATTTTACCATTAAAATTGTAGCAAATTAACCACTGTAAATATAGCAATTTAATCACTGAAATTATTGCAATTTTACCAATGAAATTGTAGCAAATTAACCACTGTAAATATTGCAAAATAACCACTGTAAATATTACAAATTAACAACTGTAAATATTGCAAATTTACCACAGAAATTATTGCAAATTAACCACTGTAAATATTAGGAATTAATCACTGAAATTATTGCAAATTAACCACTGAAATTATATCAAATTAACCACTGAAAATATTGCAAAATAACCACTGTAAATATTACAAAATAACCACTGAAAATATTGCAAATTAACCACTCTAAATATTGCAAATTAACCACTGTAAATATTGCAAATTTTCAACTGTAAATATTCTTAATTAACAACTGTAAATATTGCAAATTAACCACTGAAATTATTGCGAATTTACCACTGAAATCATAGCAAATTAACCACTGAAAATATTACAAATTAACCACTGTAAATATCGCAAATTTACTACAGAAATTATAACAAATTAACCACTGTAAATATTGCAAATTTACCACTGAAATTATAGCAAATTAACCACTGTAAATATTGCAAACTTGCCACTGAAATTATAGCAAATTAACCACTCTAAATATTGGAAATTAACCACTGAAAATATTAAAAATTTTCCACTATAAATATTCAAAATTTGCCACTGAAATTGAAGGAAATTAAGCACAGTAAATATTGCAAATTAACCACTAAAAATATTGCAATTTTACCACTGAAATTACGGCAAATTAACCACTGTAAATATTGCAAATTTACCACTTAAATTATTGGAAATTAACCACTGTAAATATTGCAAATTAATCACTGAAATTATTGCAATTTTACCATTAAAATTGTAGCAAATTAACCACTGTAAATATAGCAATTTAATCACTGAAATTATTGCAATTTTACCAATGAAATTGTAGCAAATTAACCACTGTAAATATTGCAAAATAACCACTGTAAATATTACAAATTAACAACTGTAAATATTGCGAATTTTCATCTGTAAATATTCGAAATTAGCAACTGTAAATATTGCAAATTTACCACTGAAATTATTGCAAATTTACCACTGAAATTATAGCAAAATCACCACTGTAAAAATTGAAAATTTTCAACTGTAAATATTCGAAATTAACCACTGAAAATATTGCAAATTTTCCACTATAAATATTCAAAATTTGCACTGAAATTAAAGGAAATTAAGCAGTGTAAATATTTGAGATTAATCACTCTAAATATTGCAAATTTACCACTGAAATTATGGCAAATTAACCACTGTAAATATTGCAAATTATTCACTGAAATTATTGCAATATTGCACTGAAATTATAACAAATTAACCATTGCAAATATTGGAAATTTACCACCTAAATTATTGGAAATTAACCACTGTAAATATTGCAAATTTACCTCTGAAATTATAGCAAATTAACCACTGTAAATATTGCAAACTTGCCACTGAAATTATAGCAAATTAACCACTCTAAATATTGGAAATTAACCACTGAAAATATTAAAAATTTTCCACTCTAAATATTCAAAATTTGCCACTGAAATTGAAGGAAATTAAGCACAGTAAATATTGCAAATTAACCACTAAAAATATTGAAATTTTACCACTGAAATTACGGCAAATTAACCACTGAAAATATTGTAAATTTACCACTTAAATTATTGGAAATTAACCACTGTAAGGATTGCAATTTAATCACTGAAATTATTGCAAATTTAACACTGAAATTATAGCAAATTAACCACTGTAAAAATTGCAAATTTTCAACTGTAAATATTCGAAATTAACCACTGAAAATATTGCAAATTTACATCTTACATTATTGCAAATTAACCGTTGAAAATATTGCAAATTTTCATCTGTAAATATTCGAAATTAAGCACTGTAAATATTGCAAAATTACCCCTGAAATTTAAGGAAATTAAGCACTAAAAATATTGCAAATTAACCACTGAAAATATAGCAAATTTACCACTGAATTTTTAGCAAATTAACCACTGTAAATATTGCTAATTAACCTCTATAAATATTGTAAATTCTCCACAGCAAATATTGCGAATTTTCAACTGTAAATATTCGAGATTAACCACTGTAAATATTGCAAATTAATCACTAAAATTATTTCGATTTTACCATTGAAATTGAAGCAAATTAACCACTGTAAATATTGCAAAATAACCACTGTAAATATTACAAAATAACCACTGAAAATATTGCAAATTTTCCACTGTAAATATTGCAAAATTACGACTGAAATTTTAGCAAATAAACCACTCTAAATATTGCAAATTTACCACAGAAATTATTGCAAATTAACCACTGTAAATATTAGGAATTAATCACTGAAATTATTGCAAATTAACCACTGAAATTATATCAAATTAACTACTGACAATATTGCAAAATAACCACTGAAAATATTGCAAATTTTCCACTGTATATATTGCAAATTTACCACTGAAATTATAGCAAATCAACCACTGTAAATATTGCAAACTTGCCACTGAAATTATAGCAAATTAACCACTCTAAATATTGGAAATTAACCACTGAAAATATTAAAAATTTTCCACTATAAATATTCAAAATTTGCCACTGAAATTGAAGGAAATTAAGCACAGTAAATATTGCAAATTAAACACTAAAAATATTGCAATTTTACCACTGAAATTACGGCAAATTAACCACTGTAAGTATTGCAAATTTACCACTTAAATTATTGGAAATAAACCACTGTAAATATTGCAAATTAATCACTGAAATTATTGCAATTTTACCATTAAAATTGTAGCAAATTAACCACTGTAAATATAGCAATTTAATCACTGAAATTATTGCAATTTTACCAATGAAATTGTAGCAAATTAACCACTGTAAATATTGCAAAATAACCACTGTAAATATTACAAATTAACAACTGTAAATATTGCAAATTTACCACAGAAATTATTGCAAATTAACCACTGTAAATATTAGGAATTAATCACTGAAATTATTGCAAATTAACCACTGAAATTATATCAAATTAACCACTGAAAATATTGCAAAATAACCACTGTAAATATTACAAAATAACCACTGAAATTATTGCAAATTAACCACTCTAAATATTGCAAATTAACCACTGTAAATATTGCAAATTTTCAACTGTAAATATTCTTAATTAACAACTGTAAATATTGCAAATTAACCACTGAAATTATTGCGAATTTACCACTGAAATCATAGCAAATTAACCACTGAAAATATTACAAATTAACCACTGTAAATATCGCAAAATTACTACAGAAATTATAACAAATTAACCACTGTAAATATTGCAAATTTACCACTGAAATTATAGCAAATTAACCACTGTAAATATTGCAAACTTGCCACTGAAATTATAGCAAATTAACCACTCTAAATATTGGAAATTAACCACTGAAAATATTAAAAATTTTCCACTATAAATATTCAAAATTTGCCACTGAAATTGAAGGAAATTAAGCACAGTAAATATTGCAAATTAACCACTAAAAATATTGCAATTTTACCACTGAAATTATGGCAAATTAACCACTGTAAATATTGCAAATTTACCACTTAAATTATTGGAAATTAACCACTGTAAATATAGCAATTTAATCACTGAAATTATTGCAATTTTACCAATGAAATTGTAGCAAATTAACCACTGTAAATATTGCAAAATAACCACTGTAAATATTACAAATTAACAACTGTAAATATTGCGAATTTTCATCTGTAAATATTCGAAATTAGCAACTGTAAATATTGCAAATTTACCACTGAAATTATTGCAAATTTACCACTGAAATTATAGCAAAATCACCACTGTAAAAATTGCAAATTTTCAACTGTAAATATTCGAAATTAACCACTGAAAATATTGCAAATTTTCTACTCTAAATATTCAAAATTTGCACAGAAATTAAAGGAAATTAAGCAGTGTAAATATTTGAGATTAATCACTCTAAATATTGCAAATTTACCACTGAAATTATGGCAAATTAACCACTGTAAATATTGCAAACTTGCCACTGCAATTATAGCAAATTAACCACTCTAAATATTGGAAATTAACCACTGAAAATATTGGAAATTTACCACTTAAATTATTGGAAATTAACCACTGTAAATATTGCAAACTTGCCACTGAAATTATAGCAAATTAACCACTCTAAATATTGGAAATTAACCACTGAAAATATTAAAAATTTTCCACTATAAATATTCAAAATTTGCCACTGAAATTGAAGGAAATTAAGCACAGTAAATATTGCAAATTAAACACTAAAAATATTGAAATTTTACCACTGAAATTACGGCAAATTAACCACTGTAAATATTGCAAATTTACCACTTAAATTATTGGAAATTAACCACTGTAAATATTGCAAATTAATCACTGAAATTATTGCAATTTTACCATTAAAATTGTAGCAAATTAACCACTGTAAATATAGCAATTTAATCACTGAAATTATTGCAATTTTACCAATGAAATTGTAGCAAATTAACCACTGTAAATATTGCAAAATAACCACTGTAAATATTACAAATTAACAACTGTAAATATTGCGAATTTTCATCTGTAAATATTCGAAATTAGCAACTGTAAATATTGCAAATTTACCACTGAAATTATTGCAAATTTACCACTGAAATTATAGCAAAATCACCACTGTAAAAATTGAAAATTTTCAACTGTAAATATTCGAAATTAACCACTGAAAATATTGCAAATTTTCCAGTATAAATATTCAAAATTTGCACAGAAATTAAAGGAAATTAAGCAGTGTAAATATTTGAGATTAATCACTCTAAATATTGCAAATTTACCACTGAAATTATGGCAAATTAACCACTGTAAATATTGCAAACTTGCCACTGGAATTATAGCAAATTAACCACTCTAAATATTGGAAATTAATCACTGAAAATATTGGAAATTTACCACTTAAATTATTGGAAATTAACCACTGTAAATATTGCAAATTAATCACTGAAATTATTGCAATTTTCCACTGAAATTATAGCAAATAAACTACTGTAAATATTGCAAATTTACCACTTAAATTATTGGAAATTAACCACTGTAAGGATTGCAATTTAATCACTGAAATTATTGCAAATTTAACACTGAAATTATAGCAAATTAACCACTGTAAAAATTGCAAATTTTCAACTGTAAATATTCGAAATTAACCACTGAAAATATTGCAAATTTACATCTTAAATTATTGCAAATTAACCGTTGAAAATATTGCAAGTTTTCATCTCTAAATATTCGAAATTAACCACAGTAAATATTGCAAAATTACCCCTGAAATTTAAGGAAATTAAGCACTAAAAATATTGCAAATTAACCACTGAAAATATAGCAAATTTACCATTGAATTTTTAGCAAATTAACCACTGTAAATATTGCTAATTAACCTCTATAAATATTGTAAATTCTCCACAGCAAATATTGCGAATTTTCAACTGTAAATATTCGAGATTAACCACTGTAAATATTGCAAATTAATCACTAAAATTATTTCGATTTTACCATTGAAATTGTAGCAAAATAACCACTGTAAATATTACAAAATAACCACTGAAAATATTGCAAATTTTCCACTGTAAATATTGCAATATTACGACTGAAATTTTAGCAAATAAACCACTCTAAATATTGCAAATTAACCACTGTAAATATTGCAAATTTTCAACTTTAAATATTCGAAATGAATAACTGTTAATATTGCAAATTTACCACAGAAATTATTGCAAATTAACCACTGTAAATATTAGGAATTAATCACTGAAATTATTGCAAATTAACCACTGAAATTATATCAAATTAACCACTGACAATATTGCAAAATAACCACTGAAACTATTGCAAATTTTCCACTGAAATTATAGCAAATTAACCACTCTAAATATTGCAAATTAACCACTGTAAATATTGCGAATTAATCACAGAAATTATTGCAAATTTACCACTGAAATTACATCAAATTTACCACTGTCAGTATTGCAAATTTTCCGCAGAAAATATTGAACAATTTCCACTGAAATTATAGCAAAATCACGACTGTAAAAATTGCAAATTTTCAACTGTAAATATTCGAAATTAACCACTGAAAATATTGCAAATTTTCCAGTCTAAATATTCAAAATTTGCACTGAAAGTAAAGGAAATTAAGCAGTGTAAATATTTGAGATTTATCACTCTAAATATTGCAAATTTACCACTGAAATTATGGCAAAATAACCACTGTAAATATTGCAAATTAATCACTGAAATTATTGCAATTTTCCACTGAAATTATAACAAATTAACCATTGCAAATATTGGAAATTTACCACTTAAATTATTGGAAATTAACCACTGTAAATATTGCAAAATTACCACTGAAATTATAGCAAATTAACCACTGTAAATATTGCAAACTTGCCACTGAAATTATAGCAAATTAACCACTGTAAATATTGCAAACTTGCCACTGAAATTATAGCAAATTAACCACTCTAAATATTGGAAATTAACCACTGAAAATATTAAAAATTTTCCACTCTAAATATTCAAAATTTGCCACTGAAATTGAAGGAAATTAAGCACAATAAATATTGCAAATTAACCACTAAAAATATTGCAATTTTACCACTGAAATTACGGCAAATTAACCACTGTAAATATTGCAAATATACCACATAAATTATCGGAAATTAAACACTGTAAATATTGCAAATTAATCACTGAAATTATTGCAAATTTACCACTGAAATTATATGAAATTATCCACTGTCAATATTGCAAATTTTCCGCAGTAAATATTGTAAATTTTCCACTGAAATTATAGAAATTTTACCACTGAAATTATTGCAAATTACCACTGTAAATATTGCAAATTTTCCACCGTAAATATTGCAAATTTACCGCTGAAATTATTACAAATTAACCAGTGCAAATATTAGGAATTAATCACTGAAATTATTGCAAATTAACCACTGAAATTATATCAAATTAACCACTGACAATATTGCAAAATAACCACTGAAAATATTGCAAATTTTCCACTGAAATTATAGCAAATTAACCACTCTAAATATTGCAAATTAACCACTGTAAATATCGGAAATTTACTACATAAATTATTGCAAATTGCTCACTGTAAATATTGCAAAATAACCAATGTAAATATTGCAAATTAACCACTGTAAATATTGCAAATTTTCAACTGTAAATATTCTTAATTAACAACTGTAAATATTGCAAATTAACCTCTGAAATTATTGCGAATTTACCACTGAAATTATAGCAAATAAACTACTGTAAATATTGCAAATTTACCACTTAAATTATTGGAAATTAACCACTGTAAGGATTGCAATTTAATCACTGAAATTATTGCAAATTTAACACTGAAATTATAGCAAATTAACCACTGTAAAAATTGCAAATTTACATCTTAAATTATTGCAAATTAACCGTTGAAAATATTGCAAATTTTCATCTGTAAATATTCGAAATTAACCACTGTAAATATTGCAAAATTACCACTGAAATTTAAGGAAATTAAGCACTAAAAATATTGCAAATTAACCACTGAAAATATAGCAAATTTACCATTGAATTTTTAGCAAATTAACCACTGTAAATATTGCTAATTAACCTCTATAAATATTGTAAATTCTCCACAGCAAATATTGCGAATTTTCAACTGTAAATATTCGAGATTAACCACTGTAAATATTGCAAATTAATCACTAAAATTATTTCGATTTTACCATTGAAATTGTAGCAAATTTTCCACTGTAAATATTGCAAAATTACGACTGAAATTTTAGCAAATAAACCACTCTAAATATTGCAAATTAACCACTGTAAATATTGCAAATTTTCAACTTTAAATATTCGAAATGAATAACTGTAAATATTGCAAATTTACCACAGAAATTATTGCAAATTAACCACTGTAAATATTAGGAATTAATCACTGAAATTATTGCAAATTAACCACTGAAATTATATCAAATTAACTACTGACAATATTGCAAAATAACCACTGAAAATATTGCAAATTTTCCACTGTAAGTATTGCAAATTTACCACTGAAATTATAGCAAATTAACCACTGTAAATATTGCAAATTTACCACTGAAATTATAGCAAATTAACCACTATCAATATTGCCAACTTGCCACTGAAATGATAGCAAATTAACCACTCTAAATATTGGAAATTAACCACTGAAAATATTACAAATTTTCCACTCTAAATATTCAAAATTTGCCACTGAAATTGAAGGAAATTAAGCACAGTAAATATTGCAAATTAAACACTAAAAATATTGCAATTTTACCACTGAAATTACGGCAAATTAACCACTGTAAATATTGCAAATTTACCACTTAAATTATTGGAAATTAACCTCTGTAAATATTGCAAATTAATCACTGAAATTATTGCAATTTTACCATTAAAATTGTAGCAAATTAACCACTGTAAATAGAGCAATTTAATCACTGAAATTATTGCAATTTTACCATTGAAATTGTAGCAAATTAACCACTGTAAATATTGCAAAATAACCACTGTAAATATTACAAATTAACAACTGTAAATATTGCGAATTTTCATCTGTAAATATTCGAAATTAGCAACTGTAAATATTGCAAATTTACCACTGAAATTATTGCAAATTTACCACTGAAATTATAGCAAAATCACCACTGTAAAAATTGCATATTTTCAACTGTAAATATTCGAAATTAACCACTGAAAATATTGCAAATTTTCCACTGAAATTATAGCAAATTAACCACTCTAAATATTGCAAATTTTCCACTGTAAATATTGCAAACTTAGCACTTAAATTATTGGAAATTAACCACTGTAAAGATTGCAAATTAATCACTGAAATTATTGGAAATTTACCACTGAAATTATTGCAAATTAACTACTGTAAATATTGCAAATTTTCAACTTTAAATATTCGATATTAACCACTGAATATGTTGCAAATTTATATCTTAAATTATTGAAATTAACCATTGAAAATATTGCAAATTTTCATCTGTAAATATTCGAAATTAACCACTGTAAATATTGCAAAATTACCACTGAAATTTAAGGAAATTAAGCACTAAAAATATTGCAAATTAACCACTGAAAATATAGCAAATTTACCACTGAATTTTTAGCAAATTAACCACTGTAAATATTGCTAATTAACCTCTATAGATATTGTAAACTTTCCACAGCAAATATTGCGAATTTTCAAATGTAAATATTCGAGATTAACCACTGTAAATATTGCAAATTTACGACTTAAATTATTAGAAATTAACCACTGTAAATATTGCAAATTAATCACTAAAATTATTTCGAATTTAACATTGAAATTGTAGTAAGTTAACCACTTTAAATATTGCAAAATAACCACTGTAAACATTACAAAATAACCACTGAAAATATTGCAAATTTTCCACTGTAAATATTGCAAAATTACGACTGAAATTGTAGCAAATAAACCACTCTAAATATTGCGAATTAACCACTGTAAATATTGCAAATGTTCACCTTTAAATATTCGAAATGAGCAACTGTAAATATTGCAAATTTACCACAGAAATTATTCCAAATTAACCACTGTAAATATTAGGAATTAATCACTGAAATTATTGCAAATTAACCACTGAAATTATATCAAATTAACCACTGACAATATTGCAAAATAACCACTGAAAATATTGCAAATTTTTCACTGTAAGTATTGCAAATTTACCACTGAAATTATAACAAATTAACGACTGTAAATATTGCAAACTTGCCACTGAAATTATAGCAAATTAACCACTCTAAATATTGGAAATTAACCACTGAAAATATTAAAAATTTTCCACTATAAATATTCAAAATTTGCCACTGAAATTGAAGGAAATTAAGCACAGTAAATATTGCAAATTAAACACTAAAAATATTGAAATTTTACCACTGAAATTACGGCAAATTAACCACTGTAAATATTGCAAATTTACCACTTAAATTATTGGAAATAAACCACTGTAAATATTGCAAATTAATCACTGAAATTATTGCAATTTTACCATTAAAATTGTAGCAAATTAACCACTGTAAATATAGCAATTTAATCACTGAAATTATTGCAATTTTACCATTGAAATTGTAGCAAATTAACCACTGTAAATATTACAAATTAACAACTGTAAATATTGCGAATTTTCATCTGTAAATATTCGAAATTAGCAACTGTAAATATTGCAAATTTACCACTGAAATTATAGAAAAATCACCAATGTAAAAATTGCAAATTTTCAACTGTAAATATTCGAAATTAACCACTGAAAATATTGCAAATTTTCCACTATAAACATTCAAAATTTGCACTGAAATTAAAGGAAATTAAGCAGTGCAAATATTTGAGATTAATCACTCTAAATATTGCAAATTTACCACTGAAATTATGGCAAATTAACCACTGTAAATATTGCAAATTAATCACTGAAATTATTGCAAATTTCCACTGACATTATAACAAATTAACCATTGCAAATATTGGAAATTTACCACTTAAATTATTGGAAATTAACCACTGTAAATTTTGCAAATTAATCACTGAAATTATTGCAATTTTCCACTGAAATTATAGCAAATAAACTACTGTAAATATTGCAAATTTACCACTTAAATTATTGGAAATTAACCACTGTAAGGATTGCAATTTAATCACTGAAATTATTGCAAATTTAACACTGAAATTATAGCAAATTAACCACTGTAAAAATTGCAAATTTTCAACTTTAAATATTCGATATTAACCACTGAAAATATTGCAAATTTACATCTTACATTATTGCAAATTAACCGTTGAAAATATTGCAAATTTTCATCTGTAAATATTCGAAATTAACCACTGTAAATATTGCAAAATTACCACTGAAATTTAAGGAAATTAAGCACTAAAAATATTGCAAATTAACCACTGAAAATATAGAAAATTTACCACTGAATTTTTAGCAAATTAACCACTGTAAATATTACAAAATAACCTCTGTAAATATTAGAAATTAACAACTGTAAATCTTGCGAATTTTCATCTGTAAATATTCGAAATTAGCAACTGTAAATATTGCAAATTTACCACTGAAATTATTGCAAATTTACCACTGAAATTATAGCAAAATCACCACTGTAAACATTACAAATTTTCAACTGTAAATATTCGAAATTAACCACTGAAAATATTGCAAATTTTCCACTATAAATATTCAAAATTTGCACTGAAATTAAAGAAAATTAAGCAGTGTAAATATTTGAGATTAATCACTCTAAATATTGCAAATTTACCACTGAAATTATGGCAAATTAACCACTGTAAATATTGCAAATTAATCACTGAAATTATTGCAATATTGCACTGAAATTATAACAAATTAACCATTGCAAATATTGGAAATTTACCACCTAAATTATTGGAAATTAACCACTGTAAATATTGCAAATTTACCACTGAAATTATTGCAATTTTCCACTGAAATTATAGCAAATAAACTACTGTAAATATTGCAAATTTACCACTTAAATTATTGGAAATTAACCACTGTAAGGATTGCAATTTAATCACTGAAATTATTGCAAATTTAACACTGAAATTATAGCAAATTAACCACTGTAAAAATTGCAAATTTTCAACTGTAAATATTCGAAATTAACCACTGAAAATATTGCAAATTTACATCTTAAATTATTGCAAATTAACCGTTGAAAATATTGCAAGTTTTCATCTCTAAATATTCGAAATTAACCACAGTAAATATTGCAAAATTACCCCTGAAATTTAAGGAAATTAAGCACTAAAAATATTGCAAATTAACCACTGAAAATATAGCAAATTTACCATTGAATTTTTAGCAAATTAACCACTGTAAATATTGCTAATTAACCTCTATAAATATTGTAAATTCTCCACAGCAAATATTGCGAATTTTCAACTGTAAATATTCGAGATTAACCACTGTAAATATTGCAAATTAATCACTAAAATTATTTCGATTTTACCATTGAAATTGTAGCAAAATAACCACTGTAAATATTACAAAATAACCACTGAAAATATTGCAAATTTTCCACTGTAAATATTGCAATATTACGACTGAAATTTTAGCAAATAAACCACTCTAAATATTGCAAATTAACCACTGTAAATATTGCAAATTTTCAACTTTAAATATTCGAAATGAATAACTGTTAATATTGCAAATTTACCACAGAAATTATTGCAAATTAACCACTGTAAATATTAGGAATTAATCACTGAAATTATTGCAAATTAACCACTGAAATTATATCAAATTAACCACTGACAATATTGCAAAATAACCACTGAAACTATTGCAAATTTTCCACTGAAATTATAGCAAATTAACCACTCTAAATATTGCAAATTAACCACTGTAAATATTGCGAATTAATCACAGAAATTATTGCAAATTTACCACTGAAATTACATCAAATTTACCACTGTCAGTATTGCAAATTTTCCGCAGAAAATATTGAACAATTTCCACTGAAATTATAGCAAAATCACGACTGTAAAAATTGCAAATTTTCAACTGTAAATATTCGAAATTAACCACTGAAAATATTGCAAATTTTCCAGTCTAAATATTCAAAATTTGCACTGAAAGTAAAGGAAATTAAGCAGTGTAAATATTTGAGATTTATCACTCTAAATATTGCAAATTTACCACTGAAATTATGGCAAAATAACCACTGTAAATATTGCAAATTAATCACTGAAATTATTGCAATTTTCCACTGAAATTATAACAAATTAACCATTGCAAATATTGGAAATTTACCACTTAAATTATTGGAAATTAACCACTGTAAATATTGCAAAATTACCACTGAAATTATAGCAAATTAACCACTGTAAATATTGCAAACTTGCCACTGAAATTATAGCAAATTAACCACTGTAAATATTGCAAACTTGCCACTGAAATTATAGCAAATTAACCACTCTAAATATTGGAAATTAACCACTGAAAATATTAAAAATTTTCCACTCTAAATATTCAAAATTTGCCACTGAAATTGAAGGAAATTAAGCACAATAAATATTGCAAATTAACCACTAAAAATATTGCAATTTTACCACTGAAATTACGGCAAATTAACCACTGTAAATATTGCAAATATACCACATAAATTATCGGAAATTAAACACTGTAAATATTGCAAATTAATCACTGAAATTATTGCAAATTTACCACTGAAATTATATGAAATTATCCACTGTCAATATTGCAAATTTTCCGCAGTAAATATTGTAAATTTTCCACTGAAATTATAGAAATTTTACCACTGAAATTATTGCAAATTACCACTGTAAATATTGCAAATTTTCCACCGTAAATATTGCAAATTTACCGCTGAAATTATTACAAATTAACCAGTGCAAATATTAGGAATTAATCACTGAAATTATTGCAAATTAACCACTGAAATTATATCAAATTAACCACTGACAATATTGCAAAATAACCACTGAAAATATTGCAAATTTTCCACTGAAATTATAGCAAATTAACCACTCTAAATATTGCAAATTAACCACTGTAAATATCGGAAATTTACTACATAAATTATTGCAAATTGCTCACTGTAAATATTGCAAAATAACCAATGTAAATATTGCAAATTAACCACTGTAAATATTGCAAATTTTCAACTGTAAATATTCTTAATTAACAACTGTAAATATTGCAAATTAACCTCTGAAATTATTGCGAATTTACCACTGAAATTATAGCAAATAAACTACTGTAAATATTGCAAATTTACCACTTAAATTATTGGAAATTAACCACTGTAAGGATTGCAATTTAATCACTGAAATTATTGCAAATTTAACACTGAAATTATAGCAAATTAACCACTGTAAAAATTGCAAATTTTCAACTGTAAATATTCGAAATTAACCACTGAAAATATTGCAAATTTACATCTTAAATTATTGCAAATTAACCGTTGAAAATATTGCAAGTTTTCATCTGTAAATATTCGAAATTAACCACTGTAAATATTGCAAAATTACCCCTGAAATTTAAGGAAATTAAGCACTACAAATATTGCAAATTAACCACTGAAAATATAGAAAATTTACCACTGAATTTTTAGCAAATTAACCACTGTAAATATTGCTAATTAACCTCTATAAATATTGTAAATTCTCCACAGCAAATATTGCGAATTTTCAACTGTAAATATTCGAGATTAACCACTGTAAATATTGCAAATTAATCACTATAATTATTTCGATTTTAACATTGAAATTGTAGCAAATTAACCACTGTAAATATTGCAAAATAACCACTGTAAATATTACAAAATAACCACTGAAAATATTGCAAATTTTCCACTGTAAATATTGCAAAATTACGACTGAAATTTTAGCAAATAAACCTCTCTAAATATTGCAAATTAACCACTGTAAATATTGCAAATTTTCAACTTTAAATATTCGAAATGAATAACTGTAAATATTGCAAATTTACCACAGAAATTATTGCAAATTAACCACTGTAAATATTAGGAATTAATCACTGAAATTATTGCAAATTAACCACTGAAATTATATCAAATTAACTACTGACAATATTGCAAAATAACCACTGAAAATATTGCAAATTTTCCACTGTAAGTATTGCAAATTTACCACTGAAATTATAGCAAATTAACCACTGTAAATATTGCAAATTTACCACTGAAATTATAGCAAATTAACCACTATCAATATTGCCAACTTGCCACTGAAATGATAGCAAATTAACCACTCTAAATATTGGAAATTAACCACTGAAAATATTACAAATTTTCCACTCTAAATATTCAAAATTTGCCACTGAAATTGAAGGAAATTAAGCACAGTAAATATTGCAAATTAAACACTAAAAATATTGCAATTTTACCACTGAAATTACGGCAAATTAACCACTGTAAATATTGCAAATTTACCACTTAAATTATTGGAAATTAACCTCTGTAAATATTGCAAATTAATCACTGAAATTATTGCAATTTTACCATTAAAATTGTAACAAATTAACCACTGTAAATAGAGCAATTTAATCACTGAAATTATTGCAATTTTACCATTGAAATTGTAGCAAATTAACCACTGTAAATATTGCAAAATAACCACTGTAAATATTACAAATTAACAACTGTAAATATTGCGAATTTTCCACTGTAAATATTGCAAAATTACGACTGAAATTTTAGCAAATAAACCACTCTAAATATTGCAAATTAACCACTGAAATTATAGCAAAATCACCACTGTAAAAATTGCATATTTTCAACTGTAAATATTCGAAATTAACCACTGAAAATATTGCAAATTTTCCACTGAAATTATAGCAAATTAACCACTCTAAATATTGCAAATTTTCCACTGTAAATATTGCAAACTTAGCACTTAAATTATTGGAAATTAACCACTGTAAAGATTGCAAATTAATCACTGAAATTATTGGAAATTTACCACTGAAATTATTGCAAATTAACTACTGTAAATATTGCAAATTTTCAACTTTAAATATTCGATATTAACCACTGAAAATGTTGCAAATTTATATCTTAAATTATTGAAATTAACCATTGAAAATATTGCAAATTTTCATCTGTAAATATTCGAAATTAACCACTGTAAATATTGCAAAATTACCACTGAAATTTAAGGAAATTAAGCACTAAAAATATTGCAAATTAACCACTGAAAATATAGCAAATTTACCACTGAATTTTTAGCAAATTAACCACTGTAAATATTGCTAATTAACCTCTATAGATATTGTAAACTTTCCACAGCAAATATTGCGAATTTTCAAATGTAAATATTCGAGATTAACCACTGTAAATATTGCAAATTTACGACTTAAATTATTAGAAATTAACCACTGTAAATATTGCAAATTAATCACTAAAATTATTTCGATTTTAACATTGAAATTGTAGTAAGTTAACCACTTTAAATATTGCAAAATAACCACTGTAAACATTACAAAATAACCACTGAAAATATTGCAAATTTTCCACTGTAAATATTGCAAAATTACGACTGAAATTGTAGCAAATAAACCACTCTAAATATTGCGAATTAACCACTGTAAATATTGCAAATGTTCACCTTTAAATATTCGAAATGAACAACTGTAAATATTGCAAATTTACCACAGAAATTATTCCAAATTAACCACTGTAAATATTAGGAATTAATCACTGAAATTATTGCAAATTAACCACTGAAATTATATCAAATTAACCACTGACAATATTGCAAAATAACCACTGAAAATATTGCAAATTTTCCACTGTAAGTATTGCAAATTTACCACTGAAATTATAACAAATTAACGACTGTAAATATTGCAAACTTGCCACTGAAATTATAGCAAATTAACCACTCTAAATATTGGAAATTAACCACTGAAAATATTAAAAATTTTCCACTATAAATATTCAAAATTTGCCACTGAAATTGAAGGAAATTAAGCACAGTAGATATTGCAAATTAAACACTAAAAATATTGAAATTTTACCACTGAAATTACGGCAAATTAACCACTGTAAATATTGCAAATTTACCACTTAAATTATTGGAAATAAACCACTGTAAATATTGCAAATTAATCACTGAAATTATTGCAATTTTACCATTAAAATTGTAGCAAATTAACCACTGTAAATATAGCAATTTAATCACTGAAATTATTGCAATTTTACCATTGAAATTGTAGCAAATTAACCACTGTAAATATTACAAATTAACAACTGTAAATATTGCGAATTTTCATCTGTAAATATTCGAAATTAGCAACTGTAAATATTGCAAATTTACCACTGAAATTATAGAAAAATCATCAATGTAAAAATTGCAAATTTTCAACTGTAAATATTCGAAATTAACCACTGAAAATATTGCAAATTTTCCACTATAAACATTCAAAATTTGCACTGAAATTAAAGGAAATTAAGCAGTGCAAATATTTGAGATTAATCACTCTAAATATTGCAAATTTACCACTGAAATTATGGCAAATTAACCACTGTAAATATTGCAAATTAATCACTGAAATTATTGCAAATTTCCACTGAAATTATAACAAATTAACCATTGCAAATATTGGAAATTTACCACTTAAATTATTGGAAATTAACCACTGTAAATTTTGCAAATTAATCACTGAAATTATTGCAATTTTCCACTGAAATTATAGCAAATAAACTACTGTAAATATTGCAAATTTACCACTTAAATTATTGGAAATTAACCACTGTAAGGATTGCAATTTAATCACTGAAATTATTGCAAATTTAACACTGAAATTATAGCAAATTAACCACTGTAAAAATTGCAAATTTTCAACTGTAAATATTCGAAATTAACCACTGAAAATATTGCAAATTTACATCTTAAATTATTGCAAATTAACCGTTGAAAATATTGCAAGTTTTCATCTGTAAATATTCGAAATTAACCACTGTAAATATTGCAAAATTACCCCTGAAATTTAAGGAAATTAAGCACTACAAATATTGCAAATTAACCACTGAAAATATAGAAAATTTACCACTGAATTTTTAGCAAATTAACCACTGTAAATATTGCTAATTAACCTCTATAAATATTGTAAATTCTCCACAGCAAATATTGCGAATTTTCAACTGTAAATATTCGAGATTAACCACTGTAAATATTGCAAATTAATCACTATAATTATTTCGATTTTAACATTGAAATTGAAGCAAATTAACCACTGTAAATATTGCAAAATAACCACTGTAAATATTACAAAATAACCACTGAAAATATTGCAAATTTTCCACTGTAAATATTGCAAAATTACGACTGAAATTTTAGCAAATAAACCACTCTAAATATTGCAAATTAACCACTGTAAATATTGCAAATTTTCAACTTTAAATATTCGAAATGAATAACTGTAAATATTGCAAATTTACCACAGAAATTATTGCAAATTAACCACTGTAAATATTAGGAATTAATCACTGAAATTATTGCAAATTAACCACTGAAATTATATCAAATTAACCACTGACAATATTGCAAAATAACCACTGAAAATATTGCAAATTTTCCACTGTATATATTGCAAATTTACCACTGAAATTATAGCAAATCAACCACTGTAAATATTGCAAACTTGCCACTGAAATGATAGCAAATTAACCACTCTAAATATTGGAAATTAACCACTGAAAATATTAAAAAATTTCCACTATAAATATTCAAAATTTGCCACTGAAATTGAAGGAAATTAAGCACAGTAAATATTGCAAATTAACCACTAAAAATATTGCAATTTTACCACTGAAATTACGGCAAATTAACCACTGTAAATATTGCAAATTTACCACTTAAATTATTGGAAATAAACCACTGTAAATATTGCAAATTAATCACTGAAATTATTGCAATTTTACCATTAAAATTGTAGCAAATTAACCACTGTAAATATTGCAAAATAACCACTGTAAATATTAGAAATGAACAACTGTAAATATTGCGAATTTTCATCTGTAAATATTCGAAATTAGCAACTGTAAATATTGCAAATTTACCACTGAAATTATTGCAAATTTACCACTGAAATTATAGCAAAATCACCACTGTAAACATTACAAATTTTCAACTGTAAATATTCGAAATTAACCACTGAAAATATTGCAAATTTTCCACTATAAATATTCAAAATTTGCACTGAAATTAAAGGAAATTAAGCAGTGTAAATATTTGAGATTAATCACTCTAAATATTGCAAATTTACCACTGAAATTATGGCAAATTAACCACTGTAAATATTGCAAATTAATCACTGAAATTATTGCAATATTGCACTGAAATTATAACAAATTAACCATTGCAAATATTGGAAATTTACCACCTAAATTATTGGAAATTAACCACTGTAAATATTGCAAATTTACCACTGAAATTATAGCAAATTAACCACTGTAAATATTGCAAACTTGCCACTGAAATTATAGCAAATTAACCACTCTAAATATTGGAAATTAACCACTGAAAATATTAAAAATTTTCCACTCTAAATATTCAAAATTTGCCACTGAAATTGAAGGAAATTAAGCACAGTAAATATTGCAAATTAACCACTAAAAATATTGCAATTTTACCACTGAAATTACGGCAAATTAACCACTGTAAATATTGCAAATTTACCACTTAAATTATTGGAAATTAACCACTGTAAGGATTGCAATTTAATCACTGAAATTATTGCAAATTTAACACTGAAATTATAGCAAATTAACCACTGTAAAAATTGCAAATTTTCAACTGTAAATATTCGAAATTAACCACTGAAAATATTGCAAATTTACATCTTACATTATTGCAAATTAACCGTTGAAAATATTGCAAATTTTCATCTGTAAATATTCGAAATTAACCACTGTAAATATTGCAAAATTACCCCTGAAATTTAAGGAAATTAAGCACTAAAAATATTGCAAATTAACCACTGAAAATATAGAAAATTTACCACTGAATTTTTGCAAATTAACCACTGTAAATATTGCTAATTAACCTCTATAAATATTGTAAATTCTCCACAGCAAATATTGCGAATTTTCAACTGTAAATATTCGAGATTAACCACTGTAAATATTGCAAATTAATCACTAAAATTATTTCGATTTTACCATTGAAATTGAAGCAAATTAACCACTGTAAATATTGCAAAATAACCACTGTAAATATTACAAAATAACCACTGAAAATATTGCAAATTTTCCACTGTAAATATTGCAAAATAACCACTGTAAATATTACAAAATAACCACTGAAAATATTGCAAATTTTCCACTGTAAATATTGCAAAATTACGACTGAAATTTTAGCAAATAAACCACTCTAAATATTGCAAATTAACCACAGAAATTATTGCAAATTAACCACTGTAAATATTAGGAATTAATCACTGAAATTATTGCAAATTAACCACTGAAATTATATCAAATAACTACTGACAATATTGCAAAATAACCACTGAAAATATTGCAAATTTTCCACTGTATATATTGCAAATTTACCACTGAAATTATAGCAAATCAACCACTGTAAATATTGCAAACTTGCCACTGAAATGATAGCAAATTAACCACTCTAAATATTGGAAATTAACCACTGAAAATATTAAAAATTTTCCACTCTAAATATTCAAAATTTGCCACTGAAATTGAAGGAAATTAAGCACAGTAAATATTGCAAATTAACCACTAAAAATATTGCAATTTTACCACTGAAATTACGGCAAATTAACCACTGTAAGTATTGCAAATTTACCACTTAAATTATTGGAAATAAACCACTGTAAATATTGCAAATTAATCACTGAAATTATTGCAATTTTACCATTAAAATTGTAGCAAATTAACCACTGTAAATATAGCAATTTAATCACTGAAATTATTGCAATTTTACCAATGAAATTGTAGCAAATTAACCACTGTAAATATTGCAAAATAACCACTGTAAATATTACAAATTAACAACTGTAAATATTGCAAATTTACCACAGAAATTATTGCAAATTAACCACTGTAAATATTAGGAATTAATCACTGAAATTATTGCAAATTAACCACTGAAATTATATCAAATTAACCACTGAAAATATTGCAAAATAACCACTCTAAATATTACAAAATAACCACTGAAAATATTGCAAATTAACCACTCTAAATATTGCAAATTAACCACTGTAAATATTGCGACTTAATCACTGAAATTATTGCAAATTTACCACTGAAAATACATCAAATTTACCACTGTCAGTATTGAAAATTTTCCGCAGAAAATATTGAACAATTTCCACTGAAATTATAGCAAAATCACCACTGTAAAAATTGCAAATTAACCACTGTAAATATTGCAAATTTTCAACTGTAAATATTCTTAATTAACAACTGTAAATATTGCAAATTAACCACTGAAATTATTGCGAATTTACCACTGAAATCATAGCAAATTAACCACTGTAAATATTACAAATTAACCACTGTAAATATCGCAAATTTACTACAGAAATTATAACAAATTAACCACTGTAAATATTGCAAAATTACCACTGAAATTATAGCAAATTAACCACTGTAAATATTGCAAACTTGCCACTGAAATTATAGCAAATTAACCACTCTAAATATTGGAAATTAACCACTGAAAATATTAAAAATTTTCCACTATAAATATTCAAAATTTGCCACTGAAATTGAAGGAAATTAAGCACAGTAAATATTGCAAATTAACCACTAAAAATATTGCAATTTTACCACTGAAATTATGGCAAATTAACCACTGTAAATATTGCAAATTTACCACTTAAATTATTGGAAATTAACCACTGTAAATATAGCAATTTAATCACTGAAATTATTGCAATTTTACCAATGAAATTGTAGCAAATTAACCACTGTAAATATTGCAAAATAACCACTGTAAATATTAGAAATGAACAACTGTAAATATTGCGAATTTTCATCTGTAAATATTCGAAATTAGCAACTGTAAATATTGCAAATTTACCACTGAAATTATTGCAAATTTACCACTGAAATTATAGCAAAATCACCACTGTAAAAATTGCAAATTTTCAACTGTAAATATTCGAAATTAACCACTGAAAATATTGCAAATTTTCTACTCTAAATATTCAAAATTTGCACAGAAATTAAAGGAAATTAAGCAGTGTAAATATTTGAGATTAATCACTCTAAATATTGCAAATTTACCACTGAAATTATGGCAAATTAACCACTGTAAATATTGCAAACTTGCCACTGCAATTATAGCAAATTAACCACTCTAAATATTGGAAATTAACCACTGAAAATATTGGAAATTTACCACTTAAATTATTGGAAATTAACCACTGTAAATATTGCAAACTTGCCACTGAAATTATAGCAAATTAACCACTCTAAATATTGGAAATTAACCACTGAAAATATTAAAAATTTTCCACTATAAATATTCAAAATTTGCCACTGAAATTGAAGGAAATTAAGCACAGTAAATATTGCAAATTAAACACTAAAAATATTGAAATTTTACCACTGAAATTACGGCAAATTAACCACTGTAAATATTGCAAATTTACCACTTAAATTATTGGAAATAAACCACTGTAAATATTGCAAATTAATCACTGAAATTATTGCAATTTTACCATTAAAATTGTAGCAAATTAACCACTGTAAATATAGCAATTTAATCACTGAAATTATTGCAATTTTACCATTGAAATTGTAGCAAATTAACCACTGTAAATATTGCAAAATAACCACTGTAAATATTACAAATTAACAACTGTAAATATTGCGAATTTTCATCTGTAAATATTCGAAATTAGCAACTGTAAATATTGCAAATTTACCACTGAAATTATTGCAAATTTACCACTGAAATTATAGCAAAATCACCACTGTAAAAATTGCAAATTTTCAACTGTAAATATTCGAAATTAACCACTGAAAATATTGCAAATTTTCCAGTATAAATATTCAAAATTTGCACAGAAATTAAAGGAAATTAAGCAGTGTAAATATTTGAGATTAATCACTCTAAATATTGCAAATTTACCACTGAAATTATGGCAAATTAACCACTGTAAATATTGCAAACTTGCCACTGAAATTATAGCAAATTAACCACTCTAAATATTGGAAATTAATCACTGAAAATATTGGAAATTTACCACTTAAATTATTGGAAATTAACCACTGTAAATATTGCAAATTAATCACTGAAATTATTGCAATTTTCCACTGAAATTATAGCAAATAAACTACTGTAAATATTGCAAATTTACCACTTAAATTATTGGAAATTAACCACTGTAAGGATTGCAATTTAATCACTGAAATTATTGCAAATTTAACACTGAAATTATAGCAAATTAACCACTGTAAAAATTGCAAATTTTCAACTGTAAATATTCGAAATTAACCACTGAAAATATTGCAAATTTACATCTTAAATTATTGCAAATTAACCGTTGAAAATATTGCAAGTTTTCATCTCTAAATATTCGAAATTAACCACAGTAAATATTGCAAAATTACCCCTGAAATTTAAGGAAATTAAGCACTAAAAATATTGCAAATTAACCACTGAAAATATAGCAAATTTACCATTGAATTTTTAGCAAATTAACCACTGTAAATATTGCTAATTAACCTCTATAAATATTGTAAATTCTCCACAGCAAATATTGCGAATTTTCAACTGTAAATATTCGAGATTAACCACTGTAAATATTGCAAATTAATCACTAAAATTATTTCGATTTTACCATTGAAATTGTAGCAAATTAACCACTGTAAATATTGCAAAATAACCACTGTAAATATTACAAAATAACCACTGAAAATATTGCAAATTTTCCACTGTAAATATTGCAATATTACGACTGAAATTTTAGCAAATAAACCACTCTAAATATTGCAAATTAACCACTGTAAATATTGCAAATTTTCAACTTTAAATATTCGAAATGAATAACTGTTAATATTGCAAATTTACCACAGAAATTATTGCAAATTAACCACTGTAAATATTAGGAATTAATCACTGAAATTATTGCAAATTAACCACTGAAATTATATCAAATTAACCACTGACAATATTGCAAAATAACCACTGAAACTATTGCAAATTTTCCACTGAAATTATAGCAAATTAACCACTCTAAATATTGCAAATTAACCACTGTAAATATTGCGAATTAATCACAGAAATTATTGCAAATTTACCACTGAAATTACATCAAATTTACCACTGTCAGTATTGCAAATTTTCCGCAGAAAATATTGAACAATTTCCACTGAAATTATAGCAAAATCACGACTGTAAAAATTGCAAATTTTCAACTGTAAATATTCGAAATTAACCACTGAAAATATTGCAAATTTCCCAGTCTAAATATTCAAAATTTGCACTGAAATTAAAGGAAATTAAGCAGTGTAAATATTTGAGATTTATCACTCTAAATATTGCAAATTTACCACTGAAATTATGGCAAAATAACCACTGTAAATATTGCAAATTAATCACTGAAATTATTGCAATTTTCCACTGAAATTATAACAAATTGACCATTGCAAATATTGGAAATTTACCACTTAAATTATTGGAAATTAACCACTGTAAATATTGCAAAATTACCACTGAAATTATAGCAAATTAACCACTGTAAATATTGCAAACTTGCCACTGAAATTATAGCAAATTAACCACTGTAAATATTGCAAACTTGCCACTGAAATGATAGCAAATTAACCACTCTAAATATTGGAAATTAACCACTGAAAATATTAAAAATTTTCCACTCTAAATATTCAAAATTTGCCACTGAAATTGAAGGAAATTAAGCACAGTAAATATTGCAAATTTACCACTTAAATTATTGGAAATTAACCACTGTAAATATTGCAAATTAATCACTGAAATTATTGCAATTTTACCATTAAAATTGTAGCAAATTAACCACTGTAAATATTGCAAATTAATCACTGAAATTATTGCAAATTTACCACTGAAATTATATGAAATTATCCACTGTCAATATTGCAAATTTTCCGCAGTAAATATTGTAAATTTTCCACTGAAATTATAGAAATTTTACCACTGAAATTATTGCAAATTACCACTGTAAATATTGCAAATTTTCCACCGTAAATATTGCAAATTTACCGCTGAAATTATTACAAATTAACCAGTGCAAATATTAGGAATTAATCACTGAAATTATTGCAAATTAACCACTGAAATTATATCAAATTAACCACTGACAATATTGCAAAATAACCACTGAAAATATTGCAAATTTTCCACTGAAATTATAGCAAATTAACCACTCTAAATATTGCAAATTAACCACTGTAAATATCGGAAATTTACAACATAAATTATTGCAAATTGCTCACTGTAAATATTGCAAAATAACCAATGTAAATATTGCAAATTAACCACTGTAAATATTGCAAATTTTCAACTGTAAATATTCTTAATTAACAACTGTAAATATTGCAAATTAACCTCTGAAATTATTGCGAATTTACCACTGAAATCATAGCAAATTAACCACTGTAAATATTACAAAATTAACCACAGTAAATATCGCAAATTTACTACAGAAATTATTGCAAATTTTCCATTGTAAATATTCAAAATTTTCCACTGAAATTGAAGGAAATTAAGCACAGTAAATATTGCAAATTAAACACTAAAAATATTGAATTTTTACCACTGAAATTATGGCAAATTAACCACTGCAAATATTGCAAATTTACCACTTAAATTATTGGAAATAAACCACTGTAAATATTGCAAATTAATCACTGAAATTATTGCAATTTTACCATTAAAATTGTAGCAAATTAACCACTGTAAATATAGCAATTTAATCACTGAAATTATTGCAATTTTACCATTGAAATTGTAGCAAATTAACCACTGTAAGTATTGCAAAATAACCACTGTAAAAATTACAAATTAACAACTGTAAATATTGCAAATTTACCACTTAAATTATTGGAAATTAACCACTGTAAGGATTGCTATTTAATCACTGAAATTATTGCAAATTTAACACTGAAATTATAGCAAATTAACCACTGTAAAAATTGCAAATTTTCAACTTTAAATATTCGAAATTAACCACTGTAAATATTGCAAAATTACCCCTGAAATTTAAGGAAATTAAGCACTAAAAATATTGCAAATTAACCACTGAAAATATAGCAAATTTACCACTGAATTTTTAGCAAATTATCCACTGTAAATATTGCTAATTAACCTCTATAAATATTGTAAATTCTCCACAGCAAATATTGCGAATTTTCAACTGTAAATATTCGAGATTAACCACTGTAAATATTGCAAATTAATCACTAAAATTATTTCGATTTTACCATTGAAATTGTAGCAAATTAACCACTGTAAATATTGCAAAATAACCACTGTAAATATTACAAAATAACCACTGAAAATATTGCAAATTTTCCACTGTAAATATTGCAAAATTACGACTGAAATTTTAGCAAATAAACCACTCTAAATATTGCAAATTAACCACTGTAAATATTGCAAATTTTCAACTTTAAATATTCGAAATGAGCAACTGTAAATATTGCAAATTTACCACAGAAATTATAGCAAATTAACCACTGTAAATATTAGGAATTAATCACTGAAATTATTGCAAATTAACCACTGAAATTATATCAAATTAACTACTGACAATATTGCAAAATAACCACTGAAAATATTGCAAATTTTCCACTGTAAGTATTGCAAATTTACCACTGAAATTATAGCAAATTAACCACTGTAAAAATTGCAAACTTGCCACTGAAATTATAGCAAATTAACCACTCTAAATATTGGAAATTAACCACTGAAAATATTAAAAAATTTCCACTATAAATATTCAAAATTTGCCACTGAAATTGAAGGAAATTAAGCACAGTAAATATTGCAAATTAAACACTAAAAATATTGAACTTTTACCACTGAAATTATGGCAAATTAACCACTGTAAATATTGCAAATTTACCACTTAAATTATTGGAAATTAACCACTGTAAATATTGCAAATTAATCACTGAAATTATTGCAATTTTACCAATGAAATTGTAGCAAATTAACCACTGTAAATATTGCAAAATAACCACTGTAAATATTACAAATTAACAACTGTAAATATTGCAAATTTACCACAGAAATTATTGCAAATTAACCACTGTAAATATTAGGAATTAATCACTGAAATTATTGCAAATTAACCACTGAAATTATATCAAATTAACCACTGACAATATTGCAAAATAACCACTGAAACTATTGCAAATTTTCCACTGAAATTATAGCAAATTAACCACTCTAAATATTGCAAATTAACCACTGTAAATATTGCAAATTAATCAGTGAAATTATTGCAAATTTACCACTGAAAATACATCAAATTTACCACTGTCATTATTGAAAATTTTCCGCAGGAAATATTGAACAATTTCCACTGAAATTATAGCAAAATCACCACTGTAAAAATTGCAAATTAACCACTGTAAATATTGCAAATTTTCAACTGTAAATATTCTTAATTAACAACTGTAAATATTACAAATTAACCACTGTAAATATCGCAAATTTACTACAGAAATTATAACAAATTAACCACTGTAAATATTGCAAATTTACCACTGAAATTATAGCAAATTAACCACTGTAAATATTGCAAACTTGCCACTGAAATTATAGCAAATTAACCACTGTAAAAATTGGAAATTAACCACTGAAAATATTAAAAATTTTCCACTATAAATATTCAAAATTTGCCACTGAAATTGAAGGAAATTAAGCACAGTAAATATTGCAAATTAAACACTAAAAATATTGAAATTTTACCACTGAAATTATGGCAAATTAACCACTGTAAATATTGCAAATTTACCACTTAAATTATTGGAAATTAACCACTGTAAATATTGCAAATTAATCACTGAAATTATTGCAATTTTACCATTAAAATTGTAGCAAATTAACCACTGTAAATATAGCAATTTAATCTCTGAAATTATTGCAATTTTACCAATGAAATTGTAGCAAATTAACAACTGTAAATATTGCAAAATAACCACTGTAAATATTACAAATTAACAACTGTAAATATTGCGAATTTTCATCTGTAAATATTCGAAATTAGCAACTGTAAATATTGCAAATTTACCACTGAAATTATTGCAAATTTACCACTGAAATTATAGCAAAATCACCACTGTAAAAATTGCAAATTTTCAACTGTAAATATTCGAAATTAACCACTGAAAATATTGCAAATTTTCCAGTATAAATATTCAAAATTTGCACTGAAATTAAAGGAAATTAAGCAGTGTAAATATTTGAGATTAATCACTCTAAATATTGCAAATTTACCACTGAAATTATGGCAAATTAACCACTGTAAATATTGCAAACTTGCCACTGGAATTATAGCAAATTAACCACTCTAAATATTGGAAATTAATCACTGAAAATATTGGAAATTTACCACTTAAATTATTGGAAATTAACCACTGTAAATATTGCAAATTAATCACTGAAATTATTGCAATTTTCCACTGAAATTATAGCAAATAAACTACTGTAAATATTGCAAATTTACCACTTAAATTATTGGAAATTAACCACTGTAAGGATTGCAATTTAATCACTGAAATTATTGCAAATTTAACACTGAAATTATAGCAAATTAACCACTGTAAAAATTGCAAATTTTCAACTGTAAATATTCGAAATTAACCACTGAAAATATTGCAAATTTACATCTTAAATTATTGCAAATTAACCGTTGAAAATATTGCAAATTTTCAACTGTAAATATTCGAAATTAAGCACTGTAAATATTGCAAAATTACCCCTGAAATTTAAGGAAATTAAGCACTAAAAATATTGCAAATTAACCACTGAAAATATAGCAAATTTACCATTGAATTTTTAGCAAATTAACCACTGTAAATATTACTAATTAACCTCTATAAATATTGTAAATTCTCCACAGCAAATATTGCGAATTTTCGACTGTAAATATTCGAGATTAACCGCTGTAAATATTGCAAATTAATCACTAAAATTATTTCGATTTTACCATTGAAATTGTAGCAAATTAACCACTGTAAATATTGCAAAATAACCACTGTAAATATTACAAAATAACCACTGAAAATATTGCAAATTTTCCACTGTAAATATTGCAAAATTACGACTGAAATTTTAGCAAATAAACCACTCTAAATATTGCAAATTAACCACTGTAAACATTGCAAATTTTCAACTTTAAATATTCGAAATGAATAACTGTAAATATTGCAAATTTACCAGAGAAATTATTGCAAATTAACCACTGTAAATATTAGGAATTAATCACTGAAATTATTGCAAATTTTTCACTGAAATTATATCAAATTAACCACTGACAATATTGCAAATTAACCACTGTAAATATTGCGAATTAATCACAGAAATTATTGCAAATTTACCACTGAAATTACATCAAATTTACCACTGTCAGTATTGCAAATTTTCCGCAGAAAATATTGAACAATTTCCACTGAAATTATAGCAAAATCACCACTGTAAAAATTGCAAATTTTCAACTGTAAATATTCGAAATTAACCACTGAAAATATTGCAAATTTTCCAGTCTAAATATTCAAAATTTGCACTGAAATTAAAGGAAATTAAGCAGTGTAAATATTTGAGATTTATCACTCTAAATATTGCAAATTTACCACTGAAATTATGGCAAAATAACCACTGTAAATATTGCAAATTAATCACTGAAATTATTGCAATTTTCCACTGAAATTATAACAAATTAACCATTGCAAATATTGGAAATTTACCACTTAAATTATTGGAAATTAACCACTGTAAATATTGCAAAATTACCACTGAAATTATAGCAAATTAACCACTGTAAATATTGCAAACTTGCCACTGAAATCATAGCAAATTAACCACTGTAAATATTAGGAATTAACCACATTAAATATCGCAAATTTACTACAGAAATTATTGCAAATTTTCCACTGTAAATATTCCAAACTTACCACTGAAATTATAGCAAATTAACCACTGTAAATATTGCAAATTTACCACTGAAATTATAGCAAATTAACCACTGTAAATATTGCAAACTTGCCACTGAAATTATAGCAAATTAACCACTCTAAATATTGGAAATTAACCACTGAAAATATTAAAATTTTTCCACTATAAATATTCAAAATTTGCCACTGAAATTGAAGGAAATTAAGCACAGTAAATATTGCAAATTAACCACTAAAAATATTGCAATTTTACCACTGAAATTACGGCAAATTAACCACTGTAAATATTGCAAATTTACCACTTAAATTATTGGAAATTAACCACTGTAAATATTGCAAATTAATCACTGAAATTATTGCAAATTTACCACTGAAATTATATGAAATTATCCACTGTCAATATTGCAAATTTTCCGCAGTAAATATTGTAAATTTTCCACTGAAATTATAGAAATTTTACCACTGAAATTATTGCAAATTACCACTGTAAATATTGCAAATTTTCCACCGTAAATATTGCAAATTTACCGCTGAAATTATTACAAATTAACCAGTGTAAATATTAGGAATTAATCACTGAAATTATTGCAAATTAACCACTGAAATTATATCAAATTAACCACTGACAATATTGCAAAATAACCACTGAAAATATTGCAAATTTTCCACTGTAAGTATTGCAAATTTACCACTGAAATTATAACAAATTAACCACTGTAAATATTGCAAATTTACCACTGAAATTATGGCAAATTAACCACGGTAAATATTGCAAATTAATCACTGAAATTATTGCAATATTGCACTGAAATTATAACAAATTAACCATTGCAAATATTGGAAATTTACCACTTAAATTATTGGAAATTAACCACTGTAAATATTGCAAATTAATCACTGAAATTATTGCAATTTTCCACTGAAATTATAGCATATAAACTACTGTAAATATTGCAAATTTACCACTTAAATTATTGGAAATTAACCACTGTAAGGATTGCAATTTAATCACTGAAATTATTGCAAATTTAACACTGAAATTATAGCAAATTAAACACTGTAAAAATTGCAAATTTTCAACTGTAAATATTCGAAATTAACCACTGAAAATATTGCAAATTTACATCTTACATTATTGCAAATTAACCGTTGAAAATATTGCAAATTTTCATCTGTAAATATTCGAAATTAACCACTGTAAATATTGCAAAATTACCCCTGAAATTTAAGGAAATTAAGCACTAAAAATATTGCAAATTAACCACTGAAAATATTGCAAATTTACCACTGAATTTTTAGCAAATTAACCACTGTAAATATTGCTAATTAACCTCTATAAATATTGTAAATTCTCCACAGCAAATATTGCGAATTTTCAACTGTAAATATTCGAGATTAACCACTGTAAATATTGCAAATTAATCACTAAAATTATTTCGATTTTACCATTGAAATTGTAGCAAATTAACCACTGTAAATATTGCAAAATAACCACTCTAAATATTACAAAATAACCACTGTAAATATTGCAAAATTACGACTGAAATTGTAGCAAATAAACCACTCTAAATATTGCGAATTAACCACTGTAAATATTGCAAATTTTCAACTTTAAATATTCGAAATGAGCAACTGTAAATATTGCAAATTTACCACAGAAATTATAGCAAATTAACCACTGTAAATATTAGGAATTAATCACTGAAATTATTGCAAATTAACCACTGAAATTATATCAAATTAACTACTGACAATATTGCAAAATAACCACTGAAAATATTGCAAATTTTCCACTGTAAGTATTGCAAATTTACCACTGAAATTATAGCAAATTAACCACTGTAAATATTGCAAACTTGCCACTGAAATTATAGCAAATTAACCACTCTAAATATTGGAAATTAACCACTGAAAATATTAAAATTTTTCCACTATAAATATTCAAAATTTGCCACTGAAATTGAAGGAAATTAAGCACAGTAAATATTGCAAATTAACCACTAAAAATATTGCAATTTTACCACTGAAATTACGGCAAATTAACCACTGTAAATATTGCAAATTTACCACTTAAATTATTGGAAATTAACCACTGTAAATATTGCAAATTAATCACTGAAATTATTGCAAATTTACCACTGAAATTATATGAAATTATCCACTGTCAATATTGCAAATTTTCCGCAGTAAATATTGTAAATTTTCCACTGAAATTATAGAAATTTTACCACTGAAATTATTGCAAATTACCACTGTAAATATTGCAAATTTTCCACCGTAAATATTGCAAATTTACCGCTGAAATTATTACAAATTAACCAGTGTAAATATTAGGAATTAATCACTGAAATTATTGCAAATTAACCACTGAAATTATATCAAATTAACCACTGACAATATTGCAAAATAACCACTGAAAATATTGCAAATTTTCCACTGTAAGTATTGCAAATTTACCACTGAAATTATAACAAATTAACCACTGTAAATATTGCAAATTTACCACTGAAATTATGGCAAATTAACCACGGTAAATATTGCAAATTAATCACTGAAATTATTGCAATATTGCACTGAAATTATAACAAATTAACCATTGCAAATATTGGAAATTTACCACTTAAATTATTGGAAATTAACCACTGTAAATATTGCAAATTAATCACTGAAATTATTGCAATTTTCCACTGAAATTATAGCATATAAACTACTGTAAATATTGCAAATTTACCACTTAAATTATTGGAAATTAACCACTGTAAGGATTGCAATTTAATCACTGAAATTATTGCAAATTTAACACTGAAATTATAGCAAATTAACCACTGTAAAAATTGCAAATTTTCAACTGTAAATATTCGAAATTAACCACTGAAAATATTGCAAATTTACATCTTACATTATTGCAAATTAACCGTTGAAAATATTGCAAATTTTCATCTGTAAATATTCGAAATTAACCACTGTAAATATTGCAAAATTACCCCTGAAATTTAAGGAAATTAAGCACTAAAAATATTGCAAATTAACCACTGAAAATATTGCAAATTTACCACTGAATTTTTAGCAAATTAACCACTGTAAATATTGCTAATTAACCTCTATAAATATTGTAAATTCTCCACAGCAAATATTGCGAATTTTCAACTGTAAATATTCGAGATTAACCACTGTAAATATTGCAAATTAATCACTAAAATTATTTCGATTTTACCATTGAAATTGTAGCAAATTAACCACTGTAAATATTGCAAAATAACCACTCTAAATATTACAAAATAACCACTGAAAATATTGCAAATTTTCCACTGTAAATATTGCAAAATTACGACTGAAATTGTAGCAAATAAACCACTCTAAATATTGCGAATTCACCACTGTAAATATTGCAAATTTTCAACTTTAAATATTCGAAATGAGCAACTGTAAATATTGCAAATTTACCACAGAAATTATAGCAAATTAACCACTGTAAATATTAGGAATTAATCACTGAAATTATTGCAAATTAACCACTGAAATTATATCAAATTAACTACTGACAATATTGCAAAATAACCACTGAAAATATTGCAAATTTTCCACTGTAAGTATTGCAAATTTACCACTGAAATTATAGCAAATTAACCACTGTAAATATTGCAAATTTACCACTGAAATTATAGCAAATTAACCACTGTAAATATTGCAAACTTGCCACTGAAATTATAGCAAATTAACCACTCTAAATATTGGAAATTAACCACTGAAAATATTAAAATTTTTCCACTATAAATATTCAAAATTTGCCACTGAAATTGAAGGAAATTAAGCACAGTAAATATTGCAAATTAACCACTAAAAATATTGCAATTTTACCACTGAAATTACGGCAAATTAACCACTGTAAATATTGCAAATTTACCACTTAAATTATTGGAAATTAACCACTGTAAATATTGCAAATTAATCACTGAAATTATTGCAAATTTACCACTGAAATTATATGAAATTATCCACTGTCAATATTGCAAATTTTCCGCAGTAAATATTGTAAATTTTCCACTGAAATTATAGAAATTTTACCACTGAAATTATTGCAAATTACCACTGTAAATATTGCAAATTTTCCACCGTAAATATTGCAAATTTACCGCTGAAATTATTACAAATTAACCAGTGTAAATATTAGGAATTAATCACTGAAATTATTGCAAATTAACCACTGAAATTATATCAAATTAACCACTGACAATATTGCAAAATAACCACTGAAAATATTGCAAATTTTCCACTGTAAGTATTGCAAATTTACCACTGAAATTATAACAAATTAACCACTGTAAATATTGCAAATTTACCACTGAAATTATGGCAAATTAACCACGGTAAATATTGCAAATTAATCACTGAAATTATTGCAATATTGCACTGAAATTATAACAAATTAACCATTGCAAATATTGGAAATTTACCACTTAAATTATTGGAAATTAACCACTGTAAATATTGCAAATTAATCACTGAAATTATTGCAATTTTCCACTGAAATTATAGCATATAAACTACTGTAAATATTGCAAATTTACCACTTAAATTATTGGAAATTAACCACTGTAAGGATTGCAATTTAATCACTGAAATTATTGCAAATTTAACACTGAAATTATAGCAAATTAACCACTGTAAAAATTGCAAATTTTCAACTGTAAATATTCGAAATTAACCACTGAAAATATTGCAAATTTACATCTTACATTATTGCAAATTAACCGTTGAAAATATTGCAAATTTTCATCTGTAAATATTCGAAATTAACCACTGTAAATATTGCAAAATTACCCCTGAAATTTAAGGAAATTAAGCACTAAAAATATTGCAAATTAACCACTGAAAATATTGCAAATTTACCACTGAATTTTTAGCAAATTAACCACTGTAAATATTGCTAATTAACCTCTATAAATATTGTAAATTCTCCACAGCAAATATTGCGAATTTTCAACTGTAAATATTCGAGATTAACCACTGTAAATATTGCAAATTAATCACTAAAATTATTTCGATTTTACCATTGAAATTGTAGCAAATTAACCACTGTAAATATTGCAAAATAACCACTCTAAATATTACAAAATAACCACTGAAAATATTGCAAATTTTCCACTGTAAATATTGCAAAATTACGACTGAAATTGTAGCAAATAAACCACTCTAAATATTGCGAATTCACCACTGTAAATATTGCAAATTTTCAACTTTAAATATTCGAAATGAGCAACTGTAAATATTGCAAATTTACCACAGAAATTATAGCAAATTAACCACTGTAAATATTAGGAATTAATCACTGAAATTATTGCAAATTAACCACTGAAATTATATCAAATTAACTACTGACAATATTGCAAAATAACCACTGAAAATATTGCAAATTTTCCACTGTAAGTATTGCAAATTTACCACTGAAATTATAGCAAATTAACCACTGTAAATATTGCAAATTTACCACTGAAATTATAGCAAATTAACCACTGTAAATATTGCAAACTTGCCACTGAAATTATAGCAAATTAACCACTCTAAATATTGGAAATTAACCACTGAAAATATTAAAATTTTTCCACTATAAATATTCAAAATTTGCCACTGAAATTGAAGGAAATTAAGCACAGTAAATATTGCAAATTAACCACTAAAAATATTGCAATTTTACCACTGAAATTACGGCAAATTAACCACTGTAAATATTGCAAATTTACCACTTAAATTATCGGAAATTAACCACTGTAAATATTGCAAATTAATCAGTGAAATTATTGCAAATTTACCACTGAAATTATATGAAATTATCCACTGTCAATATTGCAAATTTTCCGCAGTAAATATTGTAAATTTTCCACTGAAATTATAGAAATTTTACCACTGAAATTATTGCAAATTACCACTGTAAATATTGCAAATTTTCCACCGTAAATATTGCAAATTTACCGCTGAAATTATTACAAATTAACCAGTGTAAATATTAGGAATTAATCACTGAAATTATTGCAAATTAACCACTGAAATTATATCAAATTAACCACTGACAATATTGCAAAATAACCACTGAAAATATTGCAAATTTTCCACTGTAAGTATTGCAAATTTACCACTGAAATTATAACAAATTAACCACTGTAAATATTGCAAATTTACCACTGAAATTATAGCAAATTAACCACTGTAAATATTGCAAACTTTCCACTGAAATTATAGCAAATTAACCACTCTAAATATTGGAAATTAACCACTGAAAATATTAAAAATTTTCCACTATAAATATTCAAAATTTGCCACTGAAATTGAAGGAAATTAAGCACAGTAAATATTGCAAATTAAACACTAAAAATATTGAAATTTACCACTTAAATTATTGGAAATAAACCACTGTAAATATTGCAAATTAATCACTGAAATTATTGCAATTTTACCATTAAAATTTTAGCAAATTAACCACTGTAAATATAGCAATTTAATCACTGAAATTATTGCAATTTTACCATTGAAATTGTAGCAAATTAACCACTGTAAATATTGCAAAATAACCACTGTAAATATTACAAATTAACAACTGTAAATCTTGCGAATTTTCATCTGTAAATATTCGAAATTAGCAACTGTAAATATTACAAATTTACCACTGAAATTATTGCAAATTTACCAGTCAAATTATAGCAAAATCACCACTGTAAACATTGCAAATTTTCAACTGTAAATATTCGAAATTAACCACTGAAAATATTGCAAATTTTCCAGTATAAATATTCAAAATTTGCACAGAAATTAAAGGAAATTAAGCAGTGTAAATATTTGAGATTAATCACTCTAGATATTGCAAATTTACCACTGAAATTATGGCAAATTAACCACTGTAAATATTGCAAATTAATCACTGAAATTATTGCAATATTGCACTGAAATTATAACAAATTAACCATTGCAAATATTGGAAATTTACCACTTAAATTATTGGAAATTAACCACTGTAAATATTGCAAATTAATCACTGAAATTATTGCAATTTTCCACTGAAATTATAGCAAATAAACTACTGTAAATATTGCAAATTTACCACTTAAATTATTGGAAATTAACCACTGTAAGGATTGCAATTTAATCACTGAAATTATTGCAAATTTACCACTGAAATTATAGCAAATTAACCACTGTAAAAATTGTAAATTTTCAACTGTAAATATTCGAAATTAACCACTGAAAATATTGCAAATTTACATCTTAAATTATTGCAAATTAACCGTTGAAAATATTGCAAATTTTCATCTGTAAATATTCGAAATTAACCACTGTAAATATTGCAAAATTACCACTGAAATTTAAGGAAATTAAGCACTAAAAATATTGCAAATTAACCACTGAAAATATTGCAAATTTACCACTGAATTTTTAGCAAATTAACCACTGTAAATATTGCTAATTAACCTCTATAAATATTGTAAATTCTCCACAGCAAATATTGCGAATTTTCAACTGTAAATATTCGAGATTAACCGCTGTAAATATTGCAAATTAATCACTATATTTATTTCGATTTTAACATTGAAATTGTAGCAAATTAACCACTGTAAATATTGCAAAATAACCACTCTAAATATTACAAAATAACCACTGAAAATATTGCAAATTTTCCACTGTAAATATTGCAAAATTACGACTGAAATTGTAGCAAATAAGCCACTCTAAATATTGCGAATTAACCACTGTAAATATTGCAAATTTTCAACTTTAAATATTCGAAATGAGCAACTGTAAATATTGCAAATTTACCACAGAAATTATAGCAAATTAACCACTGTAAATATTAGGAATTAATCACTGAAATTATTGCAAATTAACCACTGAAATTATATCAAATTAACTACTGACAATATTGCAAAATAACCACTGAAAATATTGCAAATTTTCCACTGTAAGTATTGCAAATTTACCACTGAAATTATAGCAAATTAACCACTGTAAATATTGCAAATTTACCACTGAAATTATAGCAAATTAACCACTGTAAATATTGCAAACTTGCCACTGAAATTATAGCAAATTAACCACTCTAAATATTGGAAATTAACCACTGAAAATATTAAAATTTTTCCACTATAAATATTCAAAATTTGCCACTGAAATTGAAGGAAATTAAGCACAGTAAATATTGCAAATTAACCACTAAAAATATTGCAATTTTACCACTGAAATTACGGCAAATTAACCACTGTAAATATTGCAAATTTACCACTTAAATTATTGGAAATTAACCACTGTAAATATTGCAAATTAATCAGTGAAATTATTGCAAATTTACCACTGAAATTATATGAAATTATCCACTGTCAATATTGCAAATTTTCCGCAGTAAATATTGTAAATTTTCCACTGAAATTATAGAAATTTTACCACTGAAATTATTGCAAATTACCACTGTAAATATTGCAAATTTTCCAAAGTAAATATTGCAAATTTACCGCTGAAATTATTGCAAATTCACCACTGAAAATATTAGGAATTAATAACTGAAATTATTGCAAATTAACCACTGTAAATATTGCAAATTAACCACTGTAAATATTGCAAATTTTCAACTGCAAATATTCGAAATTAACCACTGAAAATATTGGAAATTTACAACTTAAATTTTTGCAAAATAACCACTATAAATATTGCAAAATAATATCTGAAATTATAGCAAATTAACCACTCTAAATATTGCAAATTAACCACTGTAAATATTGCGAATTAATCACTGAAATTATTGCAAATTTACCACTGAAATTACATCAAATTTACCACTGTCAGTATTGCAAATTTTCCGCAGTAAATATTGAACATTTTCCACTGAAATTATACCAAATTTACCACTGAAATTATGGTAAGTTGACCACTCTAAATATTGCAAATTAACCACTGTAAATATTGCAAATTTACCACTGAAATTTAAGGAAATTAAGCACTAAAAATATTGTAAATTAACCACTGTAAATATTGCAGATTTACCACTGATTTTTTAGCAAATTAACCACTGTACATATTGCTAATTAAATACTATAAATAAAGTAAATTTTCCACAGCAAATATTGCAAATTTTCGACTGTAAATGTTCGTGAATAACCACTGTAAATATTGCAAATTTACCACTTAAATTATTGGAAATTAACCACTGTAAATATTGCAAATTAATCACTGAAATTATTGCAATTTTACCATTAAAATTGAAGCAAATTAACCACTGTAAATATAGCAATTTAATCTCTGAAATTATTGCAATTTTACCAATGAAATTGTAGCAAATTAACAACTGTAAATATTGCAAAATAACCACTGTAAATATTACAAATTAACAACTGTAAATATTGCGAATTTTCATCTGTAAATATTCGAAATTAGCAACTGTAAATATTGCAAATTTACCACTGAAATTATTGCAAATTTACCACTGAAATTATAGCAAAATCACCACTGTAAAAATTGCAAATTTTCAACTGTAAATATTCGAAATTAACCACTGAAAATATTGCAAATTTTCCAGTATAAATATTCAAAATTTGCACTGAAATTAAAGGAAATTAAGCAGTGTAAATATTTGAGATTAATCACTCTAAATATTGCAAATTTACCACTGAAATTATGGCAAATTAACCACTGTAAATATTGCAAACTTGCCACTGGAATTATAGCAAATTAACCACTCTAAATATTGGAAATTAATCACTGAAAATATTGGAAATTTACCACTTAAATTATTGGAAATTAACCACTGTAAATATTGCAAATTAATCACTGAAATTATTGCAATTTTCCACTGAAATTATAGCAAATAAACTACTGTAAATATTGCAAATTTACCACTTAAATTATTGGAAATTAACCACTGTAAGGATTGCAATTTAATCACTGAAATTATTGCAAATTTAACACTGAAATTATAGCAAATTAACCACTGTAAAAATTGCAAATTTTCAACTGTAAATATTCGAAATTAACCACTGAAAATATTGCAAATTTACATCTTAAATTATTGCAAATTAACCGTTGAAAATATTGCAAATTTTCATCTGTAAATATTCGAAATTAAGCACTGTAAATATTGCAAAATTACCCCTGAAATTTAAGGAAATTAAGCACTAAAAATATTGCAAATTAACCACTGAAAATATAGCAAATTTACCATTGAATTTTTAGCAAATTAACCACTGTAAATATTACTAATTAACCTCTATAAATATTGTAAATTCTCCACAGCAAATATTGCGAATTTTCGACTGTAAATATTCGAGATTAACCGCTGTAAATATTGCAAATTAATCACTAAAATTATTTCGATTTTACCATTGAAATTGTAGCAAATTAACCACTGTAAATATTGCAAAATAACCACTGTAAATATTACAAAATAACCACTGAAAATATTGCAAATTTTCCACTGTAAATATTGCAAAATTACGACTGAAATTTTAGCAAATAAACCACTCTAAATATTGCAAATTAACCACTGTAAACATTGCAAATTTTCAACTTTAAATATTCGAAATGAATAACTGTAAATATTGCAAATTTACCAGAGAAATTATTGCAAATTAACCACTGTAAATATTAGGAATTAATCACTGAAATTATTGCAAATTTTCCACTGAAATTATATCAAATTAACCACTGACAATATTGCAAATTAACCACTGTAAATATTGCGAATTAATCACAGAAATTATTGCAAATTTACCACTGAAATTACATCAAATTTACCACTGTCAGTATTGCAAATTTTCCACAGAAAATATTGAACAATTTCCACTGAAATTATAGCAAAATCACCACTGTAAAAATTGCAAATTTTCAACTGTAAATATTCGAAATTAACCACTGAAAATATTGCAAATTTTCCAGTCTAAATATTCAAAATTTGCACTGAAATTAAAGGAAATTAAGCAGTGTAAATATTTGAGATTTATCACTCTAAATATTGCAAATTTACCACTGAAATTATGGCAAAATAACCACTGTAAATATTGCAAATTAATCACTGAAATTATTGCAATTTTCCACTGAAATTATAACAAATTAACCATTGCAAATATTGGAAATTTACCACTTAAATTATTGGAAATTAACCACTGTAAATATTGCAAAATTACCACTGAAATTATAGCAAATTAACCACTGTAAATATTGCAAACTTGCCACTGAAATCATAGCAAATAAACTACTGTAAATATTACAAATTAACCACATTAAATATCGCAAATTTACTACAGAAATTATTGCAAATTTTCCACTGTAAATATTCCAAACTTACCACTGAAATTATAGCAAATTAACCACTGTAAATATTGCAAATTTACCAGTGAAATTATAGCAAATTAACCACTGTAAATATTGCAAACTTGCCACTGAAATTATAGCAAATTAACCACTCTAAATATTGGAAATTAACCACTGAAAATATTAAAATTTTTCCACTATAAATATTCAAAATTTGCCACTGAAATTGAAGGAAATTAAGCACAGTAAATATTGCAAATTAACCACTAAAAATATTGCAATTTTACCACTGAAATTACGGCAAATTAACCACTGTAAATATTGCAAATTTACCACTTAAATTATTGGAAATTAACCACTGTAAATATTGCAAATTAATCACTGAAATTATTGCAAATTTACCACTGAAATTATATGAAATTATCCACTGTCAATATTGCAAATTTTCCGCAGTAAATATTGTAAATTTTCCACTGAAATTATAGAAATTTTACCACTGAAATTATTGCAAATTACCACTGTAAATATTGCAAATTTTCCACCGTAAATATTGCAAATTTACCGCTGAAATTATTACAAATTAACCAGTGTAAATATTAGGAATTAATCACTGAAATTATTGCAAATTAACCACTGAAATTATATCAAATTAACCACTGACAATATTGCAAAATAACCACTGAAAATATTGCAAATTTTCCACTGTAAGTATTGCAAATTTACCACTGAAATTATAACAAATTAACCACTGTAAATATTGCAAATTTACCACTGAAATTATGGCAAATTAACCACGGTAAATATTGCAAATTAATCACTGAAATTATTGCAATATTGCACTGAAATTATAACAAATTAACCATTGCAAATATTGGAAATTTACCACTTAAATTATTGGAAATTAACCACTGTAAATATTGCAAATTAATCACTGAAATTATTGCAAATTTCCACTGAAATTATAACAAATTAACCATTGCAAATATTGCAAATTTACCACTTAAATTATTGGAAATTAACCACTGTAAGGATTGCAATTTAATCACTGAAATTATTGCAAATTTAACACTGAAATTATAGCAAATTAACCACTGTAAAAATTGCAAATTTTCAACTGTAAATATTCGAAATTAACCACTGAAAATATTGCAAATTTACATCTTACATTATTGCAAATTAACCGTTGAAAATATTGCAAATTTTCATCTGTAAATATTCGAAATTAACCACTGTAAATATTGCAAAATTACCACTGAAATTTAAGGAAATTAAGCACTAAAAATATTGCAAATTAACCACTGAAAATATTGCAAATTTACCACTGAATTTTTAGCAAATTAACCACTGTAAATATTGCTAATTAACCTCTATAAATATTGTAAATTCTCCACAGCAAATATTGCGAATTTTCAACTGTAAATATTCGAGATTAACCACTGTAAATATTGCAAATTAATCACTAAAATTATTTCGATTTTACCATTGAAATTGTAGCAAATTAACCACTGTAAATATTGCAAAATAACCACTCTAAATATTACAAAATAACCACTGAAAATATTGCAAATTTTCCACTGTAAATATTGCAAAATTACGACTGAAATTGTAGCAAATAAACCACTCTAAATATTGCGAATTAACCACTGTAAATATTGCAAATTTTCAACTTTAAATATTCGAAATGAGCAACTGTAAATATTGCAAATTTACCACAGAAATTATAGCAAATTAACCACTGTAAATATTAGGAATTAATCACTGAAATTATTGCAAATTAACCACTGAAATTATATCAAATTAACTACTGACAATATTGCAAAATAACCACTGAAAATATTGCAAATTTTCCACTGTAAGTATTGCAAATTTACCACTGAAATTATAGCAAATTAACCACTGTAAATATTGCAAATTTACCACTGAAATTATAGCAAATTAACCACTGTAAATATTGCAAACTTGCCACTGAAATTATAGCAAATTAACCACTCTAAATATTGGAAATTAACCACTGAAAATATTAAAATTTTTCCACTATAAATATTCAAAATTTGCCACTGAAATTGAAGGAAATTAAGCACAGTAAATATTGCAAATTAACCACTAAAAATATTGCAATTTTACCACTGAAATTACGGCAAATTAACCACTGTAAATATTGCAAATTTACCACTTAAATTATTGGAAATTAACCACTGTAAATATTGCAAATTAATCACTGAAATTATTGCAAATTTACCACTGAAATTATATGAAATTATCCACTGTCAATATTGCAAATTTTCCGCAGTAAATATTGTAAATTTTCCACTGAAATTATAGAAATTTTACCACTGAAATTATTGCAAATTACCACTGTAAATATTGCAAATTTTCCACCGTAAATATTGCAAATTTACCGCTGAAATTATTACAAATTAACCAGTGTAAATATTAGGAATTAATCACTGAAATTATTGCAAATTAACCACTGAAATTATATCAAATTAACCACTGACAATATTGCAAAATAACCACTGAAAATATTGCAAATTTTCCACTGTAAGTATTGCAAATTTACCACTGAAATTATAGCAAATTAACCACTGTAAATATTGCAAATTTACCACTGAAATTATGGCAAATTAACCACGGTAAATATTGCAAATTAATCACTGAAATTATTGCAATATTGCACTGAAATTATAACAAATTAACCATTGCAAATATTGGAAATTTACCACTTAAATTATTGGAAATTAACCACTGTAAATATTGCAAATTAATCACTGAAATTATTGCAATTTTCCACTGAAATTATAGCATATAATCTACTGTAAATATTGCAAATTTACCACTTAAATTATTGGAAATTAACCACTGTGAGGATTGCAATTTAATCACTGAAATTATTGCAAATTTAACACTGAAATTATAGCAAATTAACCACTGTAAAAATTGCAAATTTTCATCTGTAAATATTCGAAATTAACCACTGTAAATATTGCAAAATTACCACTGAAATTTAAGGAAATTAAGCACTAAAAATATTGCAAATTAACCACTGAAAATATTGCAAATTTACCACTGAAATTATAGAAATTAACCACTGTAAAAATTGCAAATTTTCAACTGTAAATATTCGAAATTAACCACTGAAAATATTGCAAATTTACATCTTAAATTATTGCAAATTAACCGTTGAAAATATTGCAAATTTTCATCTGTAAATATTCGAAATTAACCACTGTAAATATTGCAAAATTACCACTGAAATTTAAGGAAATTAAGCACTAAAAATATTGCAAATTAACCACTGAAAATATTGCAAATTTACCACTGAATTTTTAGCAAATTAACCACTGTAAATATTGCTAATTAACCTCTATAAATATTGTAAACTCTCCACAGCAAATATTGCGAATTTTCAACTGTAAATATTCGAGATTAACCGCTGTAAATATTGCAAATTAATCACTATATTTATTTCGATTTTAACATTGAAATTGTAGCAAATTAACCACTGTAAATATTGCAAAATAACCACTCTAAATATTACAAAATAACCACTGAAAATATTGCAAATTTTCCACTGTAAATATTGCAAAATTACGACTGAAATTGTAGCAAATAAACCACTCTAAATATTGCGAATTAACCACTGTAAATATTGCAAATTTTCAACTTTAAATATTCGAAATGAGCAACTGTAAATATTGCAAATTTACCACAGAAATTATTGCAAATTAACCACTGTAAATATTAGGAATTAATCACTGAAATTATTGCAAATTAACCACTGAAATTATACCAAATTAACTACTGACAATATTGCAAAATAACCACTGAAAATATTGCAAATTAACCACTGTAAATATTGCAAATTTACCACTGAAATTATAGCAAATTAACCACTGTAAATATTGCAAACTTGCCACTGAAATTATAGCAAATTAACCACTCTAAATATTGGAAATTAACCACTGAAAATATTAAAATTTTTCCACTATAAATATTCAAAATTTGCCACTGAAATTGAAGGAAATTAAGCACAGTAAATATTGCAAATTAACCACTAAAAATATTGCAATTTTACCACTGAAATTACGGCAAATTAACCACTGTAAATATTGCAAATTTACCACTTAAATTATTGGAAATTAACCACTGTAAATATTGCAAATTAATCAGTGAAATTATTGCAAATTTACCACTGAAATTATAGCAAATTAACCACTGTAAAAATTGCAAATTTTCAACTGTAAATATTCGAAATTAACCACTGAAAATATTGCAAATTTACATCTTAAATTATTGCAAATTAACCGTTGAAAATATTGCAAATTTTCATCTGTAAATATTCGAAATTAACCACTGTAAATATTGCAAAATTACCACTGAAATTTAAGGAAATTAAGCACTAAAAATATTGCAAATTAACCACTGAAAATATTGCAAATTTACCACTGAATTTTTATCAAATTAACCACTGTAAATATTGCTAATTAACCTCTATAAATATTGTAACTTCTCCACAGCAAATATTGCGAATTTTCAACTGTAAATATTCGAGATTAACCGCTGTAAATATTGCAAATTAATCACTATATTTATTTCGATTTTAACATTGAAATTGTAGCAAATTAACCACTGTAAATATTGCAAAATAACCACTCTAAATATTACAAAATAACCACTGAAAATATTGCAAATTTTCCACTGTAAATATTGCAAAATTACGACTGAAATTGTAGCAAATAAACCACTCTAAATATTGCGAATTAACCACTGTAAATATTGCAAATTTTCAACTTTAAATATTCGAAATGAGCAACTGTAAATATTGCAAATTTACCACAGAAATTATTGCAAATTAACCACTGTAAATATTAGGAATTAATCACTGAAATTATTGCAAATTAACCACTGAAATTATACCAAATTAACTACTGACAATATTGCAAATTTACCACTGAAATTATAGCAAATTAACCACTGTAAATATTGCAAATTTACCACTGAAATTATAGCAAATTAACCACTGTAAATATTGCAAACTTGCCACTGAAATTATAGCAAATTAACCACTCTAAATATTGGAAATTAACCACTGAAAATATTAAAATTTTTCCACTATAAATATTCAAAATTTGCCACTGAAATTGAAGGAAATTAAGCACAGTAAATATTGCAAATTAACCACTAAAAATATTGCAATTTTACCACTGAAATTACGGCAAATTAACCACTGTAAATATTGCAAATTTACCACTTAAATTATTGGAAATTAACCACTGTAAATATTGCAAATTAATCAGTGAAATTATTGCAAATTTACCACTGAAATTATAGCAAATTAACCACTGTAAAAATTGCAAATTTTCAACTGTAAATATTCGAAATTAACCACTGAAAATATTGCAAATTTACATCTTAAATTATTGCAAATTAACCGTTGAAAATATTGCAAATTTTCATCTGTAAATATTCGAAATTAACCACTGTAAATATTGCAAAATTACCACTGAAATTTAAGGAAATTAAGCACTAAAAATATTGCAAATTAACCACTGAAAATATTGCAAATTTACCACTGAATTTTTAGCAAATTAACCACTGTAAATATTGCTAATTAACCTCTATAAATATTGTAAATTCTCCACAGCAAATATTGCGAATTTTCAACTGTAAATATTCGAGATTAACCGCTGTAAATATTGCAAATTAATCACTATATTTATTTCGATTTTAACATTGAAATTGTAGCAAATTAACCACTGTAAATATTGCAAAATAACCACTGTAAATATTACAAAATAACCACTGAAAATATTGCAAATTTTCCACTGTAAATATTGCAAAATTACGACTGAAATTGTAGCAAATAAACCACTCTAAATATTGCGAATTAACCACTGTAAATATTGCAAATTTTCAACTTTAAATATTCGAAATGAGCAACTGTAAATATTGCAAATTTACCACAGAAATTATTGCAAATTAACCACTGTAAATATTAGGAATTAATCACTGAAATTATTGCAAATTAACCACTGAAATTATATCAAATTAACTACTGACAATATTGCAAAATAACCACTGAAAATATTGCAAATTTTCCACTGTAAGTATTGCAAATTTACCACTGAAATTATAGCAAATTAACCACTGTAAATATTGCAAATTTACCACTGAAATTATAGCAAATTAACCACTGTAAATATTGCAAACTTGCCACTGAAATTATAGCAAATTAACCACTCTAAATATTGGAAATTAACCACTGAAAATATTAAAATTTTTCCACTATACATATTCAAAATTTGCCACTGAAATTGAAGGAAATTAAGCACAGTAAATATTGCAAATTAACCACTAAAAATATTGCAATTTTACCACTGAAATTACGGCAAATTAACCACTGTAAATATTGCAAATTTACCACTTAAATTATTGGAAATTAACCACTGTAAATATTGCAAATTAATCAGTGAAATTATTGCAAATTTACCACTGAAATTATATGAAATTATCCACTGTCAATATTGCAAATTTTCCGCAGTAAATATTGTAAATTTTCCACTGAAATTATAGAAATTTTACCACTGAAATTATTGCAAATTACCACTGTAAATATTGCAAATTTTCCACCGTAAATATTGCAAATTTACCGCTGAAATTATTACAAATTAACCAGTGTAAATATTAGGAATTAATCACTGAAATTATTGCAAATTAACCACTGAAATTATATCAAATTAACCACTGACAATATTGCAAAATAACCACTGAAAATATTGCAAATTTTCCACTGTAAGTATTGCAAATTTACCACTGAAATTATAGCAAATTAACCACTGTAAATATTGCAAACTTTCCACTGAAATTATAGCAAATTAACCACTCTAAATATTGGAAATTAACCACTGAAAATATTAAAAATTTTCCACTATAAATATTCAAAATTTGCCACTGAAATTGAAGGAAATTAAGCACAGTAAATATTGCAAATTAAACACTAAAAATATTGAAATTTACCACTTAAATTATTGGAAATAAACCACTGTAAATATTGCAAATTAATCACTGAAATTATTGCAATTTTACCATTAAAATTGTAGCAAATTAACCACTGTAAATATAGCAATTTAATCACTGAAATTATTGCAATTTTACCATTGAAATTGTAGCAAATTAACCACTGTAAATATTGCAAAATAACCACTGTAAATATTACAAATTAACAACTGTAAATCTTGCGAATTTTCATCTGTAAATATTCGAAATTAGCAACTGTAAATATTACAAATTTACCACTGAAATTATTGCAAATTTACCAGTCAAATTATAGCAAAATCACCACTGTAAACATTGCAAATTTTCAACTGTAAATATTCGAAATTAACCACTGAAAATATTGCAAATTTTCCAGTATAAATATTCAAAATTTGCACAGAAATTAAAGGAAATTAAGCAGTGTAAATATTTGAGATTAATCACTCTAGATATTGCAAATTTACCACTGAAATTATGGCAAATTAACCACTGTAAATATTGCAAATTAATCACTGAAATTATTGCAATATTGCACTGAAATTATAACAAATTAACCATTGCAAATATTGGAAATTTACCACTTAAATTATTGGAAATTAACCACTGTAAATATTGCAAATTAATCACTGAAATTATTGCAATTTTCCACTGAAATTATAGCAAATAAACTACTGTAAATATTGCAAATTTACCACTTAAAGTATTGGAAATTAACCACTGTAAGGATTGCAATTTAATCACTGAAATTATTGCAAATTTACCACTGAAATTATAGAAATTAACCACTGTAAAAATTGCAAATTTTCAACTGTAAATATTCGAAATTAACCACTGAAAATATTACAAGTTTACATCTTAAATTATTGCAAATTAACCGTTGAAAATATTGCAAATTTTCATCTGTAAATATTCGAAATTAACCACTGTAAATATTGCAAAATTACCACTGAAATTTAAGGAAATTAAGCACTAAAAATATTGCAAATTAACCACTGAAAATATTGCAAATTTACCACTGAATTTTTATCAAATTAACCACTGTAAATATTGCTAATTAACCTCTATAAATATTGTAAATTCTCCACAGCAAATATTGCGAATTTTCAACTGTAAATATTCGAGATTAACCGCTGTAAATATTGCAAATTAATCACTATATTTATTTCGATTTTAACATTGAAATTGTAGCAAATTAACCACTGTAAATATTGCAAAATAACCACTCTAAATATTACAAAATAACCACTGAAAATATTGCAAATTTTCCACTGTAAATATTGCAAAATTACGACTGAAATTGTAGCAAATAAACCACTCTAAATATTGCGAATTAACCACTGTAAATATTGCAAATTTTCAACTTTAAATATTCGAAATGAGCAACTGTAAATATTGCAAATTTACCACAGAAATTATTGCAAATTAACCACTGTAAATATTAGGAATTAATCACTGAAATTATTGCAAATTAACCACTGAAATTATACCAAATTAACTACTGACAATATTGCAAAATAACCACTGAAAATATTGCAAATTAACCACTGTAAATATTGCAAATTTACCACTGAAATTATAGCAAATTAACCACTGTAAATATTGCAAACTTGCCACTGAAATTATAGCAAATTAACCACTCTAAATATTGGAAATTAACCACTGAAAATATTAAAATTTTTCCACTATAAATATTCAAAATTTGCCACTGAAATTGAAGGAAATTAAGCACAGTAAATATTGCAAATTAACCACTAAAAATATTGCAATTTTACCACTGAAATTACGGCAAATTAACCACTGTAAATATTGCAAATTTACCACTTAAATTATTGGAAATTAACCACTGTAAATATTGCAAATTAATCAGTGAAATTATTGCAAATTTACCACTGAAATTATAGCAAATTAACCACTGTAAAAATTGCAAATTTTCAACTGTAAATATTCGAAATTAACCACTGAAAATATTGCAAATTTACATCTTAAATTATTGCAAATTAACCGTTGAAAATATTGCAAATTTTCATCTGTAAATATTCGAAATTAACCACTGTAAATATTGCAAAATTACCACTGAAATTTAAGGAAATTAAACACTAAAAATATTGCAAATTAACCACTGAAAATATTGCAAATTTACCACTGAATTTTTAGCAAATTAACCACTGTAAATATTGCTAATTAACCTCTATAAATATTGTAACTTCTCCACAGCAAATATTGCGAATTTTCAACTGTAAATATTCGAGATTAACCGCTGTAAATATTGCAAATTAATCACTATAATTATTTCGATTTTAACATTGAAATTGTAGCAAATTAACCACTGTAAATATTGCAAAATAACCACTCTAAATATTACAAAATAACCACTGAAAATATTGCAAATTTTCCACTGTAAATATTGCAAAATTACGACTGAAATTGTAGCAAATAAACCACTCTAAATATTGCGAATTAACCACTGTAAATATTGCAAATTTTCAACTTTAAATATTCGAAATGAGCAACTGTAAATATTGCAAATTTACCACAGAAATTATAGCAAATTAACCACTGTAAATATTAGGAATTAATCACTGAAATTATTGCAAATTAACCACTGAAATTATATCAAATTAACTACTGACAATATTGCAAAATAACCACTGAAAATATTGCAAATTTTCCACTGTAAGTATTGCAAATTTACCACTGAAATTATAGCAAATTAACCACTGTAAATATTGCAAATTTACCAGTGAAATTATAGCAAATTAACCACTGTAAATATTGCAAACTTGCCACTGAAATTATAGCAAATTAACCACTCTAAATATTGGAAATTAACCACTGAAAATATTAAAATTTTTCCACTATAAATATTCAAAATTTGCCACTGAAATTGAAGGAAATTAAGCACAGTAAATATTGCAAATTAACCACTAAAAATATTGCAATTTTACCACTGAAATTACGGCAAATTAACCACTGTAAATATTGCAAATTTACCACTTAAATTATCGGAAATTAACCACTGTAAATATTGCAAATTAATCAGTGAAATTATTGCAAATTTACCACTGAAATTATATGAAATTATCCACTGTCAATATTGCAAATTTTCCGCAGTAAATATTGTAAATTTTCCACTGAAATTATAGAAATTTTACCACTGAAATTATTGCAAATTACCACTGTAAATATTGCAAATTTTCCACCATAAATATTGCAAATTTACCGCTGAAATTATTACAAATTAACCAGTGTAAATATTAGGAATTAATCACTGAAATTATTGCAAATTAACCACTGAAATTATATCAAATTAACCACTGACAATATTGCAAAATAACCACTGAAAATATTGCAAATTTTCCACTGTAAGTATTGCAAATTTACCACTGAAATTATAGCAAATTAACCACTGTAAATATTGCAAACTTTCCACTGAAATTATAGCAAATTAACCACTCTAAATATTGGAAATTAACCACTGAAAATATTAAAATTTTTCCACTCTAAATATTCAAAATTTGCCACTGAAATTGAAGGAAATTAAGCACAGTAAATATTGCAAATTAACCACTAAAAATATTGCAATTTTACCACTGAAATTACGGCAAATTAACCACTGTAAATATTGCAAATTTACCACTTAAATTATTGGAAATTAACCACTGTAAATATTGCAAATTAATCAGTGAAATTATTGCAAATTTACCACTGAAATTATAGCAAATTAACCACTGTAAAAATTGCAAATTTTCATCTGTAAATATTCGAAATTAACCACTGTAAATATTGCAAAATTACCACTGAAATTTAAGGAAATTAAACACTAAAAATATTGCAAATTAACCACTGAAAATATTGCAAATTTACCACTGAATTTTTAGCAAATTAACCACTGTAAATATTGCTAATTAACCTCTATAAATATTGTAACTTCTCCACAGCAAATATTGCGAATTTTCAACTGTAAATATTCGAGATTAACCGCTGTAAATATTGCAAATTAATCACTATAATTATTTCGATTTTAACATTGAAATTGTAGCAAATTAACCACTGTAAATATTGCAAAATAACCACTCTAAATATTACAAAATAACCACTGAAAATATTGCAAATTTTCCACTGTAAATATTGCAAAATTACGACTGAAATTGTAGCAAATAAACCACTCTAAATATTGCGAATTAACCACTGTAAATATTGCAAATTTTCAACTTTAAATATTCGAAATGAGCAACTGTAAATATTGCAAATTTACCACAGAAATTATAGCAAATTAACCACTGTAAATATTAGGAATTAATCAGTGAAATTATTGCAAATTAACCACTGAAATTATATCAAATTAACTACTGACAATATTGCAAAATAACCACTGAAAATATTGCAAATTTTCCACTGTAAGTATTGCAAATTTACCACTGAAATTATAGCAAATTAACCACTGTAAATATTGCAAATTTACCAGTGAAATTATAGCAAATTAACCACTGTAAATATTGCAGACTTGCCACTGAAATTATAGCAAATTAACCACTCTAAATATTGGAAATTAACCACTGAAAATATTAAAATTTTTCCACTATAAATATTCAAAATTTGCCACTGAAATTGAAGGAAATTAAGCACAGTAAATATTGCAAATTAACCACTAAAAATATTGCAATTTTACCACTGAAATTACGGCAAATTAACCACTGTAAATATTGCAAATTTACCACTTAAATTATTGGAAATTAACCACTGTAAATATTGCAAATTAATCAGTGAAATTATTGAAAATTTACCACTGAAATTATATGAAATTATCCACTGTCAATATTGCAAATTTTCCGCAGTAAATATTGTAAATTTTCCACTGAAATTATAGAAATTTTACCACTGAAATTATTGCAAATTACCACTGTAAATATTGCAAATTTTCCACCGTAAATATTGCAAATTTACCGCTGAAATTATTACAAATTAACCAGTGTAAATATTAGGAATTAATCACTGAAATTATTGCAAATTAACCACTGAAATTATATCAAATTAACCACTGACAATATTGCAAAATAACCACTGAAAATATTGCAAATTTTCCACTGTAAGTATTGCAAATTTACCACTGAAATTATAGCAAATTAACCACTGTAAATATTGCAAATTTTCCACTGAAATTATGGCAAATTAACCACGGTAAATATTGCAAATTAATCACTGAAATTATTGCAATATTGCACTGAAATTATAACAAATTAACCATTGCAAATATTGGAAATTTACCACTTAAATTATTGGAAATTAACCACTGTAAATATTGCAAATTAATCACTGAAATTATTGCAATTTTCCACTGAAATTATAGCATATAAACTACTGTAAATATTGCAAATTTACCACTTAAATTATTGGAAATTAACCACTGTGAGGATTGCAATTTAATCACTGAAATTATTGCAAATTTAACACTGAAATTATAGCAAATTAACCACTGTAAAAATTGCAAATTTTCATCTGTAAATATTCGAAATTAACCACTGTAAATATTGCAAAATTACCACTGAAATTTAAGGAAATTAAGCACTAAAAATATTGCAAATTAACCACTGAAAATATTGCAAATTTACCACTGAAATTATAGAAATTAACCACTGTAAAAATTGCAAATTTTCAACTGTAAATATTCGAAATTAACCACTGAAAATATTGCAAATTTACATCTTAAATTATTGCAAATTAACCGTTGAAAATATTGCAAATTTTCATCTGTAAATATTCGAAATTAACCACTGTAAATATTGCAAAATTACCACTGAAATTTAAGGAAATTAAGCACTAAAAATATTGCAAATTAACCACTGAAAATATTGCAAATTTACCACTGAATTTTTAGCAAATTAACCACTGTAAATATTGCTAATTAACCTCTATAAATATTGTAAATTCTCCACAGCAAATATTGCGAATTTTCAACTGTAAATATTCGAGATTAACCGCTGTAAATATTGCAAATTAATCACTATATTTATTTCGATTTTAACATTGAAATTGTAGCAAATTAACCACTGTAAATATTGCAAAATAACCACTGTAAATATTACAAAATAACCACTGAAAATATTGCAAATTTTCCACTGTAAATATTGCAAAATTACGACTGAAATTGTAGCAAATAAACCACTCTAAATATTGCGAATTAACCACTGTAAATATTGCAAATTTTCAACTTTAAATATTCGAAATGAGCAACTGTAAATATTGCAAATTTACCACAGAAATTATTGCAAATTAACCACTGTAAATATTAGGAATTAATCACTGAAATTATTGCAAATTAACCACTGAAATTATATCAAATTAACTACTGACAATATTGCAAAATAACCACTGAAAATATTGCAAATTTTCCACTGTAAGTATTGCAAATTTACCACTGAAATTATAGCAAATTAACCACTGTAAATATTGCAAATTTACCACTGAAATTATAGCAAATTAACCACTGTAAATATTGCAAACTTGCCACTGAAATTATAGCAAATTAACCACTCTAAATATTGGAAATTAACCACTGAAAATATTAAAATTTTTCCACTATACATATTCAAAATTTGCCACTGAAATTGAAGGAAATTAAGCACAGTAAATATTGCAAATTAACCACTAAAAATATTGCAATTTTACCACTGAAATTACGGCAAATTAACCACTGTAAATATTGCAAATTTACCACTTAAATTATTGGAAATTAACCACTGTAAATATTGCAAATTAATCAGTGAAATTATTGCAAATTTACCACTGAAATTATATGAAATTATCCACTGTCAATATTGCAAATTTTCCGCAGTAAATATTGTAAATTTTCCACTGAAATTATAGAAATTTTACCACTGAAATTATTGCAAATTACCACTGTAAATATTGCAAATTTTCCAAAGTAAATATTGCAAATTTACCGCTGAAATTATTGCAAATTCACCACTGTAAATATTAGGAATTAATAACTGAAATTATTGCAAATTAACCACTGAAATTATATGAAATTAACCACTGACAATTTTGCAAAATAACCACTGTAAATATTGCAAATTAACCACTGTAAATATTGCAAATTAACCACTGTAAATATTGCAAATTTTCAACTGCAAATATTCGAAATTAACCACTGAAAATATTGGAAATTTACAACTTAAATTTTTGCAAAATAACCACTATAAATATTGCAAAATAATATCTGAAATTATAGCAAATTAACCACTCTAAATATTGCAAATTAACCACTGTAAATATTGCGAATTAATCACTGAAATTATTGCAAATTTACCACTGAAATTACATCAAAATTACCACTTTCAGTATTGCAAATTTTCCGCAGTAAATATTGAACATTTTCCACTGAAATTATACCAAATTTACCACTGAAATTATGGTAAGTTGACCACTCTAAATATTGCAAATTAACCACTGTAAATATTGCAAATTTACCACTGAAATTTAAGGAAATTAAGCACTAAAAATATTGTAAATTAACCACTGTAAATATTGCAGATTTACCACTGATTTTTTAGCAAATTAACCACTGTACATATTGCTAATTAAATACTATAAATAAAGTAAATTTTCCACAGCAAATATTGCAAATTTTCGACTGTAAATGTTCGTGAATAACCACTGTAAATATTGCAAATTTACCACTTAAATTATTGGAAATTAACCACTGTAAATATTGCAAATTAATCACTAAAATTATTGCGACTTTACCACTGAAATTAAAGCTAATTAACCACTGTAAATATTACAAATTAACCACTGTAATTATCTCAAATTTACTACTGAAATTATTGCAAATTGCTCACTGTGAATATTGCAAAATAACCACTGTAAGTATTACAAATTAACCACTGAAAATATTGCAAATTTTCCACTGTAAATATTGCAAACTTACCAGTGAAATTATAGCAAATAAACCACTCTATATATTGCAAATTACCACTGTAAATATTGCAAATTTTCAACTGTAAATATTCGAAATTAACAACTGTAAATATTGCAAATTAACGACTGAAATTATATCAAATTAACCACTGAAATTATAGCAAATTAACCACTCAAAATATTGCAAATTATTCACTGTAAATATTGCAATTTTTCAACTGTAAATATTCGAAATGAACCACTGTAAATATTGCAAATTTACGACTTGAACTATTGCAATATTACCACTGAAATAACAGCAAATTAACCACTGTAAATATTGCAAATTTACCACTTAAATTATTGGAAATTAACCACTGTAAATATTGTAAATTAATCACTGAAATCATTGAAATATTACCACTGAAATAACAGCAAATTAACCACTGAAAATATTGCAAATTTTCCACTGTAAGTATTGCAAATTTATCACTGAAATTATAGCAAAATAACCACTGTAAATATTGCAAATTTACCACTGAAATTATAGCAAATTAACCACTGTAAATATTGCAAACTTGCCACTGAAATTATAGCAAATTAACCACTCTAAATATTGGAAATTAACCACTGAAAATATTTAAAAAAATCCACTATAAATATTCAAAATTTGTCACTGAAATTGAAGGAAATTAAGCACAGTAAATATTGCAAATTAACCACTAAAAATATTGCAGTTTTACCACTGAAATTATGGCAAATTAACCACTGTAAATATTGCAAATTGTCCACCGTAAATATTGCAAATTTACCGCTGAAATTATTACAAATTAACCAGTGTAAATTTTAGGAATTAATCACTGAAATTATTGCAAATTAACCACTGAAATTATATCAAATTAACCACTGACAATATTGCAAAATAACCACTGAAAATATTGCAAATTTACCACTGAATTTTTAGCAAATTAACCACTGTAAATATTGCTAATTAACCTCTATAGATATTGTAATCTTTCCACAGCAAATATTGCGAATTTTCAACTGTAAATATTCGAGATTAACCACTGTAAATATTGCAAATTAATCACTAAAATTATTTCGATTTTAACATTGAAATTGCAGCAAATAAACCACTCTAAATATTGCAAATTAACTACTGTAAAAATTGCAAATTTTCAACTTTAAATATTCGAAATGAACAACTGTAAATATTGCAAATTTACCACAGAAATTACTGCATATTAACCACTGTAAATATTAGGAATTAATCACTGAAATTATTGCAAATTAACCACTGAAATTATATCAAATTAACTACAGACAATATTGCAAAATAACCGCTGATAATATTGCAAATTTTCCACTGTAAATATTGCAAATTTATCACTGAAATTATACCAAATTAACCACTGTAAATATTGCAAACTTGCCACTGAAATTATAGCAAATTAACCACTCTAAATATTGGAAATTAACCACTGAAAATATTAAAAAAATTCCACTATAAATATTCAAAATTTGCCACTGAAATTATGGCAAATTAACCACTGTAAATATTGCAAATTAATCACTGAAAATATTGCAATTTTCCACTGAAATTATAACAAATTAACCATTGCAAATATTGGAAATTTACCACTTAAATTATTGGAAATTAACCACTGTAAATTTTGCAAATTAATCACTGAAATTATTGCAAATTTACCACTGAAATTATAGCAAATTAACCACTGTAAAAATTGCAAATTTTCAACTTTAAATATTCGATATTAACCACTGAAAATGTTGCAAATTTACATCTTAAATTATTGCAAATTAACCATTGAAAATATTGCAAATTTTCATCTGTAAATATTCGAAATTAACCACTGTAAATATTGCAAAATTACCACTGAAATTTAAGGAAATTAAGCACTAAAAATATTGCAAATTAACCACTGAAAATGTTGCAAATTTCCCACTGAATTTTTAGCAAATTAACCACTGTAAATATTGCTAATTAACCTCTATAGATATTGTAAACTTTCCACAGCAAATATTGCGAATTTTCAACTGTAAATATTCGAGATTAACCACTGTAAATATTGCAAATTAATCACTAAAATTATTTCGATTTTAACATTGAAATTGTAGCAAATTAACCACTGTAAATATTGCAAAATAACCACTGTAAATATTGCAAATTTTCAACTTTAAATATTCGAAATGAACAACTGTAAATATTGCAAATTTACCACAGAAATTACTGCAAATTAACCACTGTAAATATTGCAAATTTTACCACAGAAATTATTGCAAATTAACCACTGAAATTATATCAAATTAACTACTGACAATATTGCAAAATAACCACTGAAAATATTGCAAATTTTCCACTGTAAGTATTGCAAATTTACCACTGAAATTATAGCAAATTAACCACTGTAAATATTGCAAATTTACCACTGAAATTATAGCAAATTAACCACTGTAAATATTGCAAACTTGCCACTGAAATTATAGCAAATTAACCACCCTAAATATTGGAAATTAACCACTGAAAATATTAAAAATTTTCCACTATAAATATTCAAAATTTGCCACTGAAATTGAAGGAAATTAAGCACAGTAAATATTGCAAATTAACCACTAAAAATATTGCAATTTTACCACTGAAATTATGGCAAATTAACCACTTGAAATATTGCAAATTAATCACTGAAATTATTGCAAATTTACCACTGAAATTATATGAAATTATCCACTGTCAATACTGCAAATTTTCCGCAGTAAATATTGTAAATTGTCCACTGAAATTATAGAAATTTTACCACTGAAATTATTGCAAATTAACCACTGAAATTATATGAAATTAACCACTGGCAATATTGCAAAATAACCACTGTAAATATTGCAAATTAACCACTGTAAATATTGCAAATTAACCACTGTAAATATTGCAAATTTTCAACTGTAAATATTCGAAATTAACCACTGAAAATATTGGAAATTTACAAATTAAATAATTGCAAAATAACCACTATAAATATTGCAAAATAATATCTGAAATTATAGCAAATTAACCACTGTGAATATTGTAAATTAACCACTGAAAATAATGCAAATTAACCACTGTAAATATGGCAAATTTACCACTGAAATTTAAGGAAATTAAGCACTAAAAATATTGTAAATTAACCACTGTAAATATTGCAGATTTACCACTGAATTTTTAGCAAATTAACCACTGAAAATATTGCTAATTAACCACTATAAAAAAAAGGAAAATTTTCCACAGCAAATATTGAAAATTTTCGACTGTAAATATTCGAGATTAACCACTGTAAATATTGCAAATTTACCACATAAATTATTGGAAATTAACCACTGTAAATATTGCAAATTAATCACTAAAATTATTGCGACATTACCATTGAAATTAAAGCTAATTAACCACTGTAAATATTACAAATTAACCACTGTAAATATCGCAAATTTATTACTGAAATTATTGCAAATTGCTCACTGTAAATATTGCAAAATAACCACTGTAACTATTACAAATTAACCACTGAAAATATTGCAACTTTTCCATTGTAAATATTGCAAACTTACCACTGAAATTATAGCAAATAAACCACTATATATATTGCAAATTAACCACTGTAAATATTGAAATTTTCAACTGTAAATATTCGAAATTAACAACCGTAAATATTGCAAATTAACCACTGTAAATATTGCAAATTTTCAACTGTAAATATTCGAAATTAACAACTGTAAATATTGCAAATTAACGACTGAAATTATATAAATTAACCACTGAAATTATAGCAAATTAACCACTCAAAATATTGCCAATTAATCACTGTAAATTTTGCAATTTTTCAACTGTAAATATTCGAAATGAACCTCTGTAAATATTGCAAATTTACCACTTAAATTATTGCAATATTACCACTGAAATTACATCAAATTAACCACTGTAAATATTGCAAATTTACCACTTAAATTATTGGAAATTAACCACTGTAAATATTGTAAATTAATCACTGAAATTATTGCAATTTTACAACTGAAATTATAGCAAATTACCACTGTCAAAATTACAGTTTAACCACTGTAAATATTGCAAATTAACCACTGAAAATATTACAAATTTTCCACTCTAAATATTCAAAATTTGCTCTGAAATTAAAGGAAATTAAGCAGTGTAAATATTTGCGATTAATCACTCTAAATATTGCAAATTTACCACTGAAATTATGGCAAATTAACCACTGTAAATATTGCAAATTAATCACTGAAATTATTGCAATTTTCCTCTGAAATTATAACAAATTAACCATTGTAAATATTGCAAATTTACCACTGAAATTATAGCAAATTAACCACTGTAAATATTGCAAATTTACCACTGAAATTATAGCAAATTAACCACTGTAAACATTGCAAACTTGCCACTGAAAATATAGCAAATTAACCACTCTAAATTTCTACAGTGGAAAACTTCCGATATTTTCTGTGGTTAATTTGTAATATTTACAGTGGTTAATTTGCAATATTTGTAGTGCTTAATTTCCTTAAATTTCAGTGGCAAATTTGCTATAATTTCAATGATTATTTTGCAATATTTACAGTGGTTAATTTCCAATAACTTAAGTGGTAAATTTGAAATATTTAGAGTGGTTAATTTGCTATAACTTCAGTGGTACATTTGCAATATTTACAGTGGAATATTTCCAAAATTTTCAACGTTTAATTTGTAATATTTACAGTAGTTAATTTGCTATAATTTCAGTGGAAATTTTGCAATAATTTCAGTGATTAATTTGCAATAATTACAGTGATTAATTCGCAATATTTACAGTGGTTAATTTGTAATATTTCAGTGGTTACTTTCCAATAATTTAAGTGGTAAATTTGCAATATTTACAGTGGTTAACTTGATATAATTTCAGTGGTAAATTTGCTATAATTTCAGTGGAAAATTTACAATATTTACTGCGGAAAATTTGCAATATTTACAGTGGTTAATTTGACATAATTTCAGTGGCAAATTTGCTGTAATTTCAGTGGAAAATTTGCAATATTTACTGCGGAAAATTTGCAATATTTACAGTGGGTTAATTTGACAGAATTTCAGTGGAAAATTGGCAATATTTACAGTGGAAAATTTGCAATATTTACAGTAGTTAAACTCAATATTTACAATGAGTAATTTGCAAGAATTTCAGTAGTAAATTTGCGATATTTACAGTGGTTAATTTGTAATATTTACAGTGGTTCATTTGTTATAATTTCAGTGGCAAATTCGCAAGAATTTCAGTGATTAATTTGCAATATTTACTGTGGTTATTTACAAATATATATAGTTGAAAATTTGCAATTCTTTCTGTGGTAAATTTGCAATAATTTCAGTGATTAATTCACAATATTTACAGTGGTTAATTTGCAATACTTTCTGTGGTAAATTTGCAATAATTTCAGTGATTAATTCACAATATTTACAGTGGTTAATTTGCATTACTTTCTGTCGTAAATTTGCAATAATTTCAGTGATTAATTCACAATATTTACAGTGGTTAATTTGCAGTACTTTCTGTGGTAGATTTGCAATAATTTTAGTGATTAATTCGCAATATTTACAGTGGTTAATTTGCAATACTTTCTGTGGTAAATTTGCAATAATTTCAGTGATTAATTCACAATATTTACAGTGGTTAATTTGCAATACTTTCTGTGGTAAATTTGCAATAATTTCAGTGATTAACTCAGAATATTTACAGTGGTTAATTTGCAATATTTCTGTGGTAAATTTGCAATATTTACAGTGGTTAATTTCGAATATTTACAGTTGAAAATTTGCAATATTTACAGTGGTTAATTTGCAATATTTACAGTTTTTAATTTGCTATAATTTCAGTGGTAAATTTACAATAATTTCAGTTATTAATTCGCAATATTTACAGTGGTTAATATGTAATAATTTCTGTAGTAAATTTGCAATATTTACAGTGGTTAATTTCGAATATTTACAGTGGTTAATTTGATATAATTTCAGTGGTAAATTTGCTATAATTTCAGTGGAAAATTTACAATATTTACTGCGGAAAATTTGCAATATTTACAGTGGTTAATTTGACATAATTTCAGTGGTAAGATTGCTATAATTTCAGTGGAGAATTTGCAATATTTACTGCGGAAAATTTGCAATATTTACAGTGGATAATTTGACATAATTTCACTGGCAAATTTGCAATATTTATAGTGGAAAATTTGCAATATATACAGTAGTTAAACTCAATATTTACAATGAGTAATTTGCAATAATTTCAGTAGTAAATTTGCGATACTTACAGTGGTTAATTTGTAATATTTACAGTGGTTCATTTGTTATAATTTCAGTGGCAAATTCGCAAGAATTTCAGTGATTAATTTGCAATATTTACTGTGGTTATTTTCGAATATATACAGTTTAAAATTTGCAAAATTTACAGTGGTTAATTTGCAATATTTAGAGTGGTTTATTTGCAATTTTTACAGTGGATAATTTGCTATAATTTCAGTGGTAAATTTGCAATATTTACAGTGGTTAATTTGCAATATTTGTAGTGCTTAATTTCCTTAAATTTCAGTAGTAAATTTGCAATAATTTCAATGATTATTTTTCAATATTTACAGTGGTTAATTTCCAATAACTTAAGTGGTAAATTTGAAATATTTACAGTGGTTAATTTGCTATAATTTCAGTGGTAAATTTGCAATAATTTCAGAGATTAATTTGCAATATTTACAGTGGTTAATTTGCTATAACTTCAGTGGTACATTTGCAATATTTACAGTGGAATATTTCCAAAATTTTCAACGTTTAATTTGTAATATTTACAGTGGTTATTTTGCAAGGTTTACAGTGGTTAATCTGCTATAATTTCAGTGGTAAATTTGATATAATTTCAGTGGAAAAATTACAATATTTACTGCGGAGAATTGGCAATATTGACAGTGGTTAAGTTGACATAATTTCAGTGATAAATTTGCAATAATTTCAGTTATTAATTCGCAATATTTACAGTCGTTAATTTGCTATAATTTCAGTGGTAAATTTGCAATATTTACAGTGGAAAATTTGCAATATTTTCAGTGGTTAATTTGTAATATTTACAGCTGGTAATTTCGAATATTTACAGAGGTTAATTTCGAATATTTACAGTTGAAAATTTGCATTATTTACAGTGGTTAATTTGCAATATTTAGAGCGGTTTTTTTGCTATAATCTCAACGGTAAGTTTGCAATACCTACAGTGGAAAACTTCCGATATTTTCTGTGGTTAATTTGTAATATTTACAGTGGTTAATTTGCTATAATTTCAGTGGTAAATTTGCAATAATTTCAATGATTAATTTGCAATATTTACAGTGGTTAATTTCCAAATAATTTACGTGGTAAATTTGAAATATTTACAGTGGTTCATTTGCTATAATTTCAGTGGCAAATTCACAAGAATTTCAGTGATTAATTTGCAATATTTACTGTGGTTATTTTCAAATATATACAGTTGAAAATTTGCAATATTTTCTGTGGTAAATTTGCAATAATTTCAGTGATTAATTCACAATATTTACAGTGGTTCATTTGATATAGTTTCAGTGGCAAATCCACAAGAATTTCAGTGATTAATTTGCAATATTTACAGTGGTTAATTTGCAATACTTTCTGTGGTAAATTTGCAATAATTTCAGTGTTTAATTTCGAATATTTACAGTTGAAAGTTTGCAATACTTTCTGTGGTAAATTTGCAATAATTTCAATGATTAATTCACAATATTTGCAGTGGTTAATTTGCAATACTTTCTGTGGTAAATTTGCAATAATTTCAGTGATTAATTCAGAATATTTACAGTGGTTAATTTGCAATATTTCTGTAGTAAATTTGCAATATTTACAGTGGTTAATCTGCTATAATTTCAGTGGTAAATTTGATATAATTTCAGTGGAAAAATTACAATATTTACTGCGGAGAATTAGCAATATTGACAGTGGTTAAGTTGACATAATTTCAGTGATAAATTTGCAATAATTTCAGTTATTAATTCGCAATATTTACAGTCGTTAATTTGCTATAATTTCAGTGGTAAATTTCCAATATTTTCAGTGGTTAATTTGTAATATTTACAGTGGTTATTTTGCAATATTTACAGTGGTTATTTGATATAATTTCAATGGTAAAATTGCAATAATTTCAGTGATTAATTCGCAATTTTTACGGTGGTTAATTTGCAATAATTTCAGTGGTAAATTTGTAATATTTACAGCTGGTAATTTCGAATATTTACAGAGGTTAATTTCGAATATTTACAGTTGAAAATTTGCATTATTTACAGTGGTTAATTTGCAATATTTAGAGCGGTTTTTTTGCTATAATCTCAGCGGTAAGTTTGCAATACCTACAGTGGAAAACTTCCGATATTTTCTGTGGTTAATTTGTAATATTTACAGTGGTTAATTTGCTATAATTTCAGTGGTAAATTTGCAATATTTACAGTGGTTAATTTGCAATATTTGTAGTGCTTAATTTCCTTAAATTTCAGTGGTAAATTTGCTATAATTTCAATGATTATTTGGCAATATTTACAGTGGTTAATTTCCAATAACTTAAGTGGTAAATTTGAAATATTTACAGTGGTTAATTTGCTATAATTTCAGTGATAAATTTGCAATAATTTCAGAGATTAATTTGCAATATTTACAGTGGTTAATTTGCTATAACTTCAGTGGTACATTTGCAATATTTACAGTGGAATATTTCCAAAATTTTCAACGTTTAATTTGTAATATTTACAGTGGTTAATTTGCTATAATTTCAGTTGTAAATTTGCAATAATTTCAGTGATTAATTTGCAATAATTTCAGTGATTAATTCGCAATACTTACAGTGGTTAATATGCAATAATTTCAGTAGTAAATTTGTAAAACTTACAGTGGTTAATTTGCAATATTTACAGTGGTTAATTTCGAATATATACAGTTGAAAATTTGCAATATTTACAGTGGTTAATTTGCAATATTTAGAGAGGTTAATTTGCTATAATTTCAGTGGTAAGTTTGCAATATTTACAGTGGAAAATTTCCAATATTTTCAGTGGTTAATTTGTAATATTTACAATGGTGATTTTGCAATATTTACAGTGGTTAGTTTGCTATAATTTCAATGGTATTATTGCAATTACTTCAGTGATTAATTTGCAATATTTACAGTGGATAATTTGATATAATTTCAGTGGTAAGTTTGCAATATTTACGGTGGAATATTTGCAATATTTCCAGTGGTTAATTTGCAATATTTACAGTGGTTACTTTCCAATAACTTAAGTGGTAAATTTGCAATATTTACAGCGGCTAATTTGCTATAATTTCAGTGGTAAATTTGCAATAATTTCAGTGGTAAATTTGTAATATTTACAGCTGGTAATTTCGAATATTTACAGAGGTTAATTTCGAATATTTACAGTTGAAAATTTGCATTATTTACAGTGGTTAATTTGCAATATTTAGAGCGGTTTTTTTGCTATAATCTCAGCGGTAAGTTTGCAATACCTACAGTGGAAAACTTCCGATATTTTCTGTGGTTAATTTGTAATATTTACAGTGGTTAATTTGCTATAATTTCAGTGGTAAATTTGCAATAATTTCAATGATTAATTTGCAATATTTACAGTGGTTAATTTCCAAATAATTTACGTGGTAAATTTGAAATATTTACAGTGGTTCATTTGCTATAATTTCAGTGGTAAATTTGCAATAATTTCAGTGATTAATTAGCAATAATTTCAGTGATTAATTCGCAATATTTACAGTGGTTAATATGCAATAATTTCAGTAGTAAATTTGTAAAATTTACAGTGGTTAATTTGCAATATTTACAGTGGTTAATTTGATATAATTTCAGTGGTAAATTTGCTATAATTTCATTGGAAAATTTACAATATTTACTGCGGAAAATTTGCAATATTTACAGTGGTTAATTTGACATAATTTCAGTGGTAAATTTGCAATATTTACGGTGGAAAATTTGCAATATTTACAGTAGTTAAACTCAATATTTACAATGAGTAATTTGCAATAATTTCAGTAGTAAATTTGCGATATTTACAGTGGTTAATTTGTAATATTTACAGTGGTTCATTTGCTATAATTTCAGTGGCAAATTCGCAAGAATTTCAGTGATTAATTTGCAATATTTACTGTGGTTATTTTCGAATATATACAGTTGAAAATTTGCAATATTTACAGTGGTTAATTTGCAATATTTAGAGTGGTTTATTTGCAATATTTGTAGTGCTTAATTTCCTTAAATTTCAGTAGTAAATTTGCAATAATTTCAATGATTATTTTGCAATATTTACAGTGGTTAACTTCCAATAACTTAAGTGGTAAATTTGAAATATTTACAGTGGTTAATTTGCTATAATTTCAGTGGTAAAATTGCAATAATTTCAGAGATTAATTTGCAATATTTACAGTGGTTAATTTGCTATAACTTCAGTGGTACATTAGCAATATTTACAGTGGAATATTTCCAAAATTTTCAACGTTTAATTTGTAATATTTACAGTGGTTATTTTACAGTATTTACAGTGGTTTGTTTGCTAAAATTTCAATGGAAAAATTGCAATTATTTCAGTGAATAATTTGCAATATTTACAGTGGTTAATTTGATATAATTTCAGTGATAAATTTGCAATATTTAGAGTGGTTAATTTCGAATATTTACAGTTGAAATTTTACAATATTTACAGTGGTTAATTTGCAATATTCAGAGTGGTTAATTTGCTATAATTGCAGTGGAAAGTTTGCAATATTTACAGTGGAAAATTTGCAATATTTTCAGTGGTTAATTTGCAATATTTAAAGTGGTTACTTTCCAATAATTTAAGTGGTAAATTTGCAATATTTACAGTGGTAAATTTGCTATAATTTCAGTGGTAAAATTGCAAGAATTTCAGTGATTAATTTGCAATATTTACAGTGGTTAATATCCAATAATTTTAGTGTTAAATTTGAAATATTTACAGTGGTTAATTTGATATAATTTCAGTGGTAAATTTGCAATATCTACAGTGGAAAATTTGCAATATTTACAGTGGTTAATTTGCAATATTTACAGTGGTTCATTTGCTATAATTTCAGTGGTAAATTCGCAATAATTTCTGTGATTAATTTGCAATATTTACAGTGGTTAATTTCGAATATTACAGTTGAAAATTTGCAATATATGCTGTGGAAAATTTACTATCCTTACAGTGGTTAATTAGCAATATTTACAGTGGTTAATTTGCTAGAATTTCAGTAGTAAACTCGCAATAATTTCAGTGATTAATTTGCAATATTTACAGTGGTTAATTTTCTATACTTTCAATGGTAAAATTGCAATAATTTCAGTGTTTAATTTGCAATATTTACTGTGGTTATTTTGCAGTACTTTCAATGGTAAAATTGCAATAATTTCAGTTATTACTTAGCAATATTTTCAGTGGTTAATGTGCTATAATTTCAATGATTAATTTGCAATATTTAGAGTGGTTAATTTGAAATAATTTAAGTGGTAAATTTGCAATATTTACAGTGGTTAATTTGCTATAATTTCAGTAGTAAATTTGCAAAAATTTCAGTGATTAATTTGCAATAATTTCAGTAATTAATTCGCAATATTTACAGTGGTTAATATGCAATAATTTCAGTAGTAAATTTGTAAAATTTACAGTGGTTAATTTGCAATATTTACAGTGGTTAATTTCGAGTATATACAGTTGAAAATTTGCAATATTTACAGTGGTTAATTTGCAATATTTAGAGAGGTTAATTTGCTATAATTTCAGTGGTAAGTTTGCAATATTTATAGTGGAAAATTTCCAATATTTTCAGTGGTTAATTTGTAATATTTACAATGGTGATTTTGCAATATTTACAGTGGTTAGTTTGCTATAATTTCAAAAGTATTATTGCAATTACTTCAGTGATTAATTTGCAATATTTACAGTGGTTAATTTCGAATAATTTCAGTTGAAAATTTGCACTATTTAGAGTCGCTAATTTGCTATAATTTCAGTGGTAAGTTTGCAATATTAACGGTGGAATATTTGTAATATTTCCAGTGGTTAATTTGCAATATTTACAGTGGTTACTTTCCAATAACTTAAGTGGTAAATTTGAAATATTTACAGTGGTTAATTTGCTATATTTTCAGTGGTACATTTGCAATATTTACAGTGGAATATTTCCAAAATTTTCAACGTTTAATTTGTAATATTTACAGTGGTTATTTTGCAAGATTTACAGTGATTAATCTGCTATAATTTCAGTGGTAAATTTGATATAATTTCAGTGGAAAAATTACAATATTTACTGCGGAGAATTGGCAATACTGACAGTGGTTAAGATGACATAATTTCAGTGATAAATTTGCAATAATTTCAGCTATTAATTCGCAATATTTACAGTCGTTAATTTGCTATAATTTCAGTGGTAAATTTGCAATATTTTCAGTGGTTAATTTGTAATATTTACAGTGGTTATTTTGCAATATTTACAGTGGTTATTTGATATAATTTCAATGGTAAAATTGCAATAATTTCAGTGATTAATTCGCAATTTTTACGGTGGTTAATTTGCAATAATTTCAGTGGTAAATTTGTAATATTTACAGCTGGTAATTTCGAATATTTACAGAGGTTAATTTCGAATATTTACAGTTGAAAATTTGCATTATTTACAGTGGTTAATTTGCAATATTTAGAGCGGGTTTTTTGCTATAATCTCAGCGGTAAGTTTGCAATACCTACAGTGGAAAACTTCCGATATTTTCTGTGGTTAATTTGTAATATTTACAGTGGTTAATTTGCTATAATTTCAGTGGTAAATTTGCAATATTTACAGTGGTTAATTTGCAATATTTGTAGTGCTTAATTTCCTTAAATTTCAGTGGTAAATTTGCTATAATTTCAATGATTATTTTGCAATATTTACAGTGGTTAATTTCCAATAACTTAAGTGGTAAATTTGAAATATTTACAGTGGTTAATTTGCTATAATTTCAGTGATAAATTTGCAATAATTTCAGAGATTAATTTGCAATATTTACAGTGGTTAATTTGCTATAACTTCAGTGGTACATGTGCAATATTTACAGTGGAATATTTCCAAAATTTTCAACGTTTAATTTGTAATATTTACAGTGGTTAATATGCTATAATTTCAGTTGTAAATTTGCAATAATTTCAGTGATAAATTTGCAATAATTTCAGTGATTAATTCGCAATATTTACAGTGGTTAATATGCAATAATTTCAGTAGTCAATTTGTAAAATTTACAGTGGTTAATTTGCAATATTTACAGTGGTTAATTTCGAATATATACAGTTGAAAATTTGCAATATTTACAGTGGTTAATTTGCAATATTTAGAGAGGTTAATTTGCTATAATTTCAGTGGTAAGTTTGCAATATTTACAGTGGAAAATTTCCAATATTTTCAGTGGTTAATTTGTAATATTTACAATGGTGATTTTGCAATATTTACAGTGGTTAGTTTGCTATAATTTCAATGGTATTATTGCAATTACTTCAGTGATTAATTTGCAATATTTACAGTGGATAATTTGATATAATTTCAGTGCAAATTTGCAATATTTACAGTGGTTAATTTCGAATAATTTCAGTTGAAAATTTGCACTATTTAGAGTTTCTAATTTGCTATAATTTCAGTGGCAAGTTTGCAATATTTACGGTGGAATATTTGCAATATTTCCAGTGGTTAATTTTCAATATTTACAGTGGTTACTTTCCAATAACTTAAGTGGTAAATTTGCAATATTTACAGTGGTTAATTTGCTATAATTTCAGTGGTAAATTTGCAATAATTTCAGTGGTAAATTTGTAATATTTACAGCTGGTAATTTCGAATATTTACAGAGGTTAATTTCGAATATTTACAGTTGAAAATTTGCATTATTTACAGTGGTTAATTTGCAATATTTAGAGCGGTTTTTTTGCTATGATCTCAGCGGTAAGTTTGCAATACCTACAGTGGAAAACTTCCGATATTTTCTGTGGTTAATTTGTAATATTTACAGTGGTTAATTTGCTATAATTTCAGTGGTAAATTTGCAATAATTTCAATGATTAATTTGCATTATTTACAGTGGTTAATTTCCAAATAATTTACGTGGTAAATTTGAAATATTTACAGTGGTTCATTTGCTATAATTTCAGTGGTAAATTTGCAATAATTTCAGTGATTAATTAGCAATATTTACAGTGGTTAATTTGCTATAATTTCAGTGGTAAATTTGCAATAATTTCAGTGATTAATTTGCAATAATTTCAGTGATTAATTCGCAATATTTACAGTGGTTAATATGCAATAATTTCAGTAGTAAATTTGTAAAATTTACAGTGGTTAATTTGCAATATTTACAGTGGTTAATTTGATATAATTTCAGTGGTAAATTTGCTATAATTTCATTGGAAAATTTACAATATTTACTGCGGAAAATTTGCAATATTTACAGTGGTTAATTTGACATAATTTCAGTGGTAAATTTGCAATATTTACGGTGGAAAATTTGCAATATTTACAGTAGTTAAACTCAATATTTACAATGAGTAATTTGCAATAATTTCAGTAGTAAATTTGCGATATTTACAGTGGTTAATTTGTAATATTTACAGTGGTTCATTTGCTATAATTTCAGTGGCAAATTCGCAAGAATTTCAGTGATTAATTTGCAATATTTACTGTGGTTATTTTCGAATATATACAGTTGAAAATTTGCAATATTTACAGTGGTTAATTTGCAATATTTAGAGTGGTTTATTTGCAATATTTGTAGTGCTTAATTTCCTTAAATTTCAGTAGTAAATTTGCAATAATTTCAATGATTATTTTGCAATATTTACAGTGGTTAACTTCCAATAACTTAAGTGGTAAATTTGAAATATTTACAGTGGTTAATTTGCTATAATTTCAGTGGTAAAATTGCAATAATTTCAGAGATTAATTTGCAATATTTACAGTGGTTAATTTGCTATAACTTCAGTGGTACATTTGCAATATTTACAGTGGAATATTTCCAAAATTTTCAACGTTTAATTTGTAATATTTACAGTGGTTATTTTACAGTATTTACAGTGGTTTGTTTGCTAAAATTTCAATGGAAAAATTGCAATTATTTCAGTGAATAATTTGCAATATTTACAGTGGTTAATTTGATATAATTTCAGTGATAAATTTGCAATATTTAGAGTGGTTAATTTCGAATATTTACAGTTGAAATTTTACAATATTTACAGTGGTTAATTTGCAATATTCAGAGTGGTTAATTTGCTATAATTGCAGTGGAAAGTTTGCAATATTTACAGTGGAAAATTTGCAATATTTTCAGTGGTTAATTTGCAATATTTAAAGTGGTTACTTTCCAATAATTTAAGTGGTAAATTTGCAATATTTACAGTGGTAAATTTGCTATAATTTCAGTGGTAAAATTGCAAGAATTTCAGTGATTAATTTGCAATATTTACAGTGGTTAATATCCAATAATTTTAGTGTTAAATTTGAAATATTTACAGTGGTTAATTTGATATAATTTCAGTGGTAAATTTGCAATATCTACAGTGGAAAATTTGCAATATTTACAGTGGTTAATTTGCAATATTTACAGTGGTTCATTTGCTATAATTTCAGTGGTAAATTCGCAATAATTTCTGTGATTAATTTGCAATATTTACAGTGGTTAATTTCGAATATTACAGTTGAAAATTTGCAATATATGCTGTGGAAAATTTACTATCCTTACAGTGGTTAATTAGCAATATTTACAGTGGTTAATTTGCTAGAATTTCAGTAGTAAACTCGCAATAATTTCAGTGATTAATTTGCAATATTTACAGTGGTTAATTTTCTATACTTTCAATGGTAAAATTGCAATAATTTCAGTGTTTAATTTGCAATATTTACTGTGGTTATTTTGCAGTACTTTCAATGGTAAAATTGCAATAATTTCAGTTATTACTTAGCAATATTTTCAGTGGTTAATGTGCTATAATTTCAATGATTAATTTGCAATATTTAGAGTGGTTAATTTGAAATAATTTAAGTGGTAAATTTGCAATATTTACAGTGGTTAATTTGCTATAATTTCAGTAGTAAATTTGCAAAAATTTCAGTGATTAATTTGCAATAATTTCAGTAATTAATTCGCAATATTTACAGTGGTTAATATGCAATAATTTCAGTAGTAAATTTGTAAAATTTACAGTGGTTAATTTGCAATATTTACAGTGGTTAATTTCGAGTATATACAGTTGAAAATTTGCAATATTTACAGTGGTTAATTTGCAATATTTAGAGAGGTTAATTTGCTATAATTTCAGTGGTAAGTTTGCAATATTTATAGTGGAAAATTTCCAATATTTTCAGTGGTTAATTTGTAATATTTACAATGGTGATTTTGCAATATTTACAGTGGTTAGTTTGCTATAATTTCAAAAGTATTATTGCAATTACTTCAGTGATTAATTTGCAATATTTACAGTGGTTAATTTCGAATAATTTCAGTTGAAAATTTGCACTATTTAGAGTCGCTAATTTGCTATAATTTCAGTGGTAAGTTTGCAATATTAACGGTGGAATATTTGTAATATTTCCAGTGGTTAATTTGCAATATTTACAGTGGTTACTTTCCAATAACTTAAGTGGTAAATTTGAAATATTTACAGTGGTTAATTTGCTATATTTTCAGTGGTACATTTGCAATATTTACAGTGGAATATTTCCAAAATTTTCAACGTTTAATTTGTAATATTTACAGTGGTTATTTTGCAAGATTTACAGTGATTAATCTGCTATAATTTCAGTGGTAAATTTGATATAATTTCAGTGGAAAAATTACAATATTTACTGCGGAGAATTGGCAATACTGACAGTGGTTAAGATGACATAATTTCAGTGATAAATTTGCAATAATTTCAGCTATTAATTCGCAATATTTACAGTCGTTAATTTGCTATAATTTCAGTGGTAAATTTGCAATATTTTCAGTGGTTAATTTGTAATATTTACAGTGGTTATTTTGCAATATTTACAGTGGTTATTTGATATAATTTCAATGGTAAAATTGCAATAATTTCAGTGATTAATTCGCAATTTTTACGGTGGTTAATTTGCAATAATTTCAGTGGTAAATTTGTAATATTTACAGCTGGTAATTTCGAATATTTACAGAGGTTAATTTCGAATATTTACAGTTGAAAATTTGCATTATTTACAGTGGTTAATTTGCAATATTTAGAGCGGTTTTTTTGCTATAATCTCAGCGGTAAGTTTGCAATACCTACAGTGGAAAACTTCCGATATTTTCTGTGGTTAATTTGTAATATTTACAGTGGTTAATTTGCTATAATTTCAGTGGTAAATTTGCAATATTTACAGTGGTTAATTTGCAATATTTGTAGTGCTTAATTTCCTTAAATTTCAGTGGTAAATTTGCTATAATTTCAATGATTATTTTGCAATATTTACAGTGGTTAATTTCCAATAACTTAAGTGGTAAATTTGAAATATTTACAGTGGTTAATTTGCTATAATTTCAGTGATAAATTTGCAATAATTTCAGAGATTAATTTGCAATATTTACAGTGGTTAATTTGCTATAACTTCAGTGGTACATTTGCAATATTTACAGTGGAATATTTCCAAAATTTTCAACGTTTAATTTGTAATATTTACAGTGGTTAATATGCTATAATTTCAGTTGTAAATTTGCAATAATTTCAGTGATAAATTTGCAATAATTTCAGTGATTAATTCGCAATATTTACAGTGGTTAATATGCAATAATTCCAGTAGTAAATTTGTAAAATTTACAGTGGTTAATTTGCAATATTTACAGTGGTTAATTTCGAATATATACAGTTGAAAATTTGCAATATTTACAGTGGTTAATTTGCAATATTTAGAGAGGTTAATTTGCTATAATTTCAGTGGTAAGTTTGCAATATTTACAGTGGAAAATTTCCAATATTTTCAGTGGTTAATTTGTAATATTTACAATGGTGATTTTGCAATATTTACAGTGGTTAGTTTGCTATAATTTCAATGGTATTATTGCAATTACTTCAGTGATTAATTTGCAATATTTACAGTGGATAATTTGATATAATTTCAGTGCAAATTTGCAATATTTACAGTGGTTAATTTCGAATAATTTCAGTTGAAAATTTGCACTATTTAGAGTGGCTAATTTGCTATAATTTCAGTGGTAAGTTTGCAATATTTACGGTGGAATATTTGCAATATTTCCAGTGGTTAATTTTCAATATTTACAGTGGTTACTTTCCAATAACTTAAGTGGTAAATTTGCAATATTTACAGTGGTTAATTTGCTATAATTTCAGTGGTAAATTTGCAATAATTTCAGTGGTAAATTTGTAATATTTACAGCTGGTAATTTCGAATATTTACAGAGGTTAATTTCGAATATTTACAGTTGAAAATTTGCATTATTTACAGTGGTTAATTTGCAATATTTAGAGCGGTTTTTTTGCTATAATCTCAGCGGTAAGTTTGCAATACCTACAGTGGAAAACTTCCGATATTTTCTGTGGTTAATTTGTAATATTTACAGTGGTTAATTTGCTATAATTTCAGTGGTAAATTTGCAATAATTTCAATGATTAATTTGCATTATTTACAGTGGTTAATTTCCAAATAATTTACGTGGTAAATTTGAAATATTTACAGTGGTTCATTTGCTATAATTTCAGTGGTAAATTTGCAATAATTTCAGTGATTAATTAGCAATATTTACAGTGGTTAATTTGCTATAATTTCAGTGGTAAAAATTTGCAATAATTTCAGTGATTAATTCGCAATATTTACAGTGGTTAATATGCAATAATTTCAGTAGTAAATTTGTAAAATTTACAGTGGTTAATTTGCAATATTTACAGTGGTTAATTTGATATAATTTCAGTGGTAAATTTGCTATAATTTCATTGGAAAATTTACAATATTTACTGCGGAAAATTTGCAATATTTACAGTGGTTAATTTGACATAATTTCAGTGGTAAATTTGCAATATTTACGGTGGAAAATTTGCAATATTTACAGTAGTTAAACTCAATATTTACAATGAGTAATTTGCAATAATTTCAGTAGTAAATTTGCGATATTTACAGTGGTTAATTTGTAATATTTACAGTGGTTCATTTGCTATAATTTCAGTGGCAAATTCGCAAGAATTTCAGTGATTAATTTGCAATATTTACTGTGGTTATTTTCGAATATATACAGTTGAAAATTTGCAATATTTACAGTGGTTAATTTGCAATATTTAGAGTGGTTTATTTGCAATATTTGTAGTGCTTAATTTCCTTAAATTTCAGTAGTAAATTTGCAATAATTTCAATGATTATTTTGCAATATTTACAGTGGTTAACTTCCAATAACTTAAGTGGTAAATTTGAAATATTTACAGTGGTTAATTTGCTATAATTTCAGTGGTAAAATTGCAATAATTTCAGAGATTAATTTGCAATATTTACAGTGGTTAATTTGCTATAACTTCAGTGGTACATTTGCAATATTTACAGTGGAATATTTCCAAAATTTTCAACGTTTAATTTGTAATATTTACAGTGGTTATTTTACAGTATTTACAGTGGTTTGTTTGCTAAAATTTCAATGGAAAAATTGCAATTATTTCAGTGAATAATTTGCAATATTCAGAGTGGTTAATTTGCTATAATTGCAGTGGAAAGTTTGCAATATTTACAGTGGAAAATTTGCAATATTTTCAGTGGTTAATTTGCAATATTCAGAGTGGTTAATTTGCTATAATTGCAGTGGAAAGTTTGCAATATTTACAGTGGAAAATTTGCAATATTTTCAGTGGTTAATTTGCAATATTTACAGTGGTTACTTTCCAATAATTTAAGTGGTAAATTTGCAATATTTACAGTGGTAAATTTGCTATAATTTCAGTGGTAAAATTGCAAGAATTTCAGTGATTAATTTGCAATATTTACAGTGGTTAATATCCAATAATTTTAGTGTTAAATTTGAAATATTTACAGTGGTTAATTTGATATAATTTCAGTGGTAAATTTGCAATATCTACAGTGGAAAATTTGCAATATTTACAGTGGTTAATTTGCAATATTTACAGTGGTTCATTTGCTATAATTTCAGTGGTAAATTCGCAATAATTTCTGTGATTAATTTGCAATATTTACAGTGGTTAATTTCGAATATTACAGTTGAAAATTTGCAATATATGCTGTGGAAAATTTACTATCCTTACACTGGTTAATTAGCAATATTTACAGTGGTTAATTTGCTAGAATTTCAGTAATAAACTCGCAATAATTTCAGTGATTAATTTGCAATATTTACAGTGGTTAATTTTCTATACTTTCAATGGTAAAATTGCAATAATTTCAGTGTTTAATTTGCAATATTTACTGTGGTTAATTTGCAGTACTTTCAATGGTAAAATTGCAATAATTTCAGTTATTACTTAGCAATATTTACAGTGGTTAATGTGCTATAATTTCAATGATTAATTTGCAATATTTAGAGTGGTTAATTTGAAATAATTTAAGTGGTAAATTTGCAATATTTACAGTGGTTAATTTGCTATAATTTCAGTAGTAAATTTGCAAAAATTTCAGTGATTAATTTGCAATATTTACAGTGGTTAATTTCGAATATATACAGTTGAAAATTTGCAATATTTACAGTGGTTAATTTGCAATATTTAGAGAGGTTAATTTGCTATAATTTCAGTGGTAAGTTTGCAATATTTACAGTGGAAAATTTCCAATATTTTCAGTGGTTAATTTGCAATATTTATAGTGGTTACTTTCCAATAATTTAAGTGGTAAATTTGCAATATTTACAGTGGTTAATTTGCTATAATTTCAGTGGTAAATTAGCAATAATTTCAGTGATTAATTTGCAATATTTACAGTGGTTAGTTTGCTATAATTTCAATGGTATTATTGCAATTACTTCAGTGATTAATTTGCAATATTTACAGTGGATAATTTGATATAATTTCAGTGCAAATTTGCAATATTTACAGTGGTTAATTTCGAATAATTTCAGTTGAAAATTTGCACTATTTAGAGTTTCTAATTTGCTATAATTTCAGTGGCAAGTTTGCAATATTTACGGTGGAATATTTGCAATATTTCCAGTGGTTAATTTGCAATATTTACAGTGGTTACTTTCCAATAATTTAAGTGGTAAATTTGCAATATTTACAGTGGTTAATTTGCTATAATTTCAGTGGTAAATTAGCAATAATTTCAGTGATTAATTTGCAATATTTACAGTGGTTAATTTCGAATATATACAGTTGAAAATTTGCAATATTTACAGTGGTTAATTTGCAATATTTAGAGAGGTTAATGTGCTATAATTTCAGTGGTAAGTTTGCAATATTTACAGTGGAAAATTTCCAATATTTTCAGTGGTTAATTTGTAATATTTACAATGGTGATTTTGCAATATTTATAGTGGTTAGTTTGCTATAATTTCAATGGTATTATTGCAATTATTTCAGTGATTAATTTGCAATATTTACAGCGGATAATTTGATATAATTTCAGTTGCAAATTTGCAATATTTACAGTGGTTAATTTCGAATATTTACAGTTGAAAATGTGCAATATATGCTGTGGAAAATTTACTATCCTTACAGTGGTTAATTAGCAATATTTACAGTGGTTAATTTGCTATAATTTCAGTAGTAAACTCGCAATAATTTCAGTGATTATCCCAATAATTTCAGTGATTAATTTGCAATATTTACAGTGGTTAATGTGCTATAATTTCAATGGTAAAATTGCAATATTTACAGTGGTTAATTTGAAATAATTTAAGTGATAAATTTGAAATATTTACAGTGGTTAATTTGCTATAATTTCAGTGGTAAAATTTCAAGAATTTCAGTAATTAATTTGCAATATTTACAGTGGTTAATATCCAAAAATTTTAGTGTTAAATTTGAAATATTTACAGTGGATAATTTGATATAATTTCAGTGGTAAATTTGCAATAATTTCAGCGATTAATTTGCAATATTTACAGTGGTTAATTTCGAATATATACAGTTGAAAATTTGCAATATTTACAGTGGTTAATTTGCAATATTTAGAGAGGTTAATTTGCTATAATTTCAATGGTAAGTTTGCTATAATTTCAGTGGAAAATTTGCAATATTTACTGCGGAAAATTTGCAATATTTACAGTGGATAATTTGACATAATTTCAGTGGTAAATTTGCAATATTTACAGTGGAAAATTTGCAATATTTACAGTAGTTAAACTCAATATTTAAAATGAGTAATTTGCAATAATTTCAGTAGTAAATTTGCGATATTTACAGTGGTTAATTTGTAATATTTACAGTGGTTCATTTGCTATAATTTCAGTGGCAAATTCACAAGAATTTCAGTGATTAATTTGCAATATTTGCTGTGGTTATTTTCAAATATATACAGTTGAAAATTTGCAAAATTTACAGCGGTTAATTTGCAATATTTAGAGTGGTTTATTTGCAATATTTACAGTGGTTAATTTGCGATAATTTCAGTGGTAAATTTGCAATATTTACAGTGGTTAATTTGCAATATTTGTAGTGCTTAATTTCCTTAAATTTCAGTAGTAAATTTGCAATAATTTCAATGATTAATTTGCAATATTTACAGTGGTTAATTTCCAATAACTTGAGTGGTAAATTGGCAATATTTACAGTGGTTAATTTGATATAATTTCAGTGGTAAATTTGCAATAATTTCAGAGATTAATTTGCAATATTTACAGTGGTTAATTTGCTATAACTTCAGTGGTACATTTCAATATTTACAGTGGTTAATTTCGAATATATACTGTTGAAAATTTGCAATATTTAAAGTGGTTAATTTCGAATATTTACGGTTGAAAATTTGCAATATTTAAAAAGGTTAATTTGCAATATTTAGAGTGGTTAATCTGCTATAATTTCAGTGGTAAATTTGCACTATTTAAAGTGGAATATTAGCAATATTTAGAGTGGTTAATTTGCAATATTTACAGTGGTTAATTTGATATAATTTCAGTGGTAAATTTGCTATAATTTCAGTGGAAAATTTACAATATTTACTGCGGAAAATTTGCAATATTGACACTGGCTAATCTGACATAAATTCAGTGGTAAATTTGCAATAATTTCAGTGATTAATTCGCAATATTTACAGTGGTTAATTTGCAATATTTCAGTGGAAAATTTGCAATATATCAGTGTTTAATTTCGAATATTTACACTTGAAAATTTGCAATACTTTCTGTGGTAAATTTGCAATAATTTCAGTGATTAATTCACAATATTTACAGTGGTTAATTTGCAATACTTTCTGTGGTAAATTTGCAATAATTTCAGTGATTAATTCACAGTATTTACAGTGGTTAATTTGCAATACTTTCTGCGGTAAATTTGCAATAATTTCAGTGATTAATTCACAATATTTACAGTGGTTAATTTGCAATACTTTCTGTGGTAAATTTGCAATAATTTCCGTGATAATTCACAATATTTACAGTGGTTAATTTGCAATACTTTCTGTGGCTAATTTGCAATAATTTCAGTGATTAATTCACAATATTTACAGTGGTTAATTTGCAATACTTTCTGTGGTAAATTTGCAATAATTTCAGTGATTAATTCAGTATATTTAGAGTGGTTAATTTGCAATACTTTCTGTGGTAAATTTGCAATAATTTCAGTGATTAATTCAGAATATTTAGAGTGGTTAATTTGCAATACTTTCTGTGGTAAATTTGCAATAATTTCAGTGATTAATTCAGAATATTTAGAGTGGTTAATTTGCAATACTTTCTGTGGTAAATTTGCAATAATTTCAGTGATTAATTCACAATATTTACAGTGGTTATTTTGCAATACTTTCTGTGGTAAATTTGCAATAATTTCAGTGATTAATTCACAATATTTACAGTGGTTAATTTGCAATACATTCTGTGGTAAATTTGCAATATTTACAGTGATTAATTCACAATATTTACAGTGGTTAATTTGCAATACTTTCTGTGGTAAATTTGCAATAATTTCAGTGATTCATTCACAATATTTACAGTGGTTAATTTGCAATACTTTCTGTGGTAAATTTGCAATAATTTCAGTGAATAATTCACAATATTTACAGTGGTTAATTTGCAATACTTTCTGTGGTAAATTTGCAATAATTTCAGTGATTAAATCACAATATTCACAGTGGTTAATTTGCAATACATTCTGTGGTAAATTTGCAATATTTACAGTGATTAATTCACAATATTTACAGTGGTTAATTTGCAATACTTTCTGTGGTAAATTTGCAATAATTTCAGTGATTCATTCACAATATTTTCAGTCGTTAATTTGCAATACTTTCTGTGGTAAATTTGCAATAATTTCAGTGAATAATTCACAATATTTACAGTGGTTAATTTGCAATACTTTCTGTGGTAAATTTGCAATAATTTCAGTGAATAATTCACAATATTTACAGTGGTTAATTTGCAATACTTTCTGTGGTAAATTTGCAATAACTTCAGTGATTAATTCACAATATTAACAGTGGTTAATTTGCAATACTTTCTGTGGTAAATTTGCAATAATTTCAGTGATTAATTCAGAATATTTACAGTGGTTAATTTGCAATACTTTCTGTGGTAAATTTGCAATAATTTCAGTGATTAATTCACAATATTTACAGTGGTTAATTTGCAATACTTTCTGTGGTAAATTTGCAATAATTTCAGTGATTAATTCACAATATTTACAGTGGTTAATTTGCAATACTTTCTGTGGTAAATTTGCAATAATTTCAGTGACTAATTCACAATATTTACAGTGGTTAATTTGCAATACATTCTGTGGTAAATTTGCAATATTTACAGTGGTTAATTTCGAATATTTACAGTTGAAAATTTGCAATATTTACAGTGATAAATTTGCAATATTTACAGTTTTTAATTTGCAATACTTTCTGTGGTAAATTTGCAATAATTTCAGTGATTAATTCACAATATTTACAGTGGTTAATTTGCAATACTTTCTGTGGTAAATTTGCAATAATTTCAGTGATTAATTCACAATATTTACAGTGGTTAATTTGCAATACTTTCTGTGGTAAATTTGCAATAATTTCAGTGATTAATTCACAATATTTACAGTGGTTAATTTGCAATACTTTCTGTGGTAAATTTGCAATAATTTCAGTGATTAATTCACAATATTTACAGTGGTTAATTTGCAATACTTTCTGTGGTAAATTTGCAATAATTTCAGTGATTAATTCACAATATTTACAGTGGTTAATTTGCAATACTTTCTGCGGTAAATTTGCAATAATTTCCGTGATTAATTCACAATATTTACAGTGGTTAATTTGCAATACTTTCTGTGGTAAATTTGCAATAATTTCCGTGATTAATTCACAATATTTACAGTGGTTAATTTGCAATACTTTCTGTGGTAAATTTGCAATAATTTCCGTGATTAATTCAGTATATTTAGAGTGGTTAATTTGCAATACTTTCTGTGGTAAATTTGCAATAATTTCCGTGATTAATTCACAATATTTACAGTGGTTAATTTGCAATACTTTCTGTGGTAAATTTGCAATAATTTCAGTGATTCATTCACAATATTTACAGTGGTTAATTTGCAATACATTCTGTGGTAAATTTGCAATATTTACAGTGATTAATTCACAATATTTACAGTGGTTAATTTGCAATACTTTCTGTGGTAAATTTGCAATAATTTCAGTGATTAATTCAGAATATTTACAGTGGTTAATTTGCAATACTTTCTGTGGTAAATTTGCAGTAATTTCTGTGATTAATTCAGAATATTTACAGTGGTTAATTTGCAATACTTTCTGTGGTAAATTTGCAATAATTTCAGTGATTAATTCAGAATATTTACAGTGGTTAATTTGCAATACTTTCTGTGGTAAATTTGCAATAATTTCAGTGATTAATTCACAATATTTACAGTGGTTAATTTGCAATACTTTCTGTGGTAAATTTGCAATAATTTCAGTGATTAATTCACAATATTTACAGTGGTTAATTTGCAATACATTCTGTGGTAAATTTGCAATATTTACAGTGGTTAATTTCGAATATTTACAGTTGAAAATTTGCAATATTTACAGTGATTAATTTGCAATATTTTCAGTTTTTAATTTGCTATAATTTCAGTGGTAAATTTACAATAATTTCAGTGATTAATTCGCAATATTTACAGTGGTTAATATGCAATAATTTCTGTGGTAAATTTGCAATATTTACAGTGGTTAATCTGCTATAATTTCAGTGGTAAATTTGGTATAATTTCAGTGGAAAAATTACAATATTTACTGCGGAGAATTGGCAATATTGACAGTGGTTAATTTGACATAATTTCAGTAATAAATTTGCAATAATTTCAGTTATTAATTCCCAATATTTACAGCCGTGAATTTGCTATAATTTCAGTGGTAAATTTGCAATATTTACAGTGGAAAATTTGCAATATTTTCAGTGGTTAATTTGTAATATTTACAGTGGTTATTTTGCAATATTTACAGTGGTTAGTTTGCTGTAATTTCAATGGTAAAATTGCAATAATTTCAGTGATTAATTCGCAATATTTACAGTGGTTAATTTTCTATACTTTCAATGGTAAAATTGCAATAATTTCAGTGATTAATTTGCAATATTTACAGTGGTTAATTTGCAATACTTTCAAAGGTAAAATTGCAATAATTTCTGTTATTACTTAGCAATATTTACAGTAGTTAATGGGCTATAATTTCAATGATTAATTTGCAATATTTACAGTGGTTAATTTCCAATAACCTAAGTGGTAAATTTGCAATATTTACAGTGGTTAATTTCCAATATTTACGGTTGAAAATTTGCAATATTTACAGTGGTTAATTTGATATAATTTCAGTAGTAAATTTGCCATAATTTCAGTGGAAAATTTACAATATTTACTGCGGAAAATTTTCACTATTTACACTGGTTAATTTGACATAATTTCAGTGGTTAATTTGCAATAATTTCAGTGATTAATTCGCAATATTTACAGTGGTTAATTTCAATACTTTCTTTGGTAAATTTGCAATATATCAGTGTTTAATTTCGAATATTTACAGTTGAAAATTTGCAATATTTTCTGTGGTAAATTTGCAATAATTTCAGTGATTAATTCAGAATATTTACAGTGGTTAATTTGCAATACTTTCTGTGGTAAATTTGCAATAATTTCAGAGATTAATTCACAATATTACAGTGGTTAATTTGCAATACTTTCTGTGGTAAATTTACAATAATTTCAGTGATTAATTCACAATATTTACAGTGGTTAATTTGCAATACTTTCTGTGGTAAATTTGCAATAATTTCAGTGATTAATTCACAATATTTACAGTGGTTAATTTGCAATACTTTCTGTGGTAAATTTGCAATAATTTCAGTGATTAATTTCGAATATTTACAGTTGAAAATTTGCAATATTTACAGTGGTTAATTTGCAATATTTACAGTTTTTAATTTGCTATAATTTCAGTAGTAAATTTACAATAATTTCAGTGATTAATTCGCAATATTTACAGTGGTTAATATGCAATAATTTCAGTGATTAATTTGCAATATTTACAGTGGTTAATTTGCAATAATTTAAGTGGTAAATTTTAAATATTTACAGTGGTAATTTTGCAATATATTCAGTGGTAAATTTATAATTTTTTCAGCTGGTAATTTCGAATATTTACAGTGGTTAATTTCGAATATTTACAGTTGAAAATTTGCATTATTTACAGTGGTTAATTTGCAATATTTAGAGCGGTTAATTTGCTATAATCTCAGCGGTAAGTTTGCAACACCTACAGTGGAAAACTTCCAATATTTTCTGTGGTTAATTTGTAATATTTACAGTGGTTAATTTGCTATAATTTCAGTGGTAAATTTGCAATAATTTCAATGATTAATTTGCAATATTTACAGTGGTTAATTTCCAATAATTTACGTGGTAAATTTGAAATATTTACAGTGGATCATTTGATATAACTTCAGTGGTAAATTTGCAGTAATTTCAGTGATTAATTAGCAATATTTACAGTGGTTAATTTCCAATACTTTAAGTGGTAAATTTGCAATATCTACAGTGGAAAATTTGCAATATTTACAGTGGATCATTTGCAATATTTACAGTGGATCATTTGCTATAATTTCAGTGGTAAATTCGCAATAATTTCAGAGATTAATTTGCAATATTTACAGTGGTTAATTTGCTATAACTTCAGTGGTACATTTGCAATATTTACAGTGGAATATTTCCAAAATTTTCAACGTTTAATTTGTAATACTTACAATGGTTATTTTGCAATATTTACAGTGGTTTGTTTGCTATAATTTCAATGGAAAAATTGCAATTATTTCAGTGAATAACTTGCAATATTTACAGTGGTTAATTTGATATAATTTCAGTGATAAATTTGCAATATTTAGAGTGGTTAATTTCGAATATTACAGTTGAAAATTTACAATATTTACAGTGGTTAATTTGCAATATTCAGAGTGGTTAATTTGCTATAATTGCAGTGGAAAGTTTACAATATTTACAGTGGTAAATTTGTTATAATTTCAGTGCTAAAATTGCAAGAATTTCAGTGATTAATTTGCAATATTTACAGTGGTTAATATCCAATAATTTTAGTGTTAAATTTGAAATATTTACAGTGGTTAATTTGATATAATTTCAATGGTATTATTGCAATTCTTTCAGTGATTAATTTGCAATATTTACGGTGGATAATTTGATATAATTTCAGTGGCAAATTTGCAATATTTACAGTGGGTAATTTCGAATAATTTCAGTTGAAAATTTGCACGATTTAGAGTCGCTATTTTGCTATAATTTCAGTGGTAAGTTTGCAATATTTACGGTGGAATATTTGCAATATTTTCAGTGGTTAATTTGCAATATTTACAGTGGTTACTTTCCAATAATTTAAGTGGTAAATTTGCAATATTTACAGTGGTTAATTTGCTATAATATCAGTGGTAAAATTGCAAGAATTTCAGTGATTAATTTGCAATATTTACAGTGGTTAATATCCAAAAATTTAAGTGATAAACTTGCAATATTTACAGTGGTTACTTAGCAATATTTACAGTGGTTAAATTGCTATAATTTCAGTGACTAATTTGCAATATTTACAGTGGTTAATTTGCAATAATTTAAGTGGTAAATTTGAAATATTTACAGTGGTTAATTTGCTATAATTTCAGTGGCAAATTTGCAATATTTACAGTGGTTAATTTCGAATAATTTCTGTTGAAAATTTGCACTATTTAGAGCGGCTAATTTGCTATAATTTCAGTGGTAAGTTTGCAATATTTACGGTGGAATATTTGCAATATTTTCAGTGGTTAATTTGCAATATTTACAGTGGTTAATTTGCAATAATTTAAGTGGTAAATTTGAAATATTTACAGTGGTTAATTTGATGTAATTTCAGTGGTAAATTTGTAGAATTTCAGTGATTAATTTGCAATATTTACAGAGGTCAATATCCAATAATTTAAGTGGTAAATTTGCAATATTTACAGTGGAAAATTTGCAATATTTACAGTAGTTAAACTCAATATTTACAATGAGTAATTTGCAATAATTTCAGTAGTAAATTTGCGATATTTACAGCTGTTAATGTCTAATATTTACAGTGGTTCATTTGCTATAATTTCAGTGGTAAATTCGCAAGAATTTCAGTGATTAATTTGTAATATTTCCTGAGGTTAATTTCGAATATATATACAGTTGAAAATTTGCAAAATTTACACTGGTTAATTTGCAATATTTACAGTGGTTAATTTCCAATAATTTACGTGGTAAATTTGAAATACTTACAGTGGAAAATTTGCAATATTTACAGTGGTTAATTTGCAATATTTGTAGTGCTTAATTTCCTTAAATTTCAGTAGTAAATTTGCAATAATTTCAGTGATTAATTCAGAATATTTACAGTGGTTAATTTGCAATACTTTCTGTGGTAAATTTGCAATAATTTCAGTGATTAATTCACAATATATACAGTGGTTAATTTGCAATACATTCTGTGGTAAATTTGCAATATTTACAGTGGTTGATTTCGAATATTTACAGTTGAAAATTTGCAATATTTACAGTGGTTAATTTGCAATATTTGTAGTGCTTAATTTCCTTAATTTTCAGTAGTAAATTTGCAATAATTTCAATGATTAATTTGCAATATTTGCAGTGGTTAATTTCCAATAATTTAAGTGGTAAATTTGCAATATCTACAGTGGAAAATTTGCAATATTTACAGTGGTTAATTTGCAATATTTACAGTGGATCATTTGCTATAATTTCAGTGGTAAATTCGCAATAATTTCAGAGATTAATTTGCAATATTTACAGTGGTTAATTTGCTATAACTTCAGTGGTACATTTGCAATATTTACAGTGGAATATTTCCAAAATTTTCAACGTTTAATTTGTAATATTTACAATGGTTATTTTGCAATATTTACAGTGGTTTGTTTGCTATAATTTCAATGGAAAAATTGCAATAATTTCAGTGAATAATTTGCAATATTTACAGTGGTTAATTTGATATAATTTCAGTGATAAATTTGCAATATTTAGAGTGGTTAATTTCGAATATTACAGTTGAAAATTTACAATATTTACAGTGGTTAATTTGCAATATTCAGAGTGGTTAATTTGCTATAATTGCAGTGGAAAGTTTACAATATTTACAGTGGAAAATTTGCAATATTTTCAGTGGTTAATTTGCAATATTTACAGTGGTAAATATCCAAAAATTTAATTGGTAAATTTGCAATATTTACAGTGGTAAATTTGTTATAATTTCAGTGCTAAAATTGCAAGAATTTCAGTGATTAATTTGCAATATTTACAGTGGTTAATATCCAATAATTTTAGTGTTAAATTTGAAATATTTACAGTGGTTAATTTGATATAATTTCAGTGGTAAATTTGCAATATCTACAGTGGAAAATTTGCAATATTTACGGTGGTTAATTTGCAATATTTACAGTGGTTCATTTGCTATAATTTCAGTGGTAAATTCGCAATAATTTCTGTGATTAATTTGCAATATTTACAGTGGTTAATTTTCTATACTTTCAATGGTATAATTGCAATAATTTCAGTGATTAATTTGCAATATTTACAGTGGTTAATTTGCAAGACTTCCAATGGTAAAATTGCAATAATTTCAGTTATTACTTAGCAATATTTACAGTGGTTAATGTGATATAATTTCAATGATTAATTTGCAATATTTACAGTGGTTAATTTGAAATAATTTAAGTGGTAAATTTGAAATATTTACAGTGCTTAATTTGCTATAATTTCAGTGATAAATTTGCAATAATTTCGGTGATTAATTTGCAATATTTACAGTGGTTAATTTCGAATATATACAGTTGAAAATTTGCAATATTTACAGTGGTTAATTTGCAATATTTAGAGAGGTTAATTTGCTATAATTTCAGTGGTAAGTTTGCAATATTTACAGTAGAGAATTTCCAGTATTTTCAGTGGTTAATTTGTAATATTTACAATGGTGATTTTGCAATATTTACAGTGGTTATTTTGCTATAATTTCAATGGTATTATTGCAATTATTTCAGTGATTAATTTGCAATATTTACCGTGGATAATTTGATATAATTTCAGTGGCAAATTTGCAATATTTACAGTGGGTAATTTCGAATAATTTCTGTTGAAAATTTGCACTATTTAGAGTCGCTAATTTGCTATAATTTCAGTGGTAAGTTTGCAATATTTACGGTGGAATATTTGCAATATTTTCAGTGGTTAATTTGCAATATTTACAGTGGTTACTTTCCAATAATTTAAGTGGTAAATTTGCAATATTTACAGTGGTTAATTTGCTATAATATCAGTGGTAAAATTGCAAGAATTTCAGTGATTAATTTGCAATATTTACAGTGGTTAATATCCAAAAATTTAAGTGATAAACTTGCAATATTTACAGTGGTTACTTAGCAATATTTACAGTGGTTAAATTGCTATAATTTCAGTGACTAATTTGCAATATTTACAGTGGTTAATTTGCAATAATTTAAGTGGTAAATTTGAAATATTTACAGTGGTTAATTTGCTATAATTTCAGTGGCAAATTTGCAATATTTACAGTGGTTAATTTCGAATAATTTCTGTTGAAAATTTGCACTATTTAGAGCGGCTAATTTGCTATAATTTCAGTGGTAAGTTTGCAATATTTACGGTGGAATATTTGCAATATTTTCAGTGGTTAATTTGCAATATTTACAGTGGTTAATTTGATATAATTTCAGTGGTAAATTTGTAGAATTTCAGTGATTAATTTGCAATATTTACAGAGGTCAATATCCAATAATTTAAGTGGTAAATTTGCAATATTTACAGTAGTTAAACTCAATATTTACAATGAGTAATTTGCAATAATTTCAGTAGTAAATTTGCGATATTTACAGCTGTTAATGTCTAATATTTACAGTGGTTCATTTGCTATAATTTCAGTGGTAAATTCGCAAGACTTTCAGTGATTAATTTGCAATATTTCCTGTGGTTAATTTCGAATATATATACAGTTGAAAATTTGCAAAATTTACACTGGTTAATTTGCAATATTTACAGTGGTTAATTTGAAATAATTTAAGTGGTAAACTTGAAATATTTACAGTGCTTAATTTGCTATAATTTCAGTGATAAATTTGCAATAATTTCAGTGATTAATTTGCAATATTTACAGTGGTTAATTTCGAATATATACAGTTGAAAATTTGCAATATTTACAGTGGTTAATTTGCAGTATTTAGAGAGGTTACTTTCCAATATTTTAAGTGGTAAATTTGCAAAATTTACAGTGGTTAGTTTGCTATAATTTCAATGGTAAATTTGCAATAATTTCAGAGATTAATTTGCAATATTTACAGTGGTTAATTTGCTATAACTTCAGTGGTACATTTGCAATATTTACAGTGGTTAATTTCGAATATTTACGGTTGAAAATTAGCAATATTTACAGTGGTTAATTTCGAATATTTACGGTTGAAAATTTGCAATATTTAAATTTTTTTTTAATTTTAAATAATTTTAATATAAATAATATATAAATAAATTTAAATTTAAATAATTTTAATTTTAAATAAATTTTTTTAAATTTGCACTATTTAGAGTCGCTAATTTGCTATAATTTCAGTGGTAAGTTTGCAATATTTACCGTGGAATATTTGCAATATTTTCTGTGGTTAATTTGCAATATTTACAGTGGTTACTTTCCAATATTTTAAGTGGTAAATTTGCAAAATTTACAGTGGTTAGTTTGCTATAATTTCAATGGTAAAATTGCAATAATTTCAGAGATTGATTTGCAATATGTACAGTGGTTAATTTGCTATAACTTCAGTGTTACATTTGCAATATTTACAGTGGTTAATTTCGAATATTTACGTTGAAAATTTGCAATATTTACAGTGGTTAATTTGCTATAATTTCAGTGGTAAGTTTGCAATATTTAAAGTGGAAAATTGGCAATATTTACAGTGGTTAATTTGCAATATTTACAGTGGTTAATTTGCAATATTTACAGTGGTTAATTTGCTATAATTTCAGTGGAAAATTTACAATAATTACTGCGGGAAATTTGCATTATTGACACTGGTTAATTTGCTATAATTTCTTTGATAAATTTGCAATAATTTCAGTGATTAATTCACAATATTTACAGTGGTTAATTTGCAATACTTTCTGTGGTAAATTTGCAATAATTTCAGTGATTAATTCAGAATATTTACAGTGGTTAATTTGCAATACTTTCTGTGGTAAATTTGCAATAATTTCAGTGATTAATTCACAATATTTACAGTGGTTAATTTGCAATAATTTCTGTGGTATATTTGCAATAATCTCAGTGATTAATTCACAATATTTACAGTGGTTAATTTGCAATACTTTCTGTGGTAAATTTGCAATAATCTCAGTGATTAATTCAGAATATTTACAGTCGTTAATTTGCAATACTTTCTGTGGTAAATTTGCAATAATTTCAGTGATTAATTCACAATATTTACAGTGGTTAATTTGCAATACTTTCTGTGGTAAATTTGCAATAATTTCAGTGATTAATTCACAATATTTACAGTGGTTAATTTGCAATAATTTCTGTGGTAAATTTGCAATAATCTCAGTGATTAATTCACAATATTTACAGTGGTTAATTTGCAATACTTTCTGTGGTAAATTTGCAATAATCTCAGTGATTAATTCAGAATATTTACAGTGGTTAATTTGCAATACTTTCTGTGGTAAATTTGCAATAATTTCAGTGATTAATTCACAATATATACAGTGGTTAATTTGCAATACATTCTGTGGTAAATTTGCAATATTTACAGTGGTTGATTTCGAATATTTACAGTTGAATATTTGCAATATTTACAGTGGTTAATTTCAAATATTTACAGTTTTTAATTTGCTATAATTTCAGTGGTAAATTTACAATAATTTCAGTGATTAATTCTCAATATTTACAGTGGTTAATTTCCAATAATTTAAGTGGTAAATTTGCAATATCTACAGTGGAAAATTTGCAATATTTACAGTGGTTAATTTGCAATATTTACAGTGGATCATTTGCTATAATTTCAGTGGTAAATTCGCAATAATTTCAGAGATTAATTTGCAATATTTACAGTGGTTAATTTGCTATAACTTCAGTGGTACATTTACAATATTTACAGTGGAATATTTCCAAAATTTTCAACGTTTAATTTGTAATATTTACAATGGTTATTTTGCAATATTTACAGTGCTTTGTTTGCTATAATTTCAATGGAAAAAATTGCAATTATTTCAGTGAATAATTTGCAATATTTACAGTGGTTAATTTGATATAATTTCAGTGATAAATTTGCAATATTTAGAGTGGTTAATTTCGAATATTACAGTTGAAAATTTACAATATTTACAGTGGTTAATTTGCAATATTCAGAGTGGTTAATTTGCTATAATTGCAGTGGAAAGTTTACAATATTTACAGTGGAAAATTTGCAATATTTTCAGTGGTTAATTTGCAATATTTACAGTGGTAAATATCCAAAAATTTAATTGGTAAATTTGCAATATTTACAGTGGTACATTTGTTATAATTTCAGTGCTAAAATTGCAAGAATTTCAGTGATTAATTTGCAATATTTACAGTGGTTAATATCCAATAATTTTAGTGTTAAATTTGAAATATTTACAGTGGTTAATTTGATATAATTTCAGTGGTAAATTTGCAATATCTACAGTGGAAAATTTGCAATATTTACGGTGGTTAATTTGCAATATTTACAGTGGTTCATTTGCTATAATTTCAGTGGTAAATTCGCAATAATTTCTGTGATTAATTTGCAATATTTACAGTGGTTAATTTTCTATACTTTCAATGGTATAATTGCAATAATTTCAGTGATTAATTTGCAATATTTACAGTGGTTAATTTGCAATACTTTCAATGGTAAAATTGCAATAATTTCAGTTATTACTTAGCAATATTTACAGTGGTTAATGTGATATAATTTCAATGATTAATTTGCAATATTTACAGTGGTTAATTTGAAATAATTTAAGTGGTAAATTTGAAATATTTACAGTGCTTAATTTGCTATAATTTCAGTGATAAATTTGCAATAATTTCGGTGATTAATTTGCAATATTTACAGTGGTTAATTTCGAATATATACAGTTGAAAATTTGCAATATTTACAGTGGTTAATTTGCAATATTTAGAGAGGTTAATTTGCTATAATTTCAGTGGTAAGTTTGCAATATTTACAGTAGAAAATTTCCAATATTTTCAGTGGTTAATTTGTAATATTTACAATGGTGATTTTGCAATATTTACAGTGGTTATTTTGCTATAATTTCAATGGTATTATTGCAATTATTTCAGTGATTAATTTGCAATATTTACCGTGGATAATTTGATATAATTTCAGTGGCAAATTTGCAATATTTACAGTGGGTAATTTCGAATAATTTCTGTTGAAAATTTGCACTATTTAGAGTCGCTAATTTGCTATAATTTCAGTGGTAAGTTTGCAATATTTACGGTGGAATATTTGCAATATTTTCAGTGGTTAATTTGCAATATTTACAGTGGTTACTTTCCAATAATTTAAGTGGTAAATTTGCAATATTTACAGTGGTTAATTTGCTATAATATCAGTGGTAAAATTGCAAGAATTTCAGTGATTAATTTGCAATATTTACAGTGGTTAATATCCAAAAATTTAAGTGATAAACTTGCAATATTTACAGTGGTTACTTAGCAATATTTACAGTGGTTAAATTGCTATAATTTCAGTGACTAATTTGCAATATTTACAGTGGTTAATTTGCAATAATTTAAGTGGTAAATTTGAAATATTTACAGTGGTTAATTTGCTATAATTTCAGTGGTAAATTTGCAATATTTACAGTGGTTAATTTCGAATAATTTCAGTTGAAAATTTGCACTATTTAGAGCGGCTAATTTGCTATAATTTCAGTGGTAAGTTTGCAATATTTACGGTGGAATATTTGCAATATTTTCAGTGGTTAATTTGCAATATTTACAGTGGTTAATTTGATATAATTTCAGTGGTAAATTTGTAGAATTTCAGTGATTAATTTGCAATATTTACAGAGGTCAATATCCAATAATTTAAGAGGTAAATTTGCAATATTTACAGTAGTTAAACTCAATATTTACAATGAGTAATTTGCAATAATTTCAGTAGTAAATTTGCGATATTTACAGCTGTTAATGTCTAATATTTACAGTGGTTCATTTGCTATAATTTCAGTGGTAAATTCGCAAGAATTTCAGTGATTAATTTGCAATATTTCCTGTGGTTAATTTCGAATATATATACAGTTGAAAATTTGCAAAATTTACACTGGTTAATTTGCAATATTTACAGTGGTTAATTTGAAATAATTTAAGTGGTAAACTTGAAATATTTACAGTGCTTAATTTGCTATAATTTCAGTGATAAATTTGCAATAATTTCAGTGATTAATTTGCAATATTTACAGTGGTTAATTTCGAATATATACAGTTGAAAATTTGCAATATTTACAGTGGTTAATTTGCAGTATTTAGAGAGGTTACTTTCCAATATTTTAAGTGGTAAATTTGCAAAATTTACAGTGGTTAGTTTGCTATAATTTCAATGGTAAATTTGCAATAATTTCAGAGATTAATTTGCAATATTTACAGTGGTTAATTTGCAATAACTTCAGTGGTACATTTGCAATATTTACAGTGGTTAATTTCGAATATTTACGGTTGAAAATTAGCAATATTTACAGTGGTTAATTTCGAATATTTACGGTTGAAAATTTGCAATATTTAAAATTTTTTTAAATTTTAAATAATTTTAATATAAATAATATATAAATAAATTTAAATTTAAATAATTTTAATTTTAAATAAATTTTTTTAAATTTGCACTATTTAGAGTCGCTAATTTGCTATAATTTCAGTGGTAAGTTTGCAATATTTACCGTGGAATATTTGCAATATTTTCTGTGGTTAATTTGCAATATTTACAGTGGTTACTTTCCAATATTTTAAGTGGTAAATTTGCAAAATTTACAGTGGTTAGTTTGCTATAATTTCAATGGTAAAATTGCAATAATTTCAGAGATTGATTTGCAATATGTACAGTGGTTAATTTGCTATAAATTCAGTGGTACATTTTCAATTCTTACAGTGGTTAATTTCGAATATTTACGTTGAAAATTTGCAATATTTACAGTGGTTAATTTGCTATAATTTCAGTGGTAAGTTTGCAATATTTAAAGTGGAAAATTGGCAATATTTACAGTGGTTAATTTGCAATATTTACAGTGGTTAATTTGATATAATTTCAGTGGTAAATTTGCTATAATTTCAGTGGAAAATTTACAATAATTACTGCGGGAAATTTGCACTATTGACACTGGTTAATTTGACATAATTTCAGTGGTAAATTTGCAATAATTTCAGTGATTAATTCACAATATTTACAGTGGTTAATTTGCAATACTTTCTGTGGTAAATTTGCAATAATCTCAGTGATTAATTCAGAATATTTACAGTGGTTAATTTGCAATACTTTCTGTGGTAAATTTGCAATAATTTCAGTGATTAATTCACAATATTTACAGTGGTTAATTTTTAATACTTTCTGTGGTAAATTTGCAATAATTTCAGTGATTAATTCAGAATATTTACAGTGGTTAATTTGCAATACATTCTGTGGTAAATTTGCAATATTTACAGTGGTTGATTTCGAATATTTACAGTTGAAAATTTGCAATATTTACAGTGATTAATTTGCAATATTTACAGTTTTTAATTTGCTATAATTTCAGTGGTAAATTTACAATAATTTCAGTGATTAATTCGCAATATTTACAGTGGTTAATATGCAATAATTTCTGTGGTAAATTTGCAATATTTACAGTGGTTAATCTGCTATAATTTCAGTGGTAAATTTGGTATAATTTCAGTGGAAAAATTACAATATTTACTGCGGAGAATTGGCAATATTGACAGTGGTTAATTTGACATAATTTCAGTAATAAATTTGCAATAATTTCAGTTATTAATTCGCAATATTTACAGTCGTTAATTTGCTATAATTTCAGTGGCAAATTTGCAATATTTACAGTGGAAAATTTGCAATATTTTCAGTGGTTAATTTGTAATATTTACAGTGGTTATTTTGCAATATTTACAGTGGTTAGTTTGCTATAATTTCAATGGTAAAATTGCAATAATTTCAGTGATTAATTCGCAATATTTACAGTGGTTAATTTTCTATACTTTCAATGGTAAAATTGCAATAATTTCAGTGATTAATTTGCAATATTTACAGTGGTTAATTTGCAATACTTTCAAAGGTAAAATTGCAATAATTTCTGTTATTACTTAGCAATATTTACAGGAGTTAATGTGCTATAATTTCAATGATTAATTTGCAATATTTACAGTGGTTAATTTCCAATAACCTAAGTGGTAAATTTGCAATATTTACAGTGGTTAATTTCCAATATTTACGGTTGAAAATTTGCAATATTTACAGTGGTTAATTTGATATAATTTCAGTGGTAAATTTGCAATAATTTCAGTGATTAATTCGCAATATTTACAGTGGTTAATTTCAATACTTTCTTTGGTAAATTTGCAATATATCAGTGTTTAATTTCGAATATTTACAGTTGAAAATTTGCAATATTTTCTGTGGTAAATTTGCAATAATTTCAGTGATTAATTCAGAATATTTACAGTGGTTAATTTGCAATACTTTCTGTGGTAAATTTGCAATAATTTCAGAGATTAATTCACAATATTTACAGTGGTTAATTTGCAATACTTTCTGTGGTAAATTTGCAATAATTTCAGTGATTAATTCACAATATTTACAGTGGTTAATTTGCAATACTTTCTGTGGTAAATTTGCAATAATTTCAGTGATTAATTCGCAATATTTACAGTGGTTAATTTGCAATACTTTCTGTGGTAAATTTGCAATAATTTCAGTGATTAATTCGCAATATTTACAGTGGTTAATTTGCAATACTTTCTGTGGTAAATTTGCAATAATTTCAGTGATTAATTTCGAATATTTACAGTTGAAAATTTGCAATATTTACAGTGATTAATTTGCAATACTTACAGTTTTTAATTTGCTATAATTTCAGTGGTAAATTTACAATAATTTCAGTGATTAATTCGCAATATTTACAGTGGTTAATATGCAATAATTTCTGTGGTAAATTTGCAATATTTACAGTGGTTAATCTGCTATAATTTCAGTGGTAAATTTTAAATATTTACAGTGGTAATTTTGCAATATATTCAGTGGTAAATTTATAATTTTTACAGCTGGTAATTTCGAATATTTACAGTGGTTAATTTCGAATATTTACAGTTGAAAATTTGCATTATTTACAGTGGTTAATTTGCAATATTTAGAGCGGTTAATTTGCTATAATCTCAGCGGTAAGTTTGCAACACCTACAGTGGAAAACTTCCAATATTTTCTGTGGTTAATTTGTAATATTTACAGTGGTTAATTTGCTATAATTTCAGTGGTAAATTTGCAATAATTTCAATGATTAATTTGCAATATTTACAGTGGTTAATTTCCAATAATTTACGTGGTAAATTTGAAATATTTACAGTGGATCATTTGATATAACTTCAGTGGTAAATTTGCAGTAATTTCAGTGATTAATTAGCAATATTTACAGTGGTTAATTTCCAATAATTTAAGTGGTAAATTTGCAATATCTACAGTGGAAAATTTGCAATATTTACAGTGGATCATTTGCAATATTTGCAGTGGATCATTTGCTATAATTTCAGTGGTAAATTCGCAATAATTTCAGAGATTAATTTGCAATATTTACAGTGGTTAATTTGCTGTAACTTCAGTGGTACATTTGCAATATTTACAGTGGAATATTTCCAAAATTTTCAACGTTTAATTTGTAATATTTACAATGGTTATTTTGCAATATTTACAGTGGTTTGTTTGCTATAATTTCAATGGAAAAATTGCAATTATTTCAGTGAATAACTTGCAATATTTACAGTGGTTAATTTGATATAATTTCAGTGATAAATTTGCAATATTTAGAGTGGTTAATTTCGAATATTACAGTTGAAAATTTACAATATTTACAGTGGTTAATTTGCAATATTCAGAGTGGTTAATTTGCTATAATTGCAGTGGAAAGTTTACAATATTTACAGTGGTAAATTTGTTATAATTTCAGTGCTAAAATTGCAAGAATTTCAGTGATTAATTTGCAATATTTACAGTGGTTAATATCCAATAATTTTAGTGTTAAATTTGAAATATTTACAGTGGTTAATTTGATATAATTTCAATGGTATTATTGCAATTCTTTCAGTGATTAATTTGCAATATTTACGGTGGATAATTTGATATGATTTCAGTGGCAAATTTGCAATATTTACAGTGGGTAATTTCGAATAATTTCAGTTGAAAATTTGCACGATTTAGAGTCGCTATTTTGCTATAATTTCAGTGGTAAGTTTGCAATATTTACGGTGGAATATTTGCAATATTTTCAGTGGTTAATTTGCAATATTTACAGTGGTTACTTTCCAATAATTTAAGTGGTAAATTTGCAATATTTACAGTGGTTAATTTGCTATAATATCAGTGGTAAAATTGCAAGAATTTCAGTGATTAATTTGCAATATTTACAGTGGTTAATATCCAAAAATTTAAGTGATAAACTTGCAATATTTACAGTGGTTACTTAGCAATATTTACAGTGGTTAAATTGCTATAATTTCAGTGACTAATTTGCAATATTTACAGTGGTTAATTTGCAATAATTTCTGTGGTAAATTTGCAATAATCTCAGTGATTAATTCACAATATTTACAGTGGTTAATTTGCAATACTTTCTGTGGTAAATTTGCAATAATCTCAGTGATTAATTCAGAATATTTACAGTGGTTAATTTGCAATACTTTCTGTGGTAAATTTGCAATAATTTCAGTGATTAATTCACAATATATACAGTGGTTAATTTGCAATACATTCTGTGGTAAATTTGCAATATTTACAGTGGTTGATTTCGAATATTTACAGTTGAATATTTGCAATATTTACAGTGGTTAATTTCAAATATTTACAGTTTTTAATTTGCTATAATTTCAGTGGTAAATTTACAATAATTTCAGTGATTAATTCTCAATATTTACAGTGGTTAATTTCCAATAATTTAAGTGGTAAATTTGCAATATCTACAGTGGAAAATTTGCAATATTTACAGTGGTTAATTTGCAATATTTACAGTGGATCATTTGCTATAATTTCAGTGGTAAATTCGCAATAATTTCAGAGATTAATTTGCAATATTTACAGTGGTTAATTTGCTATAACTTCAGTGGTACATTTACAATATTTACAGTGGAATATTTCCAAAATTTTCAACGTTTAATTTGTAATATTTACAATGGTTATTTTGCAATATTTACAGTGCTTTGTTTGCTATAATTTCAATGGAAAAAATTGCAATTATTTCAGTGAATAATTTGCAATATTTACAGTGGTTAATTTGATATAATTTCAGTGATAAATTTGCAATATTTAGAGTGGTTAATTTCGAATATTACAGTTGAAAATTTACAATATTTACAGTGGTTAATTTGCAATATTCAGAGTGGTTAATTTGCTATAATTGCAGTGGAAAGTTTACAATATTTACAGTGGAAAATTTGCAATATTTTCAGTGGTTAATTTGCAATATTTACAGTGGTAAATATCCAAAAATTTAATTGGTAAATTTGCAATATTTACAGTGGTACATTTGTTATAATTTCAGTGCTAAAATTGCAAGAATTTCAGTGATTAATTTGCACTATTTACAGTGGTTAATATCCAATAATTTTAGTGTTAAATTTGAAATATTTACAGTGGTTAATTTGATATAATTTCAGTGGTAAATTTGCAATATCTACAGTGGAAAATTTGCAATATTTACGGTGGTTAATTTGCAATATTTACAGTGGTTCATTTGCTATAATTTCAGTGGTAAATTCGCAATAATTTCTGTGATTAATTTGCAATATTTACAGTGGTTAATTTTCTATACTTTCAATGGTATAATTGCAATAATTTCAGTGATTAATTTGCAATATTTACAGTGGTTAATTTGCAATACTTTCAATGGTAAAATTGCAATAATTTCAGTTATTACTTAGCAATATTTGCAGTGGTTAATGTGATATAATTTCAATGATTAATTTGCAATATTTACAGTGGTTAATTTGAAATAATTTAAGTGGTAAATTTGAAATATTTACAGTGCTTAATTTGCTATAATTTCAGTGATAAATTTGCAATAATTTCGGTGATTAATTTGCAATATTTACAGTGGTTAATTTCGAATATATACAGTTGAAAATTTGCAATATTTACAGTGGTTAATTTGCAATATTTAGAGAGGTTAATTTGCTATAATTTCAGTGGTAAGTTTGCAATATTTACAGTAGAAAATTTCCAATATTTTCAGTGGTTAATTTGTAATATTTACAATGGTGATTTTGCAATATTTACAGTGGTTATTTTGCTATAATTTCAATGGTATTATTGCAATTATTTCAGTGATTAATTTGCAATATTTACCGTGGATAATTTGATATAATTTCAGTGGCAAATTTGCAATATTTACAGTGGGTAATTTCGAATAATTTCTGTTGAAAATTTGCACTATTTAGAGTCGCTAATTTGCTATAATTTCAGTGGTAAGTTTGCAATATTTACGGTGGAATATTTGCAATATTTTCAGTGGTTAATTTGCAATATTTACAGTGGTTACTTTCCAATAATTTAAGTGGTAAATTTGCAATATTTACAGTGGTTAATTTGCTATAATATCAGTGGTAAAATTGCAAGAATTTCAGTGATTAATTTGCAATATTTACAGTGGTTAATATCCAAAAATTTAAGTGATAAACTTGCAATATTTACAGTGGTTACTTAGCAATATTTACAGTGGTTAAATTGCTATAATTTCAGTGACTAATTTGCAATATTTACAGTGGTTAATTTGCAATAATTTAAGTGGTAAATTTGAAATATTTACAGTGGTTAATTTGCTATAATTTCAGTGGTAAATTTGCAATATTTACAGTGGTTAATTTCGAATAATTTCAGTTGAAAATTTGCACTATTTAGAGCGGCTAATTTGCTATAATTTCAGTGGTAAGTTTGCAATATTTACGGTGGAATATTTGCAATATTTTCAGTGGTTAATTTGCAATATTTACAGTGGTTAATTTGATATAATTTCAGTGGTAAATTTGTAGAATTTCAGTGATTAATTTGCAATATTTACAGAGGTCAATATCCAATAATTTAAGAGGTAAATTTGCAATATTTACAGTAGTTAAACTCAATATTTACAATGAGTAATTTGCAATAATTTCAGTAGTAAATTTGCGATATTTACAGCTGTTAATGTCTAATATTTACAGTGGTTCATTTGCTATAATTTCAGTGGTAAATTCGCAAGAATTTCAGTGATTAATTTGCAATATTTCCTGTGGTTAATTTCGAATATATATACAGTTGAAAATTTGCAAAATTTACACTGGTTAATTTGCAATATTTACAGTGGTTAATTTGAAATAATTTAAGTGGTAAACTTGAAATATTTACAGTGCTTAATTTGCTATAATTTCAGTGATAAATTTGCAATAATTTCAGTGATTAATTTGCAATATTTACAGTGGTTAATTTCGAATATATACAGTTGAAAATTTGCAATATTTACAGTGGTTAATTTGCAGTATTTAGAGAGGTTACTTTCCAATATTTTAAGTGGTAAATTTGCAAAATTTACAGTGGTTAGTTTGCTATAATTTCAATGGTAAATTTGCAATAATTTCAGAGATTAATTTGCAATATTTACAGTGGTTAATTTGCTATAACTTCAGTGGTACATTTGCAATATTTACAGTGGTTAATTTCGAATATTTACGGTTGAAAATTAGCAATATTTACAGTGGTTAATTTCGAATATTTACGGTTGAAAATTTGCAATATTTAAAATTTTTTTAAATTTTAAATAATTTTAATATAAATAATATATAAATAAATTTAAATTTAAATAATTTTAATTTTAAATAAATTTTTTTAAATTTGCACTATTTAGAGTCGCTAATTTGCTATAATTTCAGTGGTAAGTTTGCAATATTTACCGTGGAATATTTGCAATATTTTCTGTGGTTAATTTGCAATATTTACAGTGGTTACTTTCCAATATTTTAAGTGGTAAATTTGCAAAATTTACAGTGGTTAGTTTGCTATAATTTCAATGGTAAAATTGCAATAATTTCAGAGATTGATTTGCAATATGTACAGTGGTTAATTTGCTATAAATTCAGTGGTACATTTTCAATTCTTACAGTGGTTAATTTCGAATATTTACGTTGAAAATTTGCAATATTTACAGTGGTTAATTTGCTATAATTTCAGTGGTAAGTTTGCAATATTTAAAGTGGAAAATTGGCAATATTTACAGTGGTTAATTTGCAATATTTACAGTGGTTAATTTGATATAATTTCAGTGGTAAATTTGCTATAATTTCAGTGGAAAATTTACAATAATTACTGCGGGAAATTTGCACTATTGACACTGGTTAATTTGACATAATTTCAGTGGTAAATTTGCAATAATCTCAGTGATTAATTCACAATATTTACAGTGGTTAATTTGCAATACTTTCTGTGGTAAATTTGCAATAATCTCAGTGATTAATTCAGAATATTTACAGTGGTTAATTTGCAATACTTTCTGTGGTAAATTTGCAATAATTTCAGTGATTAATTCACAATATATACAGTGGTTAATTTGCAATACATTCTGTGGTAAATTTGCAATATTTACAGTGGTTGATTTCGAATATTTACAGTTGAATATTTGCAATATTTACAGTGGTTAATTTCAAATATTTACAGTTTTTAATTTGCTATAATTTCAGTGGTAAATTTACAATAATTTCAGTGATTAATTCTCAATATTTACAGTGGTTAATTTCCAATAATTTAAGTGGTAAATTTGCAATATCTACAGTGGAAAATTTGCAATATTTACAGTGGTTAATTTGCAATATTTACAGTGGATCATTTGCTATAATTTCAGTGGTAAATTCGCAATAATTTCAGAGATTAATTTGCAATATTTACAGTGGTTAATTTGCTATAACTTCAGTGGTACATTTACAATATTTACAGTGGAATATTTCCAAAATTTCAACGTTTAATTTGTAATATTTACAATGGTTATTTTGCAATATTTACAGTGCTTTGTTTGCTATAATTTCAATGGAAAAAATTGCAATTATTTCAGTGAATAATTTGCAATATTTACAGTGGTTAATTTGATATAATTTCAGTGATAAATTTGCAATATTTAGAGTGGTTAATTTCGAATATTACAGTTGAAAATTTACAATATTTACAGTGGTTAATTTGCAATATTCAGAGTGGTTAATTTGCTATAATTGCAGTGGAAAGTTTACAATATTTACAGTGGAAAATTTGCAATATTTTCAGTGGTTAATTTGCAATATTTACAGTGGTAAATATCCAAAAATTTAATTGGTAAATTTGCAATATTTACAGTGGTACATTTGTTATAATTTCAGTGCTAAAATTGCAAGAATTTCAGTGATTAATTTGCAATATTTACAGTGGTTAATATCCAATAATTTTAGTGTTAAATTTGAAATATTTACAGTGGTTAATTTGATATAATTTCAGTGGTAAATTTGCAATATCTACAGTGGAAAATTTGCAATATTTACGGTGGTTAATTTGCAATATTTACAGTGGTTCATTTGCTATAATTTCAGTGGTAAATTCGCAATAATTTCTGTGATTAATTTGCAATATTTACAGTGGTTAATTTTCTATACTTTCAATGGTATAATTGCAATAATTTCAGTGATTAATTTGCAATATTTACAGTGGTTAATTTGCAATACTTTCAATGGTAAAATTGCAATAATTTCAGTTATTACTTAGCAATATTTACAGTGGTTAATGTGATATAATTTCAATGATTAATTTGCAATATTTACAGTGGTTAATTTGAAATAATTTAAGTGGTAAATTTGAAATATTTACAGTGCTTAATTTGCTATAATTTCAGTGATAAATTTGCAATAATTTCGGTGATTAATTTGCAATATTTACAGTGGTTAATTTCGAATATATACAGTTGAAAATTTGCAATATTTACAGTGGTTAATTTGCAATATTTAGAGAGGTTAATTTGCTATAATTTCAGTGGTAAGTTTGCAATATTTACAGTAGAAAATTTCCAATATTTTCAGTGGTTAATTTGTAATATTTACAATGGTGATTTTGCAATATTTACAGTGGTTATTTTGCTATAATTTCAATGGTATTATTGCAATTATTTCAGTGATTAATTTGCAATATTTACCGTGGATAATTTGATATAATTTCAGTGGCAAATTTGCAATATTTACAGTGGGTAATTTCGAATAATTTCTGTTGAAAATTTGCACTATTTAGAGTCGCTAATTTGCTATAATTTCAGTGGTAAGTTTGCAATATTTACGGTGGAATATTTGCAATATTTTCAGTGGTTAATTTGCAATATTTACAGTGGTTACTTTCCAATAATTTAAGTGGTAAATTTGCAATATTTACAGTGGTTAATTTGCTATAATATCAGTGGTAAAATTGCAAGAATTTCAGTGATTAATTTGCAATATTTACAGTGGTTAATATCCAAAAATTTAAGTGATAAACTTGCAATATTTACAGTGGTTACTTAGCAATATTTACAGTGGTTAAATTGCTATAATTTCAGTGACTAATTTGCAATATTTACAGTGGTTAATTTGCAATAATTTAAGTGGTAAATTTGAAATATTTACAGTGGTTAATTTGCTATAATTTCAGTGGTAAATTTGCAATATTTACAGTGGTTAATTTCGAATAATTTCAGTTGAAAATTTGCACTATTTAGAGCGGCTAATTTGCTATAATTTCAGTGGTAAGTTTGCAATATTTACGGTGGAATATTTGCAATATTTTCAGTGGTTAATTTGCAATATTTACAGTGGTTAATTTGATATAATTTCAGTGGTAAATTTGTAGAATTTCAGTGATTAATTTGCAATATTTACAGAGGTCAATATCCAATAATTTAAGAGGTAAATTTGCAATATTTACAGTAGTTAAACTCAATATTTACAATGAGTAATTTGCAATAATTTCAGTAGTAAATTTGCGATATTTACAGCTGTTAATGTCTAATATTTACAGTGGTTCATTTGCTATAATTTCAGTGGTAAATTCGCAAGAATTTCAGTGATTAATTTGCAATATTTCCTGTGGTTAATTTCGAATATATATACAGTTGAAAATTTGCAAAATTTACACTGGTTAATTTGCAATATTTACAGTGGTTAATTTGAAATAATTTAAGTGGTAAACTTGAAATATTTACAGTGCTTAATTTGCTATAATTTCAGTGATAAATTTGCAATAATTTCAGTGATTAATTTGCAATATTTACAGTGGTTAATTTCGAATATATACAGTTGAAAATTTGCAATATTTACAGTGGTTAATTTGCAGTATTTAGAGAGGTTACTTTCCAATATTTTAAGTGGTAAATTTGCAAAATTTACAGTGGTTAGTTTGCTATAATTTCAATGGTAAATTTGCAATAATTTCAGAGATTAATTTGCAATATTTACAGTGGTTAATTTGCTATAACTTCAGTGGTACATTTGCAATATTTACAGTGGTTAATTTCGAATATTTACGGTTGAAAATTAGCAATATTTACAGTGGTTAATTTCGAATATTTACGGTTGAAAATTTGCAATATTTAAAATTTTTTTAAATTTTAAATAATTTTAATATAAATAATATATAAATAAATTTAAATTTAAATAATTTTAATTTTAAATAAATTTTTTTAAATTTGCACTATTTAGAGTCGCTAATTTGCTATAATTTCAGTGGTAAGTTTGCAATATTTACCGTGGAATATTTGCAATATTTTCTGTGGTTAATTTGCAATATTTACAGTGGTTACTTTCCAATATTTTAAGTGGTAAATTTGCAAAATTTACAGTGGTTAGTTTGCTATAATTTCAATGGTAAAATTGCAATAATTTCAGAGATTGATTTGCAATATGTACAGTGGTTAATTTGCTATAAATTCAGTGGTACATTTTCAATTCTTACAGTGGTTAATTTCGAATATTTACGTTGAAAATTTGCAATATTTACAGTGGTTAATTTGCTATAATTTCAGTGGTAAGTTTGCAATATTTAAAGTGGAAAATTGGCAATATTTACAGTGGTTAATTTGCAATATTTACAGTGGTTAATTTGATATAATTTCAGTGGTAAATTTGCTATAATTTCAGTGGAAAATTTACAATAATTACTGCGGGAAATTTGCACTATTGACACTGGTTAATTTGACATAATTTCAGTGGTAAATTTGCAATAATTTCAGTGATTAATTCACAATATTTACAGTGGTTAATTTGCAATACTTTCTGTGGTAAATTTGCAATAATCTCAGTGATTAATTCAGAATATTTACAGTGGTTAATTTGCAATACTTTCTGTGGTAAATTTGCAATAATTTCAGTGATTAATTCACAATATTTACAGTGGTTAATTTGCAATACTTTCTGTGGTAAATTTGCAATAATTTCAGTGATTAATTCAGAATATTTACAGTGGTTAATTTGCAATACATTCTGTGGTAAATTTGCAATATTTACAGTGGTTGATTTCGAATATTTACAGTTGAAAATTTGCAATATTTACAGTGATTAATTTGCAATATTTACAGTTTTTAATTTGCTATAATTTCAGTGGTAAATTTACAATAATTTCAGTGATTAATTCGCAATATTTACAGTGGTTAATATGCAATAATTTCTGTGGTAAATTTGCAATATTTACAGTGGTTAATCTGCTATAATTTCAGTGGTAAATTTGGTATAATTTCAGTGGAAAAATTACAATATTTACTGCGGAGAATTGGCAATATTGACAGTGGTTAATTTGACATAATTTCAGTAATAAATTTGCAATAATTTCAGTTATTAATTCGCAATATTTACAGTCGTTAATTTGCTATAATTTCAGTGGCAAATTTGCAATATTTACAGTGGAAAATTTGCAATATTTTCAGTGGTTAATTTGTAATATTTACAGTGGTTATTTTGCAATATTTACAGTGGTTAGTTTGCTATAATTTCAATGGTAAAATTGCAATAATTTCAGTGATTAATTCGCAATATTTACAGTGGTTAATTTTCTATACTTTCAATGGTAAAATTGCAATAATTTCAGTGATTAATTTGCAATATTTACAGTGGTTAATTTGCAATACTTTCAAAGGTAAAATTGCAATAATTTCTGTTATTACTTAGCAATATTTACAGGAGTTAATGTGCTATAATTTCAATGATTAATTTGCAATATTTACAGTGGTTAATTTCCAATAACCTAAGTGGTAAATTTGCAATATTTACAGTGGTTAATTTCCAATATTTACGGTTGAAAATTTGCAATATTTACAGTGGTTAATTTGATATAATTTCAGTGGTAAATTTGCAATAATTTCAGTGATTAATTCGCAATATTTACAGTGGTTAATTTCAATACTTTCTTTGGTAAATTTGCAATATATCAGTGTTTAATTTCGAATATTTACAGTTGAAAATTTGCAATATTTTCTGTGGTAAATTTGCAATAATTTCAGTGATTAATTCAGAATATTTACAGTGGTTAATTTGCAATACTTTCTGTGGTAAATTTGCAATAATTTCAGAGATTAATTCACAATATTTACAGTGGTTAATTTGCAATACTTTCTGTGGTAAATTTGCAATAATTTCAGTGATTAATTCACAATATTTACAGTGGTTAATTTGCAATACTTTCTGTGGTAAATTTGCAATAATTTCAGTGATTAATTCGCAATATTTACAGTGGTTAATTTGCAATACTTTCTGTGGTAAATTTGCAATAATTTCAGTGATTAATTCGCAATATTTACAGTGGTTAATTTGCAATACTTTCTGTGGTAAATTTGCAATAATTTCAGTGATTAATTCGCAATATTTACAGTGGTTAATTTGCAATACTTTCTGTGGTAAATTTGCAATAATTTCAGTGATTAATTTCGAATATTTACAGTTGAAAATTTGCAATATTTACAGTGATTAATTTGCAATATTTACAGTTTTTAATTTGCTATAATTTCAGTGGTAAATTTACAATAATTTCAGTGATTAATTCGCAATATTTACAGTGGTTAATATGCAATAATTTCTGTGGTAAATTTGCAATATTTACAGTGGTTAATCTGCTATAATTTCAGTGGTAAATTTTAAATATTTACAGTGGTAATTTTGCAATATATTCAGTGGTAAATTTATAATTTTTACAGCTGGTAATTTCGAATATTTACAGTGGTTAATTTCGAATATTTACAGTTGAAAATTTGCATTATTTACAGTGGTTAATTTGCAATATTTAGAGCGGTTAATTTGCTATAATCTCAGCGGTAAGTTTGCAACACCTACAGTGGAAAACTTCCAATATTTTCTGTGGTTAATTTGTAATATTTACAGTGGTTAATTTGCTATAATTTCAGTGGTAAATTTGCAATAATTTCAATGATTAATTTGCAATATTTACAGTGGTTAATTTCCAATAATTTACGTGGTAAATTTGAAATATTTACAGTGGATCATTTGATATAACTTCAGTGGTAAATTTGCAGTAATTTCAGTGATTAATTAGCAATATTTACAGTGGTTAATTTCCAATAATTTAAGTGGTAAATTTGCAATATCTACAGTGGAAAATTTGCAATATTTACAGTGGATCATTTGCAATATTTACAGTGGATCATTTGCTATAATTTCAGTGGTAAATTCGCAATAATTTCAGAGATTAATTTGCAATATTTACAGTGGTTAATTTGCTATAACTTCAGTGGTACATTTGCAATATTTACAGTGGAATATTTCCAAAATTTTCAACGTTTAATTTGTAATATTTACAATGGTTATTTTGCAATATTTACAGTGGTTTGTTTGCTATAATTTCAATGGAAAAATTGCAATTATTTCAGTGAATAACTTGCAATATTTACAGTCGTTAATTTGATATAATTTCAGTGATAAATTTGCAATATTTAGAGTGGTTAATTTCGAATATTACAGTTGAAAATTTACAATATTTACAGTGGTTAATTTGCAATATTCAGAGTGGTTAATTTGCTATAATTGCAGTGGAAAGTTTACAATATTTACAGTGGTAAATTTGTTATAATTTCAGTGCTAAAATTGCAAGAATTTCAGTGATTAATTTGCAATATTTACAGTGGTTAATATCCAATAATTTTAGTGTTAAATTTGAAATATTTACAGTGGTTAATTTGATATAATTTCAATGGTATTATTGCAATTCTTTCAGTGATTAATTTGCAATATTTACGGTGGATAATTTGATATGATTTCAGTGGCAAATTTGCAATATTTACAGTGGGTAATTTCGAATAATTTCAGTTGAAAATTTGCACGATTTAGAGTCGCTATTTTGCTATAATTTCAGTGGTAAGTTTGCAATATTTACGGTGGAATATTTGCAATATTTTCAGTGGTTAATTTGCAATATTTACAGTGGTTACTTTCCAATAATTTAAGTGGTAAATTTGCAATATTTACAGTGGTTAATTTGCTATAATATCAGTGGTAAAATTGCAAGAATTTCAGTGATTAATTTGCAATATTTACAGTGGTTAATATCCAAAAATTTAAGTGATAAACTTGCAATATTTACAGTGGTTACTTAGCAATATTTACAGTGGTTAAATTGCTATAATTTCAGTGACTAATTTGCAATATTTACAGTGGTTAATTTGCAATAATTTAAGTGGTAAATTTGAAATATTTACAGTGGTTAATTTGCTATAATTTCAGTGGTAAATTTGTAGAATTTCAGTGATTAATTTGCAATATTTACAGAGGTCAATATCCAATAATTTAAGTGGTAAATTTGCAATATTTACGGTGGAAAATTTGCAATATTTACAGTAGTTAAACTCAATATTTACAATGAGTAATTTGCAATAATTTCAGTAGTAAATTTGCGATATTTACAGCTGTTAATGTCTAATATTTACAGTGGTTCATTTGCTATAATTTCAGTGGTAAATTCGCAAGAATTTCAGTGATTAATTTGCAATATTTCCTGTGGTTAATTTCGAATATATATACAGTTGAAAATTTGCAAAATTTACACTGGTTAATTTGCAATATTTACAGTGGTTAATTTGAAATAATTTAAGTGGTAAACTTGAAATATTTACAGTGCTTAATTTGCTATAATTTCAGTGATAAATTTGCAATAATTTCAGTGATTAATTTGCAATATTTACAGTGGTTAATTTCGAATATATACAGTTGAAAATTTGCAATATTTACAGTGGTTAATTTGCAGTATTTAGAGAGGTTACTTTCCAATATTTTAAGTGGTAAATTTGCAAAATTTACAGTGGTTAGTTTGCTATAATTTCAATGGTAAATTTGCAATAATTTCAGAGATTAATTTGCAATATTTACAGTGGTTAATTTGCTATAACTTCAGTGGTACATTTGCAATATTTACAGTGGTTAATTTCGAATATTTACGGTTGAAAATTAGCAATATTTACAGTGGTTAATTTCGAATATTTACGGTTGAAAATTTGCAATATTTAAAATTTTTTTTAAATTTTAAATAATTTTAATATAAATAATATATAAATAAATTTAAATTTAAATAATTTTAATTTTAAATAATTTTTTTTAAATTTGCACTATTTAGAGTCGCTAATTTGCTATAATTTCAGTGGTAAGTTTGCAATATTTACCGTGGAATATTTGCAATATTTTCTGTGGTTAATTTGCAATATTTACAGTGGTTACTTTCCAATATTTTAAGTGGTAAATTTGCAAAATTTACAGTGGTTAGTTTGCTATAATTTCAATGGTAAAATTGCAATAATTTCAGAGATTGATTTGCAATATGTACAGTGGTTAATTTGCTATAAATTCAGTGGTACATTTGCAATATTTACAGTGGTTAATTTCGAATATTTACGTTGAAAATTTGCAATATTTACAGTGGTTAATTTGCTATAATTTCAGTGGTAAGTTTGCAATATTTAAAGTGGAAAATTGGCGATATTTACAGTGGTTAATTTGCAATATTTACAGTGGTTAATTTGATATAATTTCAGTGGTAAATTTGCTATAATTTCAGTGGAAAATTTACAATAATTACTGCGGGAAATTTGCACTATTGACACTGGTTAATTTGACATAATTTCTGTGGTAAATTTGCAATAATTTCAGTGATTAATTCAGAATATTTACAGTGGTTAATTTGCAATACTTTCTGTGGTAAATTTGCAATAATTTCAGTGATTAATTCAGAATATTTACAGTGGTTAATTTGCAATACTTTCTGTGGTAAATTTGCAATAATTTCAGTGATTAATTCACAATATTTACAGTGGTTAATTTGCAATACTTTCTGTGGTAAATTTGCAATAATCTCAGTGATTAATTCAGAATATTTACAGTGGTTAATTTGCAATACTTTCTGTGGTAAATTTGCAATAATTTCAGTGATTAATTCACAATATATACAGTGGTTAATTTGCAATACATTCTGTGGTAAATTTGCAATATTTACAGTGGTTGATTTCGAATATTTACAGTTGAAAATTTGCAATATTTACAGTGGTTAATTTGAAATATTTACAGTTTTTAATTTGCTATAATTTCAGTGGTAAATTTACAATAATTTCAGTGATTAATTCACAATATTTACAGTGGTTCATTTGCCATATTTAGAGAGGTTAATTTGCTATAATTTCAGTGGTAAGTTTGCAATATTTACAGTGGAAAATTTCCAATATTTTCAGTGTTTAATTTGTAATATTTACAATGGTGATTTTGCAATATTTACAGTGGTTATTTTGCTATAATTTCAATGGTATTATTGCAATAATTTCAGTGATTAATTTGCAATATTTACAGTGGATAATTTGATATAATTTCAGTGGCAAATTTGCAATATTTACAGTGGTTAATTTAGAAAAATTTCACTTGAAAATTTGCACTATTTAGAGTGGCTAATTTGCTATAATTTCAGTTATAAGTTTGCAATATTTACGGTGGAATATTTGCAATATTTTCAGTGGTTAATTTGCAATATTTACAGAGGTTACTTTCCAATAATTTAAGTGGTAAATTTGCAATATTTACAGTGGTTAATTTGCTATAATATCAGTGGTAAAATTGCAAGAATTTCAGTGATTATTTTGGAATATTTACAGTGTTTAATATCCAATAATTTAAGTGGTAAACTTGCAATATTTACAGTGGTTTATTAGCAATATTTACAGTGGTTAAATTGCTATAATTTCAGTGACTAATTTGCAGTATTTACAGTGGTTATTTTGCAATAATTTAAGTGGTAAATTTGAAATATTTACCGTGGTTAATTTCGAATAATTTCAGTTGAAAATTTGCACTATTTAGAGTCGCTAATTTGCTATAATTTCAGTGGTAAGTTTGCAATATTTACGGTGGAATATTTGCAATATTTTCAGTGGTTAATTTGCAATATTTACTGTGGTTACTTTCCAATAATTTAAGTGGTAAATTTGCAATATTTACAGTGGTTAATTTGCTATAATATCAGTGGTAAAACTGCAAGAATTTCAGTGATTAATTTGCAATATTTACAGTGGTTAATATCCAATAATTTAAGTAGTAAATTTGCAATATTTACTGTGGTTAATTTCGAATATTTACGGTTGAAAATTAGCAATATTTACAGTGGTTAATTTCTAATATTTACGGTTGAAAATTTGCAATATTTAAAATGGTCAATTTCTAATATTTACGGTTCAAAATTTGCAAAATTTACAGTGGTTAATTTGCAATATTTAGAGTGGTTTATTTGCCATATTTACAGTGGTTAATTTGCTATAATTTCAGTGGTAAATTTGCAATATTTACAGTGGTTAATTTGCAATATTTGTAGTGCTTGATTTCCTTAAATTTCAGTAGTAAATTTGCAATAATTTCAATGATTAATTTGCAATATTTACAGTGGTTAATTTCCAATAACTTAAGTGGTAAATTTGCAATATTTACAGTGGTTAATTTGATATAATTTCAGTGGTAAATTTGCAATAATTTCAGAGATTAATTTGCAATATTTACAGTGGTTAATTTCGAATATTTACGGTTGAAAATTAGCAATATTTACAGTGGTTAATTTCTAATATTTACGGTTGAAAATTTGCAATATTTAAAATGGTTAATTTGCAATATTTAGAGTGGTTAATTTGCAATATTTACAGTGGTTAGTTTGATATAATTTCAGTGGTAAATTTGCTATAATTTCAGTGGAAAATTTACAATAATTACTGCGGAAATTTTGCACTATTGACACTGGTTAATTTGACATAATTTCAGTGGTAAATTTGCAATAATTTCAGTGATTAATTCGCAATATTTACAGTGGTTAATTTGCAATACTTTCTGTGGTAAATTTGCAATATATCAGTGTTTAATTTCGAATATTTACAGTTGAAAATTTGCAATACTTTCTGTGGTAATTTTGCAATAACTTCAGTGATTAATTCAGAATATTTACAGTGGTTAATTTGCAATACTTTCTGTGGTAAATTTGCAATAATTTCAGTGATTAATTCACAATATTTACAGTGGTTAATTTGCAATACTTTCTGTGGTAAATTTGCAATAATTTCAGTGATTAATTCACAATATTTACAGTGGTTAATTTGCAATACTTTCTGTGGTAAATTTGCAATAATTTCAGTGATTAATTCACAATATTTACAGTGGTTAATTTGCAATACTTTCTGTGGTAAATTTGCAATAATTTCAGTGATTAATTCACAATATTTACAGTGGTTAATTTGCAATACTTTCTGTGGTAAATTTGCAATAATTTCAGTGATTAATTCACAATATTTACAGTGGTTAATTTGCAATACTTTCTGTGGTAAATTTGCAATAATTTCAGTGATTCATTCACAATATTTACAGTGGTTAATTTGCAATACATTCTGTGGTAAATTTGCAATATTTACGGTGGTTAATTTCGAATATTTACAGTTGAAAATTTGCAATATTTACAGTGGTTAATTTGCAATATTTACAGTTTTTAATTTGCTATAATTTCAGTGGTAAATTTACAATAATTTCAGTGATTAGTTCGCAATATTTTCAGTGGTTAATATGCAATAATTTCTGTGGTAAATTTGCAATATTTACAGTGGTTAATCTGCTATAATTTCAGTGGTAAGTTTGGTATAATTTCAGTGGAAAAATTACAATATTTAATGCGGAGAATTGGCAATATTGACAGTAGTTAATTTGACATAATTTCAGTAATAAATTTGCAATAATTTCAGTTATTAATTCGCAATATTTACAGTCGTGAATTTGCTATAATTTCAGTGGTAAATTTGCAATATTTACAGTGGAAAATTTGCAATATTTTCAGTGGTTAATTTGTAATATTTACAGTGGTTATTTTGCAATATTTACAGTGGTTAGTTTGCTATAATTTCAATGGTAAAATTGCAATAATTTCAGTGATTAATTCACAATTTTACAGTGGTTAATTTTCAATAATTTCAGTGGTAAATTTGTAATATTTACAGCTGGTAATTTCGAATATTTACCGAGGTTAATTTCGAATATTTACAGTTGAAAATTTGCATTATTTACAGTGGTTAATTTGCAATATTTAGAGCGGTTAATTTGCTATAATTTCAGTAGTAAACTCGCAATAATTTCAGTGATTAATTTGCAATATTTACAGTGGTAAATTTGCCATATTTAGAGAGGTTAATTTGCTATAATTTCAGTGGTAAGTTTGCAATATTTACAGTGGAAAATTTCCAGTATTTTCAGTGGTTAATTTGTAATATTTACAGTGGTTAGTTTGCTATAATTTCAATGGTATTATTGCAATTATTTCAGTGATTAATTTGCAATATTTACAGTGGATAATTTGATATAATTTCAGTGGCAAATTTGCAATATTTACAGTGGTTAATTTCGAATAATTTCAGTTGAAAATTTGCACGATTTAGAGTCGCTAATTTGCTATAATTTCAGTGGTAAGTTTGCAATATTTACCGTGGAATATTTGCAATATTTTCAGTGGTTAATTTGCAATATTTACAGTGGTTAATTTGCAATAATTTAAGTGGTAAATTTGCAATATTTACAGTGGTTAATTTGCTATAATATCAGTGGTAAAATTGCAAGAATTTCAGTGATTAATTTGGAATATTTAGAGTGTTTAATATCCAATAATTTAAGTGGTAAACTTGCAATATTTACAGTGGTTAATTAGCAATATTTAGAGTGGTTAAATTGCTATAATTTCAGTGACTAATTTGCAATATTTACAGTGGTTAATTTGCAATAATTTAAGTGGTAAATTTGAAATATTTACAGTGGTTAATTTGCTATAATTTCAGTGGCAAATTTGCAATATTTACAGTGGTTAATTTCGAATAATTTCAGTTGAAAATTTGCACTATTTAGAGTCGCTAATTTGCAATAATTTCAGTGGTAAGTTTGCAATATTTACGGTGGAATATTTGCAATATTTTCAGTGGTTAATTTGCAATATTTACAGTGGTTACATTCCAATAATTTAAGCGGTAAATTTGCAATATTTACAGTGGTTAATTTGCTATAATATCAGTGGTAAAACTGCAAGAATTTCAGTGATTAATTTGCAATATTTACAGTGGTTAATATCCAATAATTTAAGAAGTAAATTTGCAATCTTTACTGTGGTTAATTTGCAATATTTGTAGTGCTTGATTTCCTTAAATTTCAGTAGTAAATTTGCAATAATTTCAATGATTAATGTGCAATATTTACCGTGGTTAATTTCCACTAACTTAAGTGGTAAATTTGCAATATTTACAGTGGTTAATTTGATATAATTTCAGTGGTAAATTTGCAATAATTTCAGAGATTAATTTGCAATATTTACTGTGGTTAATTTGTTATAACTTCAGTGGTACATTTGCAATATTTACAGTGGTTAATTTCTAAATATTTACGGTTGAAAATTTGCAATATATAAAATGGTTAATTTGCAATATTTAGAGTGGTTAATTTGCAATATTTACAGTGGTTAATTTGATATAATTTCAGTGGTAAATTTGCAATAATTTCAGTGATTCATTCACAATATTTACAGTGGTTAATTTGCAATACTTTCTGTGGTAAATTTACAATTATTTCAGTGATTCATTCACAATATTTACAGTGGTTAATTTGCAATACTTTCTGTGGTAGATTTGCAATAATTTCATTGATTAATTCGCAATATTTACAGTGGTTAAATTGCAATACCTTCAATGGTAAATTTGCAATAATTTCAGTGATTAATTCACAATATTTACAGTGGTTAATTTGCAATACTTTCTGTGGTAAATTTGCAATAATTTCAGTGATTAATTCACAATATTTACAGTGGTTAATTTGCAATACTTTCTGTGGTAAATTTGCAATAATTTCAGTGATTAATTCACAATATTTACAGTGGTTAATTTGCAATACTTTCTGTGGTAAATTTGCAATAATCTCAGTGATTCATTCAGAATATTTACAGTGGTTAATTTGCAATACTTTCTGTGGTAAATTTGCAATAATCTCAGTGATTCATTCAGAATATTTACAGTGGTTAATTTGCAATACTTTCTGTGGTAAATTTGCAATAATTTCAGTGATTAATTCAGAATATTTACAGTGGTTAATTTGCAATACTTTCTGTGGTAAATTTGCAATAATTTCAGTGATTCATTCACAATATTTACAGTGGTTAATTTGCAATACTTTCAGTGGTAAATTTGCAATAATTTCAGTGATTCATTCACAATATTTAAAGTGGTTAATTTGCTATAATTTCAGTAGTAAACTCGCAATAATTTCAGTGATTAATTTGCAATATTTACAGTGGTTAATTTTCTATACTTTCAATGGTAAAATTGCAATAATTTCAGTGATTAATTTGCAATATTTACAGTGGTTAATTTGCAAGACTTTCAATGGTAAAATTGCAATAATTTCAGTTATTACTTTGCAATATTTACAGTGGTTAATGTGCTATAATTTCAATGATTAATTTGCAATATTTACAGTGGTTAATTTGAAATAATTTAAGTGGTAAATTTGAAATATTTACAGTGGTTAATTTGCTATAATTTCAGTGGTAAATTTTCAATAATTTCAGTGATTAATTTGCAATATTTACAGTGGTTAATTTGCCATATTTAGAGAGGTTAATTTGCTATAATTTCAGTGGTAAGTTTGCAATATTTACAGTGGAAGATTTCCAGTATTTTCAGTGGTTAATTTGTAATATTTACAATGGTGATTTTGCAATATTTACAGTGGTTATTTTGCTATAATTTCAATGGTATTATTGCAATTCTTTCAGTGATTAATTTGCAATATTTACAGTGGATAATTTGATATAATTTCAGTGGCAAATTTGCAATATTTACAGTGGTTAATTTAGAATAATTTCAGTTGAAAATTTGCACTATTTAGAGTCGCTAATTTGCTATAATTTCAGTGGTAAGTTTGCAATATTTACGGTGGAATATTTGCAATATTTTCAGTGGTTAATTTGCAATATTTACAGTGGTTACTTTCCAATAATTTAAGTGGTAAATTTGCAATATTTTCAGTGGTTTATTTGCTATAATATCAGTGGTAAAATTGCAAGAATTTCAGTGATTAATTTGGAATATTTACAGTGTTTAATATCCAATAATTTAAGTGGTAAACTTGCAATATTTACAGTGGTTAATTAGCAATATTTAGAGTGGTTACATTGCTATAATTTCAGTGACTAATTTGCAATATTTACAGTGGTTAATTTGCAATAATTTAAGTGGTAAATTTGAAATGTTTACAGTGGTTAATTTGCTATAATTTCAATGGCAAATTTGCAATATTTACAGTGGTTAATTTCGAATAATTTCAGTTGAAAATTTGCACTATTTAGAGTCGCTAATTTGCTATAATTTCAGTGGTAAGTTTGCAATATTTACGGTGGAATATTTGCAATATTTTCAGTGGTTAATTTGCAATATTTACAGTGGTTACTTTCCAATAATTTAAGTGGTAAATTTGCAATATTTACAGTGGTTAATTTGATATAATTTCAGTGGTAAATTTGCAATAATTTCAGAGATTATTTTGGAATATTTACAGTGTTTAATTTCCAATAACTTAAGTGGTAAATTTGCAATATTTACAGTGGTTAATTTGATATAATTTCAGTGGTAAATTTGCAATAATTTCAGAGATTAATTTGCAATATTTACAGTGGTTAATTTGCTATAACTTCAGTGGTACATTTGAAATATTTACAGTGGTTAATTTCTAATATTTACGGTTGAAAATTTTCAATATATAAAATGGTTAATTTGCAATATTTAGAGTGGTTAATTTGCAATATTTACAGTGGTTAATTTGATATAATTTCAGTGGTAAATTTGCAATAATTTCAGTGATTCATTCACAATATTTACAGTGGTTAATTTGCAATATTTTCTGTGGTAAATTTACAATTATTTCAGTGCTTAATTCGCAATATTTACAGTGGTTAATTTGCAATATTTTCTGTGGTAAATTTACAATTATTTCAGTGCTTAATTCGCAATATTTACAGTGGTTAATTAGCAATACTTTGTGTGGTAAATTTGCAATAATTTCAGTGATTAATTCGCAATATTTACAGTGGTTAATTTGCAATACTTTCTGTGGTAAATTTGCAATAATTTCAGTGATTAATTCGCAATATTTACAGTGGTTAATTTGCTGTAATTTCAGTGGTAAATTTGCAATAAATTCAGTGATTAATTTGCAATATTTACAGTGGTTAATTTCGAATATTTACAGTTGAAAATTTGCAATACTTACAGTGGTTAATTTGCAATATTTACAGTTTTTAATTTGCTATAATTTCAGTGGTAAATTTGCAATAATTTCAATGATTAATGTGCAATATTTGCAGTGGTTAATTTCCAATAACTTAAGTGGTAAATTTGCAATATTTACAGTGGTTAATTTGCAATACTTTCTGTGGTAAATTTACAATTATTTCAGTGATTCATTCACAATATTTACAGTGGTTAATTTGCAATACTTTCTGTGGTAAATTTGCAATAATTTCATTGATTAATTCGCAATATTTACAGTGGTTAATTTGCAATACCTTCAATGGTAAATTTGCAATAATTTCAGTGATTAATTCAGAATATTTACAGTGGTTAATTTACAATACTTTCTGTGGTAAATTTGCAATAATTTCAGTGATTAATTCACAATATTTACAGTGGTTAATTTGCAATACTTTCAGAGGTAAATTTGCAATAATTTCAGTGATTAATTCACAATATTTACAGTGGTTAATTTGCAATACTTTCTGTGGTAAATTTGCAATAATCTCAGTGATTCATTCAGAATATTTACAGTGGTTAATTTGCAATACTTTCTGTGGTAAATTTGCAATAATCTCAGTGATTAATTCAGAATATTTACAGTGGTTAATTTGCAATACTTTCTGTGGTAAATTTGCAATAATCTCAGTGATTAATTCAGAATATTTACAGTGGTTAATTTGCAATACTTTCTGTGGTAAATTTGCAATAATTTCAGTGATTAATTCACAATATATACAGTGGTTAATTTGCAATACATTCTGTGGTAAATTTGCAATATTTACAGTGGTTGATTTCGAATATTTACAGTTGAAAATTTGCAATATTTACAGTGGTTAATTTGAAATATTTACAGTTTTTAATTTGCTATAATTTCAGTGGTAAATTTACAATAATTTCAGTGATTAATTCACAATATTTACAGTGGTTCATTTGCCATATTTAGAGAGTTTAATTTGCTATAATTTCAGTGGTAAGTTTGCAATATTTACAGTGGAAAATTTCCAATATTTTCAGTGGTTAATTTGTAATATTTACAATGGTGATTTTGCAATATTTACAGTGGTTATTTTGCTATAATTTCAATGGTATTATTGCAATAATTTCAGTGATTAATTTGCAATATTTACAGTGGATAATTTGATATAATTTCAGTGGCAAATTTGCAATATTTACAGTGGTTAATTTAGAATAATTTCACTTGAAAATTTGCACTATTTAGAGTGGCTAATTTGCTATAATTTCAGTGGTAAGTTTGCAATATTTACGGTGGAATATTTGCAATATTTTCAGTGGTTAATTTGCAATATTTACAGAGGTTACTTTCCAATAATTTAAGTGGTAAATTTGCAATATTTACAGTGGTTTATTTGCTATAATATCAGTTGTAAAATTGCAAGAATTTCAGTGATTATTTTGGAATATTTACAGTGTTTAATATCCAATAATTTAAGTGGTAAACTTGCAATATTTACAGTGGTTAAATTGCAATAATTTCAGTGACTAATTTGCAATATTTACAGTGGTTAATTTGCAATAATTTAAGTGGTAAATTTGAAATATTTACCGTGGTTAATTTCGAATAATTTCAGTTGAAAATTTGCACTATTTAGAGTCGCTAATTTGCTATAATTTCAGTGGTAAGTTTGCAATATTTACGGTGGAATATTTGCAATATTTTCAGTGGTTAATTTGCAATATTTACTGTGGTTACTTTCCAATAATTTAAGTGGTAAATTTGCAATATTTACAGTGGTTAATTTGCTATAATATCAGTGGTAAAACTGCAAGAATTTCAGTGATTAATTTGCAATATTTACAGTGGTTAATATCCAATAATTTAAGTAGTAAATTTGCAATATTTACTGTGGTTAATTTCGAATATTTACGGTTGAAAATTAGCAATATTTACAGTGGTTAATTTCTAATATTTACGGTTGAAAATTTGCAATATTTAAAATGGTCAATTTCTAATATTTACGGTAGAAAATTTGCAAAATTTACAGTGGTTAATTTGCAATATTTAGAGTGGTTTATTTGCCATATTTACAGTGGTTAATTTGCTATAATTTCAGTGGTAAATTTGCAATATTTACAGTGGTTAATTTGCAATATTTGTAGTGCTTAATTTCCTTAAATTTCAGTAGTAAATTTGCAATAATTTCAATGATTAATTTGCAATATTTACAGTGGTTAATTTCCAATAACTTAAGTGGTAAATTTGCAATATTTACAGAGGTTAATTTGATATAATTTCAGTGGTAAATTTGCAATAATTTCAGAGATTAATTTGCAATATTTACAGTGGTTAATTTGCTATAACTTCAGTGGTACATTTGCAATATTTACAGTGGTTAATTTCGAATATTTACGATTGAAAATTAGCAATATTTACAGTGGTTAATTTCTAATATTTACGGTTGAAAATTTGCAATATTTAAAATGGTTAATTTGCAATATTTAGAGTGGTTAATTTGCAATATTTACAGTGGTTAGTTTGATATAATTTCAGTGGTAAATTTGCTATAATTTCAGTGGAAAATTTACAATAATTACTGCGGAAATTTTGCACTATTGACACTGGTTAATTTGACATAATTTCAGTGGTAAATTTGCAATAATTTCAGTGATTAATTCGCAATATTTACAGTGGTTAATTTGCAATACTTTCTGTGGTAAATTTGCAATATATCAGTGTTTAATTTCGAATATTTACAGTTGAAAATTTGAAATACTTTCTGTGGTAATTTTGCAATAACTTCAGTGATTAATTCAGAATATTTACAGTGGTTAATTTGCAATACTTTCTGTGGTAAATTTGCAATAATTTCAGTGATTAATTCACAATATTTACAGTGGTTAATTTGCAATACTTTCTGTGGTAAATTTGCAATAATTTCAGTGATTAATTCACAATATTTACAGTGGTTAATTTGCAATACTTTCTGTGGTAAATTTGCAATAATTTCAGTGATTCATTCACAATATTTACAGTGGTTAATTTGCAATACTTTCTGTGGTAAATTTGCAATAATTTCAGTGATTCATTCACAATATTTACAGTGGTTAATTTGCAATACTTTCTGTGGTAAATTTGCAATAATTTCAGTGATTAATTCAGAATATTTACAGTGGTTAATTTGCAATACTTTCTGTGGTAAATTTGCAATAATTTCAGTGATTCATTCACAATATTTACAGTGGTTAATTTGCAATACTTTCTGTGGTAAATTTGCAATAATTTCAGTGATTCATTCACAATATTTACAGTGGTTAATTTGCAATACATTCTGTGGTAAATTTGCAATATTTACGGTGGTTAATTTCGAATATTTACAGTTGAAAATTTGCAATACTTACAGTGGTTAATTTGCAATATTTACAGTTTTTAATTTGCTATAATTTCAGTGGTAAATTTACAATAATTTCAGTGATTAATTCGCAATATTTTCAGTGGTTAATATGCAATAATTTCTGTGGTAAATTTGCAATATTTACAGTGGTTAATCTGCTATAATTTCAGTGGTAAATTTGGTATATTTTCAGTGGAAAAATTACAATATTTAATGCGGAGAATTGGCAATATTGACAGTAGTTAATTTGACATAATTTCAGTAATAAATTTGCAATAATTTCAGTTATTAATTCGCAATATTTACAGTCGTGAATTTGCTATAATTTCAGTGGTAAATTTGCAATATTTACAGTGGAAAATTTGCAATATTTTCAGTGGTTAATTTGTAATATTTACAGTGGTTATTTTGCAATATTTACAGTGGTTAGTTTGCTATAATTTCAATGGTAAAATTACAATAATTTCAGTGATTAATTCGCAATTTTTACAGTGGTTAATTTTCAATAATTTCAGTGGTAAATTTGTAATATTTACATCTGGTAATTTCGAATATTTACAGAGGTTAATTTCGAATATTTACAGTTGAAAATTTGCATTATTTACAGTGGTTAATTTGCAATATTTAGAGCGGTTAATTTGCTATAATCTCAGCGGTAAATTTGCAATACCTACAGTGGAAAACTTCCAATATTTTCTGTGGTTAATTTGTAATATTTACAGTGGTTATTTTGCTATAATTTCAATGGTAAATTTGCAATTATTTCAATGATTAATTTGCAATATTTACAGTGGTTCATTTCCAATAATTTACGTGGTAAATTTGAAATATTTACAGTGGTTCATTTGCTATAATTTCAGTGGTAAGTTTGCAATAATTTCAGTGATTAATTCACAATATTTAGAGTGGTTAATTTGCAATACTTTCAGAGGTAAATTTGCAATAATTTCAGTGATTCATTCACAATATTTACAGTGGTTAATTTGCAATACTTTCAGTGGTAAATTTGCAATAATTTCAGTGATTCATTCACAATATTTAAAGTGGTTAATTTGCTATAATTTCAGTAGTAAACTCGCAATAATTTCAGTGATTAATTTGCAATATTTACAGTGGTTAATTTTCTATACTTTCAATGGTAAAATTGCAATAATTTCAGTGATTAATTTGCAATATTTACAGTGGTTAATTTGCAAGACTTTCAATGGTAAAATTGCAATAATTTCAGTTATTACTTTGCAATATTTACAGTGGTTAATGTGCTATAATTTCAATGATTAATTTGCAATATTTACAGTGGTTAATTTGAAATAATTTAAGTGGTAAATTTGAAATATTTACAGTGGTTAATTTGCTATAATTTCAGTGGTAAATTTTCAATAATTTCAGTGATTAATTTGCAATATTTACAGTGGTTAATTTGCCATATTTAGAGAGGTTAATTTGCTATAATTTCAGTGGTAAGTTTGCAATATTTACAGTGGAAGATTTCCAGTATTTTCAGTGGTTAATTTGTAATATTTACAATGGTGATTTTGCAATATTTACAGTGGTTATTTTGCTATAATTTCAATGGTATTATTGCAATTCTTTCAGTGATTAATTTGCAATATTTACAGTGGATAATTTGATATAATTTCAGTGGCAAATTTGCAATATTTACAGTGGTTAATTTAGAATAATTTCAGTTGAAAATTTGCACTATTTAGAGTCGCTAATTTGCTATAATTTCAGTGGTAAGTTTGCAATATTTACGGTGGAATATTTGCAATATTTTCAGTGGTTAATTTGCAATATTTACAGTGGTTACTTTCCAATAATTTAAGTGGTAAATTTGCAATATTTTCAGTGGTTTATTTGCTATAATATCAGTGGTAAAATTGCAAGAATTTCAGTGATTAATTTGGAATATTTACAGTGTTTAATATCCAATAATTTAAGTGGTAAACTTGCAATATTTACAGTGGTTAATTAGCAATATTTAGAGTGGTTACATTGCTATAATTTCAGTGACTAATTTGCAATATTTACAGTGGTTAATTTGCAATAATTTAAGTGGTAAATTTGAAATGTTTACAGTGGTTAATTTGCTATAATTTCAATGGCAAATTTGCAATATTTACAGTGGTTAATTTCGAATAATTTCAGTTGAAAATTTGCACTATTTAGAGTCGCTAATTTGCTATGATTTCAGTGGTAAGTTTGCAATATTTACGGTGGAATATTTGCAATATTTTCAGTGGTTAATTTGCAATATTTACAGTGGTTACTTTCCAATAATTTAAGTGGTAAATTTGCAATATTTACAGTGGTTAATTTGATATAATTTCAGTGGTAAATTTGCAATAATTTCAGAGATTATTTTGGAATATTTACAGTGTTTAATTTCCAATAACTTAAGTGGTAAATTTGCAATATTTACAGTGGTTAATTTGATATAATTTCAGTGGTAAATTTGCAATAATTTCAGAGATTAATTTGCAATATTTACAGTGGTTAATTTGCTATAACTTCAGTGGTACATTTGAAATATTTACAGTGGTTAATTTCTAATATTTACGGTTGAAAATTTTCAATATATAAAATGGTTAATTTGCAATATTTAGAGTGGTTAATTTGCAATATTTACAGTGGTTAATTTGATATAATTTCAGTGGTAAATTTGCAATAATTTCAGTGATTCATTCACAATATTTACAGTGGTTAATTTGCAATATTTTCTGTGGTAAATTTACAATTATTTCAGTGCTTAATTCGCAATATTTACAGTGGTTAATTTGCAATATTTTCTGTGGTAAATTTACAATTATTTCAGTGCTTAATTCGCAATATTTACAGTGGTTAATTAGCAATACTTTGTGTGGTAAATTTGCAATAATTTCAGTGATTAATTCGCAATATTTACAGTGGTTAATTTGCAATACTTTCTGTGGTAAATTTGCAATAATTTCAGTGATTAATTCGCAATATTTACAGTGGTTAATTTGCTGTAATTTCAGTGGTAAATTTGCAATAAATTCAGTGATTAATTTGCAATATTTACAGTGGTTAATTTCGAATATTTACAGTTGAAAATTTGCAATACTTACAGTGGTTAATTTGCAATATTTACAGTTTTTAATTTGCTATAATTTCAGTGGTAAATTTACAATAATTTCAGTGATTAATTCGCAATATTTTCAGTGGTTAATATGCAATAATTTCTGTGGTAAATTTGCAATATTTACAGTGGTTAATCTGCTATAATTTCAGTGGTAAATTTGGTATAATTTCAGTGGAAAAATTACAATATTTACTGCGGAGAATTGGCAATATTGACAGTAGTTAATTTGACATAATTTCAGTAATAAATTTGCAATAATTTCAGTTATTAATTCGCAATATTTACAGTCGTGAATTTGCTATAATTTCAGTGGTAAATTTGCAATAATTTCAGTGATTAATTCGCAATATTTACAGTGGTTAATTTGCAATACTTTCTGTGGTAAATTTGCAATATATCAGTGTTTAATTTCGAATATTTACAGTTGAAAATTTGAAATACTTTCTGTGGTAATTTTGCAATAACTTCAGTGATTAATTCAGAATATTTACAGTGGTTAATTTGCAATACTTTCTGTGGTAAATTTGCAATAATTTCAGTGATTAATTCACAATATTTACAGTGGTTAATTTGCAATACTTTCTGTGGTAAATTTGCAATAATTTCAGTGATTAATTCACAATATTTACAGTGGTTAATTTGCAATACTTTCTGTGGTAAATTTGCAATAATTTCAGTGATTCATTCACAATATTTACAGTGGTTAATTTGCAATACTTTCTGTGGTAAATTTGCAATAATTTCAGTGATTCATTCACAATATTTACAGTGGTTAATTTGCAATACTTTCTGTGGTAAATTTGCAATAATTTCAGTGATTAATTCAGAATATTTACAGTGGTTAATTTGCAATACTTTCTGTGGTAAATTTGCAATAATTTCAGTGATTAATTCAGAATATTTACAGTGGTTAATTTGCAATACTTTCTGTGGTAAATTTGCAATAATTTCAGTGATTCATTCACAATATTTACAGTGGTTAATTTGCAATACTTTCTGTGGTAAATTTGCAATAATTTCAGTGATTCATTCACAATATTTACAGTGGTTAATTTGCAATACATTCTGTGGTAAATTTGCAATATTTACGGTGGTTAATTTCGAATATTTACAGTTGAAAATTTGCAATACTTACAGTGGTTAATTTGCAATATTTACAGTTTTTAATTTGCTATAATTTCAGTGGTAAATTTACAATAATTTCAGTGATTAATTCGCAATATTTTCAGTGGTTAATATGCAATAATTTCTGTGGTAAATTTGCAATATTTACAGTGGTTAATCTGCTATAATTTCAGTGGTAAATTTGGTATATTTTCAGTGGAAAAATTACAATATTTAATGCGGAGAATTGGCAATATTGACAGTAGTTAATTTGACATAATTTCAGTAATAAATTTGCAATAATTTCAGTTATTAATTCGCAATATTTACAGTCGTGAATTTGCTATAATTTCAGTGGTAAATTTGCAATATTTACAGTGGAAAATTTGCAATATTTTCAGTGGTTAATTTGTAATATTTACAGTGGTTATTTTGCAATATTTACAGTGGTTAGTTTGCTATAATTTCAATGGTAAAATTACAATAATTTCAGTGATTAATTCGCAATTTTTACAGTGGTTAATTTTCAATAATTTCAGTGGTAAATTTGTAATATTTACATCTGGTAATTTCGAATATTTACAGAGGTTAATTTCGAATATTTACAGTTGAAAATTTGCATTATTTACAGTGGTTAATTTGCAATATTTAGAGCGGTTAATTTGCTATAATCTCAGCGGTAAATTTGCAATACCTACAGTGGAAAACTTCCAATATTTTCTGTGGTTAATTTGTAATATTTACAGTGGTTATTTTGCTATAATTTCAATGGTAAATTTGCAATTATTTCAATGATTAATTTGCAATATTTACAGTGGTTCATTTCCAATAATTTACGTGGTAAATTTGAAATATTTACAGTGGTTCATTTGCTATAATTTCAGTGGTAAGTTTGCAATAATTTCAGTGATTAATTCACAATATTTAGAGTGGTTAATTTGCAATACTTTCAGAGGTAAATTTGCAATAATTTCAGTGATTAATTCACAATATTTAGAGTGGTTAATTTGCAATACTTTCAGAGGTAAATTTGCAATAATTTCAGTGATTCATTCACAATATTTACAGTGGTTAATTTGCAATACTTTCAGTGGTAAATTTGCAATAATTTCAGTGATTCATTCACAATATTTAAAGTGGTTAATTTGCTATAATTTCAGTAGTAAACTCGCAATAATTTCAGTGATTAATTTGCAATATTTACAGTGGTTAATTTTCTATACTTTCAATGGTAAAATTGCAATAATTTCAGTGATTAATTTGCAATATTTACAGTGGTTAATTTGCAAGACTTTCAATGGTAAAATTGCAATAATTTCAGTTATTACTTTGCAATATTTACAGTGGTTAATGTGCTATAATTTCAATGATTAATTTGCAATATTTACAGTGGTTAATTTGAAATAATTTAAGTGGTAAATTTGAAATATTTACAGTGGTTAATTTGCTATAATTTCAGTGGTAAATTTTCAATAATTTCAGTGATTAATTTGCAATATTTACAGTGGTTAATTTGCCATATTTAGAGAGGTTAATTTGCTATAATTTCAGTGGTAAGTTTGCAATATTTACAGTGGAAGATTTCCAGTATTTTCAGTGGTTAATTTGTAATATTTACAATGGTGATTTTGCAATATTTACAGTGGTTATTTTGCTATAATTTCAATGGTATTATTGCAATTCTTTCAGTGATTAATTTGCAATATTTACAGTGGATAATTTGATATAATTTCAGTGGCAAATTTGCAATATTTACAGTGGTTAATTTAGAATAATTTCAGTTGAAAATTTGCACTATTTAGAGTCGCTAATTTGCTATAATTTCAGTGGTAAGTTTGCAATATTTACGGTGGAATATTTGCAATATTTTCAGTGGTTAATTTGCAATATTTACAGTGGTTACTTTCCAATAATTTAAGTGGTAAATTTGCAATATTTTCAGTGGTTTATTTGCTATAATATCAGTGGTAAAATTGCAAGAATTTCAGTGATTAATTTGGAATATTTACAGTGTTTAATATCCAATAATTTAAGTGGTAAACTTGCAATATTTACAGTGGTTAATTAGCAATATTTAGAGTGGTTACATTGCTATAATTTCAGTGACTAATTTGCAATATTTACAGTGGTTAATTTGCAATAATTTAAGTGGTAAATTTGAAATGTTTACAGTGGTTAATTTGCTATAATTTCAATGGCAAATTTGCAATATTTACAGTGGTTAATTTCGAATAATTTCAGTTGAAAATTTGCACTATTTAGAGTCGCTAATTTGCTATGATTTCAGTGGTAAGTTTGCAATATTTACGGTGGAATATTTGCAATATTTTCAGTGGTTAATTTGCAATATTTACAGTGGTTACTTTCCAATAATTTAAGTGGTAAATTTGCAATATTTACAGTGGTTAATTTGATATAATTTCAGTGGTAAATTTGCAATAATTTCAGAGATTATTTTGGAATATTTACAGTGTTTAATTTCCAATAACTTAAGTGGTAAATTTGCAATATTTACAGTGGTTAATTTGATATAATTTCAGTGGTAAATTTGCAATAATTTCAGAGATTAATTTGCAATATTTACAGTGGTTAATTTGCTATAACTTCAGTGGTACATTTGAAATATTTACAGTGGTTAATTTCTAATATTTACGGTTGAAAATTTTCAATATATAAAATGGTTAATTTGCAATATTTAGAGTGGTTAATTTGCAATATTTACAGTGGTTAATTTGATATAATTTCAGTGGTAAATTTGCAATAATTTCAGTGATTCATTCACAATATTTACAGTGGTTAATTTGCAATATTTTCTGTGGTAAATTTACAATTATTTCAGTGCTTAATTCGCAATATTTACAGTGGTTAATTTGCAATATTTTCTGTGGTAAATTTACAATTATTTCAGTGCTTAATTCGCAATATTTACAGTGGTTAATTAGCAATACTTTGTGTGGTAAATTTGCAATAATTTCAGTGATTAATTCGCAATATTTACAGTGGTTAATTTGCAATACTTTCTGTGGTAAATTTGCAATAATTTCAGTGATTAATTCGCAATATTTACAGTGGTTAATTTGCTGTAATTTCAGTGGTAAATTTGCAATAAATTCAGTGATTAATTTGCAATATTTACAGTGGTTAATTTCGAATATTTACAGTTGAAAATTTGCAATACTTACAGTGGTTAATTTGCAATATTTACAGTTTTTAATTTGCTATAATTTCAGTGGTAAATTTACAATAATTTCAGTGATTAATTCGCAATATTTTCAGTGGTTAATATGCAATAATTTCTGTGGTAAATTTGCAATATTTACAGTGGTTAATCTGCTATAATTTCAGTGGTAAATTTGGTATAATTTCAGTGGAAAAATTACAATATTTACTGCGGAGAATTGGCAATATTGACAGTAGTTAATTTGACATAATTTCAGTAATAAATTTGCAATAATTTCAGTTATTAATTCGCAATATTTACAGTCGTGAATTTGCTATAATTTCAGTGGTAAATTTGCAATATTTACAGTGGAAAATTTGCAATATTTTCAGTGGTTAATTTGTAATATTTACAGTGGTTATTTTGCAATATTTACAGTGGTTAGTTTGCTATAATTTCAATGGTAAAATTGCAATAAATTCAGTGATTAATTCGCAATTTTTAGAGTGGTTAATTTGCAATAATTTCAGTGGTAAATTTGTAATATTTACAGCTGGTAATTTCGAATATTTACCGAGGTTAATTTCGAATATTTACAGTTGAAAATTTGCATTATTTACAGTGGTTAATTTGCAATATTTAGAGCGGTTAATTTGCTATAATCTCAGCGGTAAGTTTGCAATAACTACAGTGGAAAACTTCCAATATTTTCTGTGGTTAATTTGTAATATTTGTAGTGCTTAATTTCCTTAAATTTCAGTAGTAAATTTGCAATAATTTCAATGATTAATGTGCAATATTTGCAGTGGTTAATTTCCAATAACTTAAGTGGTAAATTTGCAATATTTACAGTGGTTAATTTGACATAATTTCAGTGGTAATTTTGCAATAATTTCAGTGATTAATTCGCAATATATACAGTTGTTAATTTGCAATACATTCTGTGGTAAATTTGCAATAATTTCAGTGATTAATTCACAATAATTACAGTTGAAAATTTGCAATACTTTCTGTGGTAAATTTGCAATAATTTCAGTGATTAATTCAGAATATTTACAGTGGTTAATTTACAATACTTTCTGTGGTAAATTTGCAATAATTTCAGTGATTAATTCACAATATTTACAGTGGTTAATTTGCAATACTTTCAGAGGTAAATTTGCAATAATTTCAGTGATTAATTCACAATATTTACAGTGGTTAATTTGCAATACTTTCTGTGGTAAATTTGCAATAATCTCAGTGATTCATTCAGAATATTTACAGTGGTTAATTTGCAATACTTTCTGTGGTAAATTTGCAATAATCTCAGTGATTAATTCAGAATATTTACAGTGGTTAATTTGCAATACTTTCTGTGGTAAATTTGCAATAATCTCAGTGATTAATTCAGAATATTTACAGTGGTTAATTTGCAATACTTTCTGTGGTAAATTTGCAATAATTTCAGTGATTAATTCACAATATATACAGTGGTTAATTTGCAATACATTCTGTGGTAAATTTGCAATATTTACAGTGGTTGATTTCGAATATTTACAGTTGAAAATTTGCAATATTTACAGTGGTTAATTTGAAATATTTACAGTTTTTAATTTGCTATAATTTCAGTGGTAAATTTACAATAATTTCAGTGATTAATTCACAATATTTACAGTGGTTCATTTGCCATATTTAGAGAGTTTAATTTGCTATAATTTCAGTGGTAAGTTTGCAATATTTACAGTGGAAAATTTCCAATATTTTCAGTGGTTAATTTGCAATATTTACAATGGTGATTTTGCAATATTTACAGTGGTTATTTTGCTATAATTTCAATGGTATTATTGCAATAATTTCAGTGATTAATTTGCAATATTTACAGTGGATAATTTGATATAATTTCAGTGGCAAATTTGCAATATTTACAGTGGTTAATTTAGAATAATTTCACTTGAAAATTTGCACTATTTAGAGTGGCTAATTTGCTATAATTTCAGTGGTAAGTTTGCAATATTTACGGTGGAATATTTGCAATATTTTCAGTGGTTAATTTGCAATATTTACAGAGGTTACTTTCCAATAATTTAAGTGGTAAATTTGCAATATTTACAGTGGTTTATTTGCTATAATATCAGTTGTAAAATTGCAAGAATTTCAGTGATTATTTTGGAATATTTACAGTGTTTAATATCCAATAATTTAAGTGGTAAACTTGCAATATTTACAGTGGTTTATTAGCAATATTTACAGTGGTTAAATTGCTATAATTTCAGTGACTAATTTGCAATATTTACAGTGGTTAATTTGCAATAATTTAAGTGGTAAATTTGAAATATTTACCGTGGTTAATTTCGAATAATTTCAGTTGAAAATTTGCACTATTTAGAGTCGCTAATTTGCTATAATTTCAGTGGTAAGTTTGCAATATTTACGGTGGAATATTTGCAATATTTTCAGTGGTTAATTTGCAATATTTACTGTGGTTACTTTCCAATAATTTAAGTGGTAAATTTGCAATATTTACAGTGGTTAATTTGCTATAATATCAGTGGTAAAACTGCAAGAATTTCAGTGATTAATTTGCAATATTTACAGTGGTTAATATCCAATAATTTAAGTAGTAAATTTGCAATATTTACTGTGGTTAATTTCGAATATTTACGGTTGAAAATTAGCAATATTTACAGTGGTTAATTTCTAATATTTACGGTTGAAAATTTGCAATATTTAAAATGGTCAATTTCTAATATTTACGGTAGAAAATTTGCAAAATTTACAGTGGTTAATTTGCAATATTTAGAGTGGTTTATTTGCCATATTTACAGTGGTTAATTTGCTATAATTTCAGTGGTAAATTTGCAATATTTACAGTGGTTAATTTGCAATATTTGTAGTGCTTAATTTCCTTAAATTTCAGTAGTAAATTTGCAATAATTTCAATGATTAATTTGCAATATTTACAGTGGTTAATTTCCAATAACTTAAGTGGTAAATTTGCAATATTTACAGAGGTTAATTTGATATAATTTCAGTGGTAAATTTGCAATAATTTCAGAGATTAATTTGCAATATTTACAGTGGTTAATTTGCTATAACTTCAGTGGTACATTTGCAATATTTACAGTGGTTAATTTCGAATATTTACGGTTGAAAATTAGCAATATTTACAGTGGTTAATTTCTAATATTTACGGTTGAAAATTTGCAATATTTAAAATGGTTAATTTGCAATATTTAGAGTGGTTAATTTGCAATATTTACAGTGGTTAGTTTGATATAATTTCAGTGGTAAATTTGCTATAATTTCAGTGGAAAATTTACAATAATTACTGCGGAAATTTTGCACTATTGACACTGGTTAATTTGACATAATTTCAGTGGTAAATTTGCAATAATTTCAGTGATTAATTCGCAATATTTACAGTGGTTAATTTGCAATACTTTCTGTGGTAAATTTGCAATATATCAGTGTTTAATTTCGAATATTTACAGTTGAAAATTTGAAATACTTTCTGTGGTAATTTTGCAATAACTTCAGTGATTAATTCAGAATATTTACAGTGGTTAATTTGCAATACTTTCTGTGGTAAATTTGCAATAATTTCAGTGATTAATTCACAATATTTACAGTGGTTAATTTGCAATACTTTCTGTGGTAAATTTGCAATAATTTCAGTGATTAATTCACAATATTTACAGTGGTTAATTTGCAATACTTTCTGTGGTAAATTTGCAATAATTTCAGTGATTCATTCACAATATTTACAGTGGTTAATTTGCAATACTTTCTGTGGTAAATTTGCAATAATTTCAGTGATTCATTCACAATATTTACAGTGGTTAATTTGCAATACTTTCTGTGGTAAATTTGCAATAATTTCAGTGATTCATTCACAATATTTACAGTGGTTAATTTGCAATACTTTCTGTGGCAAACTTGCAATAATTTCAGTGATTAATTCGCAATATTTACAGTGGTTAATTTGCAATACTTTCTGTGGTAAATTTGCAATAATTTCAGTGATTCATTCACAATATTTACAGTGGTTAATTTGCAATACTTTCAGTGGTAAATTTGCAATAATTTCAGTGATTCATTCACAATATTTAAAGTGGTTAATTTCCTATAATTTCAGTAGTAAACTCGCAATAATTTCAGTGATTAATTTGCAATATTTACAGTGGTTAATTTTCTATACTTTCAATGGTAAAATTGCAATAATTTCAGTGATTAATTTGCAATATTTACAGTGGTTAATTTGCAAGACTTTCAATGGTAAAATTGCAATAATTTCAGTTATTACTTTGCAATATTTACAGTGGTTAATGTGCTATAATTTCAATGATTAATTTGCAATATTTACAGTGGTTAATTTGAAATAATTTAAGTGGTAAATTTGAAATATTTACAGTGGTTAATTTGCTATAATTTCAGTGGTAAATTTGCAATAATCTCAGTGATTAATTCAGAATATTTACAGTGGTTAATTTGCAATACTTTCTGTGGTAAATTTGCAATAATTTCAGTGATTAATTCACAATATATACAGTGGTTAATTTGCAATACATTCTGTGGTAAATTTGCAATATTTACAGTGGTTGATTTCGAATATTTACAGTTGAAAATTTGCAATATTTACAGTGGTTAATTTGAAATATTTACAGTTTTTAATTTGCTATAATTTCAGTGGTAAATTTACAATAATTTCAGTGATTAATTCACAATATTTACAGTGGTTCATTTGCCATATTTAGAGAGTTTAATTTGCTATAATTTCAGTGGTAAGTTTGCAATATTTACAGTGGAAAATTTCCAATATTTTCAGTGGTTAATTTGCAATATTTACAATGGTGATTTTGCAATATTTACAGTGGTTATTTTGCTATAATTTCAATGGTATTATTGCAATAATTTCAGTGATTAATTTGCAATATTTACAGTGGATAATTTGATATAATTTCAGTGGCAAATTTGCAATATTTACAGTGGTTAATTTAGAATAATTTCACTTGAAAATTTGCACTATTTAGAGTGGCTAATTTGCTATAATTTCAGTGGTAAGTTTGCAATATTTACGGTGGAATATTTGCAATATTTTCAGTGGTTAATTTGCAATATTTACAGAGGTTACTTTCCAATAATTTAAGTGGTAAATTTGCAATATTTACAGTGGTTTATTTGCTATAATATCAGTTGTAAAATTGCAAGAATTTCAGTGATTATTTTGGAATATTTACAGTGTTTAATATCCAATAATTTAAGTGGTAAACTTGCAATATTTACAGTGGTTTATTAGCAATATTTACAGTGGTTAAATTGCTATAATTTCAGTGACTAATTTGCAATATTTACAGTGGTTAATTTGCAATAATTTAAGTGGTAAATTTGAAATATTTACCGTGGTTAATTTCGAATAATTTCAGTTGAAAATTTGCACTATTTAGAGTCGCTAATTTGCTATAATTTCAGTGGTAAGTTTGCAATATTTACGGTGGAATATTTGCAATATTTTCAGTGGTTAATTTGCAATATTTACTGTGGTTACTTTCCAATAATTTAAGTGGTAAATTTGCAATATTTACAGTGGTTAATTTGCTATAATATCAGTGGTAAAACTGCAAGAATTTCAGTGATTAATTTGCAATATTTACAGTGGTTAATATCCAATAATTTAAGTAGTAAATTTGCAATATTTACTGTGGTTAATTTCGAATATTTACGGTTGAAAATTAGCAATATTTACAGTGGTTAATTTCTAATATTTACGGTTGAAAATTTGCAATATTTAAAATGGTCAATTTCTAATATTTACGGTAGAAAATTTGCAAAATTTACAGTGGTTAATTTGCAATATTTAGAGTGGTTTATTTGCCATATTTACAGTGGTTAATTTGCTATAATTTCAGTGGTAAATTTGCAATATTTACAGTGGTTAATTTGCAATATTTGTAGTGCTTAATTTCCTTAAATTTCAGTAGTAAATTTGCAATAATTTCAATGATTAATTTGCAATATTTACAGTGGTTAATTTCCAATAACTTAAGTGGTAAATTTGCAATATTTACAGAGGTTAATTTGATATAATTTCAGTGGTAAATTTGCAATAATTTCAGAGATTAATTTGCAATATTTACAGTGGTTAATTTGCTATAACTTCAGTGGTACATTTGCAATATTTACAGTGGTTAATTTCGAATATTTACGGTTGAAAATTAGCAATATTTACAGTGGTTAATTTCTAATATTTACGGTTGAAAATTTGCAATATTTAAAATGGTTAATTTGCAATATTTAGAGTGGTTAATTTGCAATATTTACAGTGGTTAGTTTGATATAATTTCAGTGGTAAATTTGCTATAATTTCAGTGGAAAATTTACAATAATTACTGCGGAAATTTTGCACTATTGACACTGGTTAATTTGACATAATTTCAGTGGTAAATTTGCAATAATTTCAGTGATTAATTCGCAATATTTACAGTGGTTAATTTGCAATACTTTCTGTGGTAAATTTGCAATATATCAGTGTTTAATTTCGAATATTTACAGTTGAAAATTTGAAATACTTTCTGTGGTAATTTTGCAATAACTTCAGTGATTAATTCAGAATATTTACAGTGGTTAATTTGCAATACTTTCTGTGGTAAATTTGCAATAATTTCAGTGATTCATTCACAATATTTACAGTGGTTAATTTGCAATACTTTCTGTGGTAAATTTGCAATAATTTCAGTGATTCATTCACAATATTTACAGTGGTTAATTTGCAATACTTTCTGTGGTAAATTTGCAATAATTTCAGTGATTCATTCACAATATTTACAGTGGTTAATTTGCAATACTTTCTGTGGCAAACTTGCAATAATTTCAGTGATTAATTCGCAATATTTACAGTGGTTAATTTGCAATACTTTCTGTGGTAAATTTGCAATAATTTCAGTGATTCATTCACAATATTTACAGTGGTTAATTTGCAATACTTTCAGTGGTAAATTTGCAATAATTTCAGTGATTCATTCACAATATTTAAAGTGGTTAATTTCCTATAATTTCAGTAGTAAACTCGCAATAATTTCAGTGATTAATTTGCAATATTTACAGTGGTTAATTTTCTATACTTTCAATGGTAAAATTGCAATAATTTCAGTGATTAATTTGCAATATTTACAGTGGTTAATTTGCAAGACTTTCAATGGTAAAATTGCAATAATTTCAGTTATTACTTTGCAATATTTACAGTGGTTAATGTGCTATAATTTCAATGATTAATTTGCAATATTTACAGTGGTTAATTTGAAATAATTTAAGTGGTAAATTTGAAATATTTACAGTGGTTAATTTGCTATAATTTCAGTGGTAAATTTGCAATAATTTCAGTGATTAATTTGCAATATTTACAGTGGTTAATTTGCCATATTTAGAGAGGTTAATTTGCTATAATTTCAGTGGTAAGTTTGCAATATTTACAGTGGAAGATTTCCAGTATTTTCAGTGGTTAATTTGTAATATTTACAATGGTGATTTTGCAATATTTACAGGGGTTATTTTGCTATAATTTCAATGGTATTATTGCAATTATTTCAGTGATTAATTTGCAATATTTACAGTGGATAATTTGATATAATTTCAGTGGCAAATTTGCAATATTTACAGTGGTTAATTTAGAATAATTTCACTTGAAAATTTGCACAATTTAGAGTCGCTAATTTGCTATAATTTCAGTGGTAAGTTTGCAATATTTACGGTGGAATATTTGCAATATTTTCAGTGGTTAATTTGCAATATTTACAGTGGTTACTTTCCAATAATTTAAGTGGTAAATTTGCAATATTTTCAGTGGTTTATTTGCTATAATATCAGTGGTAAAATTGCAAGAATTTCAGTGATTAATTTGGAATATTTAGAGTGTTTAATATCCAATAATTTAAGTGGTAAACTTGCAATATTTACAGTGGTTAATTAGCAATATTTAGAGTGGTTAAATTGTTATAATTTCAGTGACTATTTTGCAATATTTACAGTGGTTAATTTGCAATAATTTAAGTGGTAAATTTGAAATGTTTACAGTGGTTAATTTGCTATAATTTCAATGGCAAATTTGCAATATTTACAGTGGTTAATTTCGAATAATTTCAGTTGAAAATTTGCACTATTTAGAGTCGCTAATTTGCTATAATTTCAGTGGTAAGTTTGCAATATTTACGGTGGAATATTTGCAATATTTTCAGTGGTTAATTTGCAATATTTACAGTGGTTACTTTCCAATAATTTAAGTGGTAAATTTGCAATATTTACAGTGGTTAATTTGATATAATTTCAGTGGTAAATTTGCAATAATTTCAGAGATTAATTTGCAATATTTACAGTGGTTAATTTCCAATAACTTAAGTGGTAAATTTGCAATATTTACAGTGGTTAATTTGATATAATTTCAGTGGTAAATTTGCAATAATTTCAGAGATTAATTTGCAATATTTACAGTGGTTAATTTGCTATAACTTCAGTGGTACATTTGAAATATTTACAGTGGTTAATTTCTAATATTTACGGTTGAAAATTTTCAATATATAAAATGGTTAATTTGTAATATTTAGAGTGGTTAATTTGCAATATTTACAGTGGTTAATTTGATATAATTTCAGTGGTAAATTTGCAATAATTTCAGTGATTCATTCACAATATTTACAGTGGTTAATTTGCAATATTTTCTGTGGTAAATTTACAATTATTTCAGTGCTTAATTCGCAATATTTACAGTGGTTAATTAGCAATACTTTCTGTGGTAAATTTGCAATAATTTCAGTGATTAATTCGCAATATTTACAGTGGTTAATTTGCAATACTTTCTGTGGTAAATTTGCAATAATTTCAGTGATTAATTCACAATATTTACAGTGGTTAATTTGCAATACTTTCTGTGGTAAATTTGCAATATATCAGTGTTTAATTTCGAATATTTACAGTGGTTAATTTGCAATACTGTCAGTGGTAAATTTGCAATAATCTCAGTGATTAATTCAGAATATTTACAGTGGTTAATTTGCAATACTTTCTGTGGTAAATTTGCAATAATCTCAGTGATTAATTCAGAATATTTACAGTGGTTAATTTGCAATACTTTCTGTGGTAAATTTGCAATAATCTCAGTGATTAATTCAGAATATTTACAGTGGTTAATTTGCAATACTTTCTGTGGTAAATTTGCAATAATTTCAGTGATTAATTCACAATATATACAGTGGTTAATTTGCAATACATTCTGTGGTAAATTTGCAATATTTACAGTGGTTGATTTCGAATATTTACAGTTGAAAATTTGCAATATTTACAGTGGTTAATTTGAAATATTTACAGTTTTTAATTTGCTATAATTTCAGTGGTAAATTTACAATAATTTCAGTGATTAATTCACAATATTTACAGTGGTTCATTTGCCATATTTAGAGAGTTTAATTTGCTATAATTTCAGTGGTAAGTTTGCAATATTTACAGTGGAAAATTTCCAATATTTTCAGTGGTTAATTTGTAATATTTACAATGGTGATTTTGCAATATTTACAGTGGTTATTTTGCTATAATTTCAATGGTATTATTGCAATAATTTCAGTGATTAATTTGCAATATTTACAGTGGATAATTTGATATAATTTCAGTGGCAAATTTGCAATATTTACAGTGGTTAATTTAGAATAATTTCACTTGAAAATTTGCACTATTTAGAGTGGCTAATTTGCTATAATTTCAGTGGTAAGTTTGCAATATTTACGGTGGAATATTTGCAATATTTTCAGTGGTTAATTTGCAATATTTACAGAGGTTACTTTCCAATAATTTAAGTGGTAAATTTGCAATATTTACAGTGGTTTATTTGCTATAATATCAGTTGTAAAATTGCAAGAATTTCAGTGATTATTTTGGAATATTTACAGTGTTTAATATCCAATAATTTAAGTGGTAAACTTGCAATATTTACAGTGGTTTATTAGCAATATTTACAGTGGTTAAATTGCTATAATTTCAGTGACTAATTTGCAATATTTACAGTGGTTAATTTGCAATAATTTAAGTGGTAAATTTGAAATATTTACCGTGGTTAATTTCGAATAATTTCAGTTGAAAATTTGCACTATTTAGAGTCGCTAATTTGCTATAATTTCAGTGGTAAGTTTGCAATATTTACGGTGGAATATTTGCAATATTTTCAGTGGTTAATTTGCAATATTTACTGTGGTTACTTTCCAATAATTTAAGTGGTAAATTTGCAATATTTACAGTGGTTAATTTGCTATAATATCAGTGGTAAAACTGCAAGAATTTCAGTGATTAATTTGCAATATTTACAGTGGTTAATATCCAATAATTTAAGTAGTAAATTTGCAATATTTACTGTGGTTAATTTCGAATATTTACGGTTGAAAATTAGCAATATTTACAGTGGTTAATTTCTAATATTTACGGTTGAAAATTTGCAATATTTAAAATGGTCAATTTCTAATATTTACGGTAGAAAATTTGCAAAATTTACAGTGGTTAATTTGCAATATTTAGAGTGGTTTATTTGCCATATTTACAGTGGTTAATTTGCTATAATTTCAGTGGTAAATTTGCAATATTTACAGTGGTTAATTTGCAATATTTGTAGTGCTTAATTTCCTTAAATTTCAGTAGTAAATTTGCAATAATTTCAATGATTAATTTGCAATATTTACAGTGGTTAATTTCCAATAACTTAAGTGGTAAATTTGCAATATTTACAGAGGTTAATTTGATATAATTTCAGTGGTAAATTTGCAATAATTTCAGAGATTAATTTGCAATATTTACAGTGGTTAATTTGCTATAACTTCAGTGGTACATTTGCAATATTTACAGTGGTTAATTTCGAATATTTACGGTTGAAAATTAGCAATATTTACAGTGGTTAATTTCTAATATTTACGGTTGAAAATTTGCAATATTTAAAATGGTTAATTTGCAATATTTAGAGTGGTTAATTTGCAATATTTACAGTGGTTAGTTTGATATAATTTCAGTGGTAAATTTGCTATAATTTCAGTGGAAAATTTACAATAATTACTGCGGAAATTTTGCACTATTGACACTGGTTAATTTGACATAATTTCAGTGGTAAATTTGCAATAATTTCAGTGATTAATTCGCAATATTTACAGTGGTTAATTTGCAATACTTTCTGTGGTAAATTTGCAATATATCAGTGTTTAATTTCGAATATTTACAGTTGAAAATTTGAAATACTTTCTGTGGTAATTTTGCAATAACTTCAGTGATTAATTCAGAATATTTACAGTGGTTAATTTGCAATACTTTCTGTGGTAAATTTGCAATAATTTCAGTGATTAATTCACAATATTTACAGTGGTTAATTTGCAATACTTTCTGTGGTAAATTTGCAATAATTTCAGTGATTAATTCACAATATTTACAGTGGTTAATTTGCAATACTTTCTGTGGTAAATTTGCAATAATTTCAGTGATTCATTCACAATATTTACAGTGGTTAATTTGCAATACTTTCTGTGGTAAATTTGCAATAATTTCAGTGATTCATTCACAATATTTACAGTGGTTAATTTGCAATACTTTCTGTGGTAAATTTGCAATAATTTCAGTGATTCATTCACAATATTTACAGTGGTTAATTTGCAATACTTTCTGTGGTAAATTTGCAATAATTTCAGTGATTCATTCACAATATTTACAGTGGTTAATTTGCAATACTTTCTGTGGTAAATTTGCAATAATTTCAGTGATTAATTCACAATATTTACAGTGGTTAATTTGCAATACTTTCTGTGGTAAATTTGCAATAATTTCAGTGATTCATTCACAATATTTACAGTGGTTAATTTGCAATACATTCTGTGGTAAATTTGCAATATTTACGGTGGTTAATTTCGAATATTTACAGTTGAAAATTTGCAATATTTACAGTGGTTAATTTGCAATATTTACAGTTTTTAATTTGCTATAATTTCAGTGGTAAATTTACAATAATTTCAGTGATTAATTCGCAATATTTTCAGTGGTTAATATGCAATAATTTCTGTGGTAAATTTGCAATATTTACAGTGGTTAATCTGCTATAATTTCAGTGGTAAATTTGGTATAATTTCAGTGGAAAAATTACAATATTTAATGCGGAGAATTGGCAATATTGACAGTAGTTAATTTGACATAATTTCAGTAATAAATTTGCAATAATTTCAGTTATTAATTCGCAATATTTACAGTCGTGAATTTGCTATAATTTCAGTGGTAAATTTGCAATATTTACAGTGGAAAATTTGCAATATTTTCAGTGGTTAATTTGTAATATTTACAGTGGTTATTTTGCAATATTTACAGTGGTTAGTTTGCTATAATTTCAATGGTAAAATTACAATAATTTCACCGATTAATTCGCAATTTTTACAGTGGTTAATTTTCAATAATTTCAGTGGTAAATTTGTAATATTTACATCTGGTAATTTCGAATATTTACCGAGGTTAATTTCGAATATTTACAGTTGAAAATTTGCATTATTTACAGTGGTTAATTTGCAATATTTAGAGCGGTTAATTTGCTATAATCTCAGCGGTAAATTTGCAATACCTACAGTGGAAAACTTCCAATATTTTCTGTGGTTAATTTGTAATATTTACAGTGGTTATTTTGCTATAATTTCAATGGTAAATTTGCAATTATTTCAATGATTAATTTGCAATATTTACAGTGGTCCATTTCCAATAATTTACGTGGTAAATTTGAAATATTTACAGTGGTTCATTTGCTATAATTTCAGTGGTAAGTTTGCAATAATTTCAGTGATTAATTCACAATATTTAGAGTGGTTAATTTGCAATACTTTCAGAGGTAAATTTGCAATAATTTCAGTGATAATTCACAATATTTACAGTGGTTAATTTGCAATACTTTCTGTGGTAAATTTGCAATAATTTCAGTGATTAATTCACAATATTTACAGTGGTTAATTTGCAATACTTTCTGTGGTAAATTTGCAATAATTTCAGTGATTAATTCAGAATATTTACAGTGGTTAATTTGCAATACTTTCAGTGGTAAATTTGCAATAATTTCAGTGATTCATTCACAATATTTACAGTGGTTAATTTGCAATACTTTCAGTGGTAAATTTGCAATAATTTCAGTGATTCATTCACAATATTTAAAGTGGTTAATTTGCTATAATTTCAGTAGTAAACTCGCAATAATTTCAGTGATTAATTTGCAATATTTACAGTGGTTAATTTTCTATACTTTCAATGGTAAAATTGCAATAATTTCAGTGATTACTTTGCAATATTTACAGTGGTTAATGTGCTATAATTTCAATGATTAATTTGCAATATTTACAGTGGTTAATTTGAAATAATTTAAGTGGTAAATTTGAAATATTTACAGTGGTTAATTTGCTATAATTTCAGTGGTAAATTTGCAATAATTTCAGTGATTAATTTGCAATATTTACAGTGGTTAATTTGCCATATTTAGAGAGGTTAATTTGCTATAATTTCAGTGGTAAGTTTGCAATATTTACAGTGGAAGATTTCCAGTATTTTCAGTGGTTAATTTGTAATATTTACAATGGTGATTTTGCAATATTTACAGGGGTTATTTTGCTATAATTTCAATGGTATTATTGCAATTATTTCAGTGATTAATTTGCAATATTTACAGTGGATAATTTGATATAATTTCAGTGGCAAATTTGCAATATTTACAGTGGTTAATTTAGAATAATTTCACTTGAAAATTTGCAAAATTTAGAGTCGCTAATTTGCTATAATTTCAGTGGTAAGTTTGCAATATTTACGGTGGAATATTTGCAATATTTTCAGTGGTTAATTTGCAATATTTACAGTGGTTACTTTCCAATAATTTAAGTGGTAAATTTGCAATATTTTCAGTGGTTTATTTGCTATAATATCAGTGGTAAAATTGCAAGAATTTCAGTGATTAATTTGGAATATTTAGAGTGTTTAATATCCAATAATTTAAGTGGTAAACTTGCAATATTTACAGTGGTTAATTAGCAATATTTAGAGTGGTTAAATTGTTATAATTTCAGTGACTAATTTGCAATATTTACAGTGGTTAATTTGCAATAATTTAAGTGGTAAATTTGAAATGTTTACAGTGGTTAATTTGCTATAATTTCAATGGCAAATTTGCAATATTTACAGTGGTTAATTTCGAATAATTTCAGTTGAAAATTTGCACTATTTAGAGTCGCTAATTTGCTATAATTTCAGTGGTAAGTTTGCAATATTTACGGTGGAATATTCGCAATATTTTCAGTGGTTAATTTGCAATATTTACAGTGGTTACTTTCCAATAATTTAAGTGGTAAATTTGCAATATTTACAGTGGTTAATTTGATATAATTTCAGTGGTAAATTTGCAATAATTTCAGAGATTAATTTGCAATATTTACAGTGGTTAATTTCCAATAACTTAAGTGGTAAATTTGCAATATTTACAGTGGTTAATTTGATATAATTTCAGTGGTAAATTTGCAATAATTTCAGAGATTAATTTGCAATATTTACAGTGGTTAATTTGCTATAACTTCAGTGGTACATTTGAAATATTTACAGTGGTTAATTTCTAATATTTACGGTTGAAAATTTTCAATATATAAAATGGTTAATTTGCAATATTTAGAGTGGTTAATTTGCAATATTTACAGTGGTTAATTTGATATAATTTCAGTGGTAAATTTGCAATAATTTCAGTGATTCATTCACAATATTTACAGTGGTTAATTTGCAATATTTTCTGTGGTAAATTTACAATTATTTCAGTGCTTAATTCGCAATATTTACAGTGGTTAATTAGCAATACTTTCTGTGGTAAATTTGCAATAATTTCAGTGATTAATTCGCAATATTTACAGTGGTTAATTTGCAATACTTTCTGTGGTAAATTTGCAATAATTTCAGTGATTAATTCACAATATTTACAGTGGTTAATTTGCAATACTTTCTGTGGTAAATTTGCAATATATCAGTGTTTAATTTCGAATATTTACAGTGGTTAATTTGCAATACTGTCAGTGGTAAATTTGCAATAATTTCAGTGATTAATTCACAATATTTACAGTGGTTAATTTGCAATACTTTCTGCGGTAAATTTGCAATAATTTCAGTGATTAATTCGCAATATTTACAGTGGTAAATTTGCAATAATTTCAGTGATTATTTCACAATATTTACAGTGGTTAATTTGCAATAAATTCAGTGATTAATTTGCAATATTTACAGTGGTTAATTTCGAATATTTACAGTTGAAAATTTGCAATATTTACAGTGGTTAATTTGCAATATTTACAGTTTTTAATTTGCTATAATTTCAGTGGTAAATTTACAATAATTTCAGTGATTAATTCGCAATATTTTCAGTGGTTAATATGCAATAATTTCTGTGGTAAATTTGCAATATTTACAGTGGTTAATCTGCTATAATTTCAGTGGTAAATTTGGTATAATTTCAGTGGAAAAATTACAATATTTACTGCGGAGAATTGGCAATATTGACAGTAGTTAATTTGACATAATTTCAGTAATAAATTTGCAATAATTTCAGTTATTAATTCGCAATATTTCCAGTCGTGAATTTGCTATAATTTCAGTGGTAAATTTGCAATATTTACAGTGGAAAATTTGCAATATTTTCAGTGGTTAATTTGTAATATTTACAGTGGTTAGTTTGCAATATTTACAGTGGTTAGTTTGCTATAATTTCAATGGTAAAATTGCAATAAATTCAGTGATTAATTCGCAATTTTTAGAGTGGTTAATTTGCAATAATTTCAGTGGTAAATTTGTAATATTTACAGCTGGTAATTTCGAATATTTACCGAGGTTAATTTCGAATATTTACAGTTGAAAATTTGCATTATTTACAGTGGTTAATTTGCAATATTTAGAGCGGTTAATTTGCTATAATCTCAGCGGTAAGTTTGCAATAACTACAGTGGAAAACTTCCAATATTTTCTGTGGTTAATTTGTAATATTTGTAGTGCTTAATTTCCTTAAATTTCAGTAGTAAATTTGCAATAATTTCAATGATTAATGTGCAATATTTGCAGTGGTTAATTTCCAATAACTTAAGTGGTAAATTTGCAATATTTACAGTGGTTAATTTGACATAATTTCAGTGGTAATTTTGCAATAATTTCAGTGATTAATTCGCAATATATACAGTTGTTAATTTGCAATACATTCTGTGGTAAATTTGCAATAATTTCAGTGATTAATTCACAATAATTACAGTTGAAAATTTGCAATACTTTCTGTGGTAAATTTGCAATAATTTCAGTGATTAATTCAGAATATTTACAGTGGTTAATTTACAATACTTTCTGTGGTAAATTTGCAATAATTTCAGTGATTAATTCACAATATTTACAGTGGTTAATTTGCAATACTTTCAGAGGTAAATTTGCAATAATTTCAGTGATTAATTCACAATATTTACAGTGGTTAATTTGCAATACTTTCTGTGGTAAATTTGCAATAATCTCAGTGATTAATTCGCAATATTTACAGTGGTTAATTTGCAATACTTTCTGTGGTAAATTTGCAATAATCTCAGTGATTAATTCAGAATATTTACAGTGGTTAATTTGCAATACTTTCTGTGGTAAATTTGCAATAATCTCAGTGATTAATTCAGAATATTTACAGTGGTTAATTTGCAATACTTTCTGTGGTAAATTTGCAATAATTTCAGTGATTAATTCACAATATATACAGTGGTTAATTTGCAATACATTCTGTGGTAAATTTGCAATATTTACAGTGGTTGATTTCGAATATTTACAGTTGAAAATTTGCAATATTTACAGTGGTTAATTTGAAATATTTACAGTTTTTAATTTGCTATAATTTCAATGGTAAATTTACAATAATTTCAGTGATTAATTCACAATATTTACAGTGGTTCATTTGCCATATTTAGAGAGTTTAATTTGCTATAATTTCAGTGGTAAGTTTGCAATATTTACAGTGGAAAATTTCCAATATTTTCAGTGGTTAATTTGTAATATTTACAATGGTGATTTTGCAATATTTACAGTGGTTATTTTGCTATAATTTCAATGGTATTATTGCAATAATTTCAGTGATTAATTTGCAATATTTACAGTGGATAATTTGATATAATTTCAGTGGCAAATTTGCAATATTTACAGTGGTTAATTTAGAATAATTTCAGTTGAAAATTTGCACTATTTAGAGTGGCTAATTTGCTATAATTTCAGTGGTAAGTTTGCAATATTTACGGTGGAATATTTGCAATATTTTCAGTGGTTAATTTGCAATATTTACAGAGGTTACTTTCCAATAATTTAAGTGGTAAATTTGCAATATTTACAGTGGTTTATTTGCTATAATATCAGTTGTAAAATTGCAAGAATTTCAGTGATTATTTTGGAATATTTACAGTGTTTAATATCCAATAATTTAAGTGGTAAACTTGCAATATTTACAGTGGTTTATTAGCAATATTTACAGTGGTTAAATTGCTATAATTTCAGTGACTAATTTGCAAAATTTACAGTGGTTAATTTGCAATATTTTGAGTGGTTTATTTGCCATATTTACAGTGGTTAATTTGCTATAATTTCAGTGGTAAATTTGCAATATTTACAGTGGTTAATTTGCAATATTTGTAGTGCTTAATTTCCTTAAATTTCAGTAGTAAATTTGCAATAATTTCAATGATTAATTTGCAATATTTACAGTGGTTAATTTCCAATAACTTAAGTGGTAAATTTGCAATATTTACAGAGGTTAATTTGATATAATTTCAGTGGTAAATTTGCAATAATTTCAGAGATTAATTTGCAATATTTACAGTGGTTAATTTGCTATAACTTCAGTGGTACATTTTCAATATTTACAGTGGTTAATTTCGAATATTTACGGTTGAAAATTAGCAATATTTACAGTGGTTAATTTCTAATATTTACGGTTGAAAATTTGCAATATTTAAAATGGTTAATTTGCAATATTTAGAGTGGTTAATTTGCAATATTTACAGTGGTTAGTTTGATATAATTTCAGTGGTAAATTTGCTATAATTTCAGTGGAAAATTTACAATAATTACTGCGGAAATTTTGCACTATTGACACTGGCTAATTTGACATAATTTCAGTGGTAAATTTGCAATAATTTCAGTGATTAATTCGCAATATTTACAGTGGTTAATTTGCAATACTTTCTGTGGTAAATTTGCAATATATCAGTGTTTAATTTCGAATATTTACAGTTGAAAATTTGCAATACTTTCTGTGGTAATTTTGCAATAACTTCAGTGATTAATTCAGAATATTTACAGTGGTTAATTTGCAATAATTTCTGTGGTAAATTTGCAATAATTTCAGTGATTAATTCACAATATTTACAGTGGTTAATTTGCAATACTTTCTGTGGTAAATTTGCAATAATTTCAGTGATTAATTCACAATATTTACAGTGGTTAATTTGCAATACTTTCTGTGGTAAATTTGCAATAATTTCAGTGATTAATTCACAATATTTACAGTGGTTAATTTGCAATACTTTCTGTGGTAAATTTGCAATAATTTCAGTGATTAATTCAGAATATTTACAGTGGTTAATTTGCAATACTTTCTGTGGTAAATTTGCAATAATTTCAGTGATTAATTAAGAATATTTACAGTGGTTAATTTGCAATACTTTCTGTGGTAAATTTGCAATAATTTCAGTGATTAATTCACAATATTTACAGTGGTTAATTTGCAATACTTTCTGTGGTAAATTTGCAATAATTTCAGTGATTCATTCACAATATTTACAGTGGTTAATTTGCAATACATTCTGTGGTAAATTTGCAATATTTACGGTGGTTAATTTCGAATATTTACAGTTGAAAATTTGCAATATTTACAGTGGTTAATTTGCAATATTTACCGTTTTTAATTTGCTATAATTTCAGTGGTAAATTTACAATAATTTCAGTGATTAATTCGCAATATTTTCAGTGGTTAATATGCAATAATTTCTGTGGTAAATTTGCAATATTTACAGTGGTTAATCTGCTATAATTTCAGTGGTAAATTTGGTATAATTTCAGTGGAAAAATTACAATATTTAATGTGGAGAATTGGCAATATTGACAGTAGTTAATTTGACATAATTTCAGTAATAAATTTGCAATAATTTCAGTTATTAATTCGCAATATTTACAGTCGTGAATTTGCTATAATTTCAGTGGTAAATTTGCAATATTTACAGTGGAAAATTTGCAATATTTTCAGTGGTTAATTTGTAATATTTACAGTGGTTATTTTGCAATATTTACAGTGGTTAGTTTGCTATAATTTCAATGGTAAAATTACAATAATTTCAGTGATTAATTCGCAATTTTTACAGTGGTTAATTTTCAATAATTTCAGTGGTAAATTTGTAATATTTACATCTGGTAATTTCGAATATTTACAGAGGTTAATTTCGAATATTTACAGTTGAAAATTTGCATTATTTACAGTGGTTAATTTGCAATATTTAGAGCGGTTAATTTGCGATAATCTCAGCGGTAAATTTGCAATACCTACAGTGGAAAACTTCCAATATTTTCTGTGGTTAATTTGTAATATTTACAGTGGTTATTTTGCTATAATTTCAATGGTAAATTTGCAATTATTTCAATGATTAATTTGCAATATTTACAGTGGTTCATTTCCAATAATTTACGTGGTAAATTTGAAATATTTACAGTGGTTCATTTGCTATAATTTCAGTGGTAAGTTTGCAATAATTTCAGTGATTAATTCACAATATTTAGAGTGGTTAATTTGCAATACTTTCAGAGGTAAATTTGCAATAATTTCAGTGATAATTCACAATATTTACAGTGGTTAATTTGCAATACTTTCTGTGGTAAATTTGCAATAATTTCAGTGATTAATTCACAATATTTACAGTGGTTCATTTGCTATAATTTCAGTGGCAAATTTGCAATAATTTCAGTGATTAATTCACAATATTTACAGTGGTTAATTTGCAATACTTTCTGTGGTAAATTTGCAATAATTTCAGTGATTAATTCACAATATTTACAGTGGTTAATTTGCAATACTTTCTGTGGTAAATTTGCAATAATTTCAGTGATTAATTCACAATATTTACAGTGGTTAATTTGCAATACTTTCTGTGGTAAATTTGCAATAATTTCAGTGATTCATTCACAATATTTACAGTGGTTAATTTGCAATACTTTATGTGGTAAATTTGCAATAATTTCAGTGATTCATTCACAATATTTACAGTGGTTAATTTGCAATACTTTCTGTGGCAAACTTGCAATAATCTCAGTGATTCATTCAGAATATTTACAGTGGTTAATTTGCAATACTTTCTGTGGTAAATTTGCAATAATTTCAGTGATTCATTCAGAATATTTACAGTGGTTAATTTGCAATACTTTCTGTGGTAAATTTGCAATAATTTCAGTGATTCATTCACAATATTTAAAGTGGTTAATTTGCTATAATTTCAGTAGTAAACTCGCAATAATTTCAGTGATTAATTTGCAATATTTACAGTGGTTAATTTTCTATACTTTCAATGGTAAAATTGCAATAATTTCAGTGATTAATTTGCAATATTTACAGTGGTTAATTTGCAAGACTTTCAATGGTAAAATTGCAATAATTTCAGTTATTACTTTGCAATATTTACAGTGGTTAATGTGCTATAATTTCAATGATTAATTTGCAATATTTACAGTGGTTAATTTGAAATAATTTAAGTGGTAAATTTGAAATATTTACAGTGGTTAATTTGCTATAATTTCAGTGGTAAATTTGCAATAATTTCAGTGATTAATTTGCAATATTTACAGTGGTTAATTTGCCATATTTAGAGAGGTTAATTTGCTATAATTTCAGTGGTAAGTTTGCAATATTTACAGTGGAAGATTTCCAGTATTTTCAGTGGTTAATTTGTAATATTTACAATGGTGATTTTGCAATATTTACAGGGGTTATTTTGCTATAATTTCAATGGTATTATTGCAATTATTTCAGTGATTAATTTGCAATATTTACAGTGGATAATTTGATATAATTTCAGTGGCAAATTTGCAATATTTACAGTGGTTAATTTAGAATAATTTCACTTGAAAATTTGCACAATTTAGAGTCGCTAATTTGCTATAATTTCAGTGGTAAGTTTGCAATATTTACGGTGGAATATTTGCAATATTTTCAGTGGTTAATTTGCAATATTTACAGTGGTTACTTTCCAATAATTTAAGTGGTAAATTTGCAATATTTTCAGTGGTTTATTTGCTATAATATCAGTGGTAAGATTGCAAGAATTTCAGTGATTAATTTGGAATATTAGGGTGTTTAATATCCAATAATTTAAGTGGTAAACTTGCAATATTTACAGTGGTTAATTAGCAATATTTAGAGTGGTTAAATTGTTATAATTTCAGTGACTAATTTGCAATATTTACAGTGGTTAATTTGCAATAATTTAAGTGGTAAATTTGAAATGTTTACAGTGGTTAATTTGCTATAATTTCAATGGCAAATTTGCAATATTTACAGTGGTTAATTTCGAATAATTTCAGTTGAAAATTTGCACTATTTAGAGTCGCTAATTTGCTATAATTTCAGTGGTAAGTTTGCAATATTTACGGTGGAATATTCGCAATATTTTCAGTGGTTAATTTGCAATATTTACAGTGGTTACTTTCCAATAATTTAAGTGGTAAATTTGCAATATTTACAGTGGTTAATTTGATATAATTTCAGTGGTAAATTTGCAATAATTTCAGAGATTAATTTGCAATATTTACAGTGGTTAATTTCCAATAACTTAAGTGGTAAATTTGCAATATTTACAGTGGTTAATTTGATATAATTTCAGTGGTAAATTTGCAATAATTTCAGAGATTAATTTGCAATATTTACAGTGGTTAATTTGCTATAACTTCAGTGGTACATTTGAAATATTTACAGTGGTTAATTTCTAATATTTACGGTTGAAAATTTTCAATATATAAAATGGTTAATTTGCAATATTTAGAGTGGTTAATTTGCAATATTTACAGTGGTTAATTTGATATAATTTCAGTGGTAAATTTGCAATAATTTCAGTGATTCATTCACAATATTTACAGTGGTTAATTTGCAATATTTTCTGTGGTAAATTTACAATTATTTCAGTGCTTAATTCGCAATATTTACAGTGGTTAATTAGCAATACTTTCTGTGGTAAATTTGCAATAATTTCAGTGATTAATTCGCAATATTTACAGTGGTTAATTTGCAATACTTTCTGTGGTAAATTTGCAATAATTTCAGTGATTAATTCACAATATTTACAGTGGTTAATTTGCAATACTTTCTGTGGTAAATTTGCAATATATCAGTGTTTAATTTCGAATATTTACAGTGGTTAATTTGCAATATTTACAGTGGTTACTTTCCAATAATTTAAGTGGTAAATTTGCAATATTTACAGTGGTTAATTTGATATAATTTCAGTGGTAAATTTGCAATAATTTCAGAGATTAATTTGCAATATTTACAGTGGTTAATTTCCAATAACTTAAGTGGTAAATTTGCAATATTTACAGTGGTTAATTTGATATAATTGCAGTGGTAAATTTGCAATAATTTCAGAGATTAATTTGCAATATTTACAGTGGTTAATTTCGAATATTTACAGTTGAAAATTTGCAATATTTACAGTGGTTAATTTGCAATATTTACAGTTTTTAATTTGCTATAATTTCAGTGGTAAATTTACAATAATTTCAGTGATTAATTCGCAATATTTTCAGTGGTTAATATGCAATAATTTCTGTGGTAAATTTGCAATATTTACAGTGGTTAATCTGCTATAATTTCAGTGGTAAATTTGGTATAATTTCAGTGGAAAAATTACAATATTTACTGCGGAGAATTGGCAATATTGACAGTAGTTAATTTGACATAATTTCAGTAATAAATTTGCAATAATTTCAGTTATTAATTCGCAATATTTCCAGTCGTGAATTTGCTATAATTTCAGTGGTAAATTTGCAATATTTACAGTGGAAAATTTGCAATATTTTCAGTGGTTAATTTGTAATATTTACAGTGGTTATTTTGCAATATTTACAGTGGTTAGTTTGCTATAATTTCAATGGTAAAATTGCAATAATTTCAGTGATTAATTCGCAATTTTTACAGTGGTTAATTTTCAATAATTTCAGTGGTAAATTTGTAATATTTACAGCTGGTAATTTCGAATATTTACCGAGGTTAATTTCGAATATTTACAGTTGAAAATTTGCATTATTTACAGTGGTTAATTTGCAATATTTAGAGCGGTTAATTTGCTATAATCTCAGCGGTAAGTTTGCAATACCTACAGTGGAAAACTTCCAATATTTTCTGTGGTTAATTTGTAATATTTACAGTGGTTATTTTGCTATAATTTCAACGGTAAATTTGCAATTATTTCAATGATTAATTTGCAATATTTACAGTGGTTAATTTCCAATAATTTACGTGGTAAATTTGAAATATTTACAGTGGTTCATTTGCTATAATTTCAGTGGTAAATTTGCAATAATTTCAGTGATTAATTCGCAATATTTACAGTGGTTAATTTGCTATAATTTCAGTGATTATTTCACAATATTTACAGTGGTTAATTTGCTATAATTTCAGTGGTAAATTTGCAATAATTTCAGTGATTAATTTGCAATATTTACAGTGGTTAATTTGCCATATTTAGAGAGGTTAATTTGCTATAATTTCAGTGGTAAGTTTGCAATATTTACAGTGGAAGATTTCCAGTATTTTCAGTGGTTAATTTGTAATATTTACAATGGTGATTTTGCAATATTTACAGTGGTTATTTTGCTATAATTTCAATGGTATTATTGCAATTATTTCAGTGATTAATTTGCAATATTTACAGTGGATAATTTGATATAATTTCAGTGGCAAATTTGCAATATTTACAGTGGTTAATTTAGAATAATTTCACTTGAAAATTTGCACAATTTCGAGTCGCTAATTTGCTATAATTTCAGTGGTAAGTTTGCAATATTTACGGTGGAATATTTGCAATATTTTCAGTGGTTAATTTGCAATATTTACAGTGGTTACTTTCCAATAATTTAAGTGGTAAATTTGCAATATTTTCAGTGGTTTATTTGATATAATTTCAGTGGTAAATTTGCAATAATTTCAGAGATTAATTTGCAATATTTACAGTGGTTAATTTCCAATAACTTAAGTGGTAAATTTGCAATATTTACAGTGGTTAATTTGATATAATTTCAGTGGTAAATTTGCAATAATTTCAGAGATTAATTTGCAATATTTACAGTGGTTAATTTGCTATAACTTCAGTGGTACATTTGAAATATTTACAGTGGTTAATTTCTAATATTTACGGTTGAAAATTTGCAATATATAAAATGGTTAATTTGCAATATTTAGAGTGGTTAATTTGCAATATTTACAGTGGTTAATTTGATATAATTTCAGTGGTAAATTTGCAATAATTTCAGTGATTCATTCACAATATTTACAGTGGTTAATTTGCAATACTTTCTGTGGTAAATTTGCAATAATTTCAGTGATTAATTCACAATATTTACAGTGGTTAATTTGCAATACTTTCTGTGGTAAATTTGCAATAATTTCAGTGATTAATTCACAATATTTACAGTGGTTAATTTGCAATACTTTCTGTGGTAAATTTGCAATAATTTCAGTGATTAATTCACAATATTTACAGTGGTTAATTTGCAATACTTTCTGTGGTAAATTTGCAATAATTTCAGTGATTAATTCACAATATTTACAGTGGTTATTTTGCAATACTTTCTGTGGTAAATTTGCAATAATTTCAGTGATTAATTCAGAATATTTACAGTGGTTAATTTGCAATACTTTCTGTGGTAAATTTGCAATAATTTCAGTGATTCATTCACAATACTTACAGTGGTTAATTTGCAATACTTTCAGTGGTAAATTTGCAATAATTTCAGTGATTCATTCACAATATTTAAAGTGGTTAATTTGCTATAATTTCAGTAGTAAACTCGCAATAATTTCAGTGATTAATTTGCAATATTTACAGTGGTTAATTTGCAAGACTTTCAATGGTAAAATTGCAATAATTTCAGTTATTACTTTGCAATATTTACAGTGGTTAATGTGCTATAATTTCAATGATTAATTCGCAATATTTACAGTGGTTAATTTGAAATAATTTCAGTGATTATTTCACAATATTTACAGTGGTTAATTTGCAATAATTTCAGTGATTAATTTGCAATATTTACAGTGGTTAATTTGCCATATTTAGAGAGGTTAATTTGCTATAATTTCAGTGGTAAGTTTGCAATATTTACAGTGGAAGATTTCCAGTATTTTCAGTGGTTAATTTGTAATATTTACAATGGTGATTTTGCAATATTTACAGTGGTTATTTTGCTATAATTTCAATGGTATTATTGCAATTATTTCAGTGATTAATTTGCAATATTTACAGTGGATAATTTGATATAATTTCAGTGGCAAATTTGCAATATTTACAGTGGTTAATTTAGAATAATTTCACTTGAAAATTTGCACAATTTAGAGTCGCTAATTTGCTATAATTTCAGTGGTAAGTTTGCAATATTTACGGTGGAATATTTGCAATATTTTCAGTGGTTAATTTGCAATATTTACAGTGGTTACTTTCCAATAATTTAAGTGGTAAATTTGCAATATTTTCAGTGGTTTATTTGATATAATTTCAGTGGTAAATTTGCAATAATTTCAGAGATTAATTTGCAATATTTACAGTGGATAATTTCCAATAACTTAAGTGGTAAATTTGCAATATTTACAGTGGTTAATTTGATATAATTTCAGTGGTAAATTTGCAATAATTTCAGAGATTAATTTGCAATAGTTACAGTGGTTAATTTGCTATAACTTCAGTGGTACATTTGAAATATTTACAGTGGTTAATTTCTAATATTTACGGTTGAAAATTTGCAATATATAAAATGGTTAATTTGCAATATTTAGAGTGGTTAATTTGCAATATTTACAGTGGTTAATTTGATATAATTTCAGTGGTAAATTTGCAATAATTTCAGTGATTCATTCACAATATTTACAGTGGTTAATTTGCAATATTTTCTGTGGTAAATTTGCAATAATTTCAGTGATTAATTCACAATATTTACAGTGGTTAATTTGCAATACTTTCTGTGGTAAATTTGCAATAATTTCAGTGATTAATTCACAATATTTACAGTGGTTAATTTGCAATACTTTCTGTGGTAAATTTGCAATAATTTCAGTGATTAATTCGCAATATTTACAGTGGTTATTTTGCAATACTTTCTGTGGTAAATTTGCAATAATTTCAGTGATTAATTCACAATATTTACAGTGGTTAATTTGCAATACTTTCTGTGGTAAATTTGCAATAATTTCAGTGATTAATTCAGAATATTTACAGTGGTTAATTTGCAATACTTTCTGTGGTAAATTTGCAATAATTTCAGTGATTCATTCACAATACTTACAGTGGTTAATTTGCAATACATTCTGTGGTAAATTTGCAATATTTACGGTGGTTAATTTCGAATATTTACAGTTGAAAATTTGCAATATTTACAGTGGTTAATTTACAATATTTACAGTTTTTAATTTGCTATAATTTCAGTGGTAAATTTACAATAATTTCAGTGATTAATTCGCAATATTTTCAGTGGTTAATATGCAATAATTTCTGTGGTAAATTTGCAATATTTACAGTGGTTAATCTGCTATAATTTCAGTGGTAAATTTGGTATAATTTCAGTGGAAAAATTACAATATTTAATGCGGAGAATTGGCAATATTGACAGTAGTTAATTTGACATAATTTCAGTAATAAATTTGCAATAATTTCAGTTATTAATTCGCAATATTTACAGTCGTGAATTTGCTATAATTTCAGTGGTAAATTTGCAATATTTACAGTGGAAAATTTGCAATATTTTCAGTGGTTAATTTGTAATATTTACAGTGGTTATTTTGCAATATTTACAGTGGTTAGTTTGCTATAATTTCAATTGTAAAATTGCAATAATTTCAGTGATTAATTCGCAATTTTTACAGTGGTTAATTTTCAATAATTTCAGTGGTAAATTTGTAATATTTACAGCTGGTAATTTCGAATATTTACCGAGGTTAATTTCGAATATTTACAGTTGAAAATTTGCATTATTTACAGTGGTTAATTTGCAATATTTAGAGCGGTTAATTTGCTATAATCTCAGCGGTAAATTTGCAATACCTACAGTGGAAAACTTCCAATATTTTCTGTGGTTAATTTGTAATATTTACAGTGGTTATTTTGCTATAATTTCAATGGTAAATTTGCAATTATTTCAATGATTAATTTGCAATATTTACAGTGGTTAATTTCCAATAATTTACGTGGTAAATTTGAAATATTTACAGTGGTTCATTTGCTATAATTTCAGTGGTAAGTTTGCAATAATTTCAGTGATTAATTCACAATATTTACAGTGGTTAATTTGCAATACTTTCAGAGGTAAATTTGCAATAATTTCAGTGATAATTCACAATATTTACAGTGGTTAATTTGCAATACTTTCTGTGGTAAATTTGCAATAATTTCAGTGATTAATTCACAATATTTACAGTGGTTAATTTGCAATACTTTCTGTGGTAAATTTGCAATAATTTCAGTGATTAATTCACAATATTTACAGTGGTTAATTTGCAATACTTTCTGTGGTAAATTTGCAATAATTTCAGTGATTCATTCACAATATTTACAGTGGTTAATTTGCAATACTTTCTGTGGTAAATTTGCAATAATTTCAGTGATTCATTCACAATATTTACAGTGGTTAATTTGCAATACTTTCTGTGGCAAACTTGCAATAATTTCAGTGATTCATTCACAATATTTACAGTGGTTAATTTGCAATAGTTTCTGTGGCAAATTTGCAATAATTTCAGTGATTCATTCACAATATTTACAGTGGTTAATTTGCAATACTTTCAGTGGTAAATTTGCAATAATTTCAGTAGTAAACTCGCAATAATTTCAGTGATTAATTTGCAATATTTACAGTGGTTAATTTTCTATACTTTCAATGGTAAAATTGCAATAATTTCAGTGATTAATTTGCAATATTTTCAGTGGTTAATTTGCAAGATTTTCAATGGTAAATTTTTTAATAATTTCAGTTATTACTTAGCAATATTTACAGTGGTTAATGTGCTATTATTTCAATGATTAATTTTCAATATTTACAGTGGTTAATTTGAAATAATTTAAGTGGTAAATTTGAAATATTTACAGTGGTTAATTTGCTATAATTTCAGTGGTAAATTTGCAATAATTTCAGTGATTAATTTGCAATATTTACAGTGGTTAATTTGCCATATTTAGAGAGGTTAATTTGCTATAATTTCAGTGGTAAGTTTGCAATATTTACAGTGGAAAATTTCCAGTATTTTCAGTGGTTAATTTGTAATATTTACAGTGGTTAGTTTGCTATAATTTCAATGGTATTATTGCAATTATTTCAGTGATTAATTTGCAATATTTACAGTGGATAATTTGATATAATTTCAGTGGCAAATTTGCAATATTTACAGTGGTTAATTTCGAATAATTTCAGTTGAAAATTTGCACGATTTAGAGTCGCTAATTTGCTATAATTTCAGTGGTAAATTTGCAATATTTACGGTGGAATATTTGCAATATTTTCAGTGGTTAATTTGCAATATTTACAGTGGTTAATTTGCAATAATTTAAGTGGTAAATTTGCAATATTTACAGTGGTTAATTTGCTATAATATCAGTGGTAAAATTGCAAGAATTTCAGTGATTAATTTGGAATATTTAGCGTGTTTAATATCCAATAATTTAAGTGGTAAACTTGCAATATTTACAGTGGTTAATTAGCAATATTTAGAGTGGTTAAATTGCTATAATTTCAGTGACTAATTTGCAATATTTACAGTGGTTAATTTGCAATAATTTAAGTGGTAAATTTGAAATATTTACAGTGGTTAATTTGCTATAATTTCAGTGGCAAATTTGCAATATTTACAGTGGTTAATTTCGAATAATTTCAGTTGAAAATTTGCACTATTTAGAGTCGCTAATTTGCAATAATTTCAGTGGTAAGTTTGCAATATTTACGGTGGAATATTTGCAATATTTTCAGTGGTTTATTTGCAATATTTACAGTGGTTACATTCCAATAATTTAAGCGGTAAATTTGCAATATTTACAGTGGTTAATTTGCTATAATATCAGTGGTAAAACTGCAAGAATTTCAGTGATTAATTTGCAATATTTACAGTGGTTAATATCCAATAACTTAAGAAGTAAATTTGCAATCTTTACTGTGGTTAATTTGCAATATTTGTAGTGCTTAATTTCCTTAAATTTCAGTAGTAAATTTGCAATAATTTCAATGATTAATGTGCAATATTTACAGTGGTTAATTTCCAATAACTTAAGTGGTAAATTTGCAATATTTACAGTGGTTAATTTGATATAATTTCAGTGGTAAATTTGCAATAATTTCAGAGATTAATTTGCAATATTTACTGTGGTTAATTTGCTATAACTTCAGTGGTACATTTGCAATATTTACAGTGGTTAATTTCTAATATTTACGGTTGAAAATTTTCAATATATAAAATGGTTAATTTGTAATATTTAGAGTGGTTAATTTGCAATATTTACAGTGGTTAATTTGATATAATTTCAGTGGTAAATTTGCAATAATTTCAGTGATTAATTCAGAATATTTACAGTGGTTAATTTGCAATACTTTCTGTGGTAAATTTACAATTATTTCAGTGCTTAATTCGCAATATTTACAGTGGTTAATTAGCAATACTTTCTGTGGTAAATTTGCAATAATTTCAGTGATTAATTCGCAATATTTACAGTGGTTAATTTGCAATACCTTCAGTGGTAAATTTGCAATAATTTCAGTGATTAATTCACAATATTTACAGTGGTTAATTTGCAATACTTTCTGTGGTAAATTTGCAATATATCAGTGTTTAATTTCGAATATTTACAGTGGTTAATTTGCAATACTTTCAGTGGTAAATTTCCAATAATTTCAGTGATTCATTCACAATATTTACAGTGGTTAATTTGCAATACTTTCTGTGGCAAACTTGCAATAATTTCAGTGATTCATTCGCAATATTTACAGTGGTTAATTTGATATAATTTCAGTGGCAAATTTGCAATATTTACAGTGGTTAATTTAGAATAATTTCACTTGAAAATTTGCAAAATTTAGAGTCGCTAATTTGCTATAATTTCAGTGGTAAGTTTGCAATATTTACGGTGGAATATTTGCAATATTTTCAGTGGTTAATTTGCAATATTTACAGTGGTTACTTTCCAATAATTTAAGTGGTAAATTTGCAATATTTTCAGTGGTTTATTTGCTATAATATCAGTGGTAAAATTGCAAGAATTTCAGTGATTAATTTGGAATATTTAGAGTGTTTAATATCCAATAATTTAAGTGGTAAACTTGCAATATTTACAGTGGTTAATTAGCAATATTTAGAGTGGTTAAATTGCTATAATTTCAGTGACTAATTTGCAATATTTACAGTGGTTAATTTGCAATAATTTAAGTGGTAAATTTGAAATGTTTACAGTGGTTAATTTGCTATAATTTCAATGGCAAATTTGCAATATTTACAGCGGTTAATTTCGAATAATTTCAGTTGAAAATTTGCACTATTTATAGTCGCTAATTTGCTATAATTTCAGTGGTAAGTTTGCAATATTTACGGTGGAATATTTGCAATATTTTCAGTGGTTAATTTGCAATATCTACAGTGGTTAATTTCCAATAACTTAAGTGGTAAATTTGCAATATTTACAGTGGTTAATTTGATATAATTTCAGTGGTAAATTTGCAATAATTTCAGTGATTCATTCACAATATTTACAGTGGTTAATTTGCAATATTTTCTGTGGTAAATTTGCAATAATTTCAGTGATTAATTCACAATATTTACAGTGGTTAATTTGCAATACTTTCTGTGGTAAATTTGCAATAATTTCAGTGATTAATTCACAATATTTACAGTGGTTAATTTGCAATACTTTCTGTGGTAAATTTGCAATAATTTCAGTGATTAATTCGCAATATTTACAGTGGTTATTTTGCAATACTTTCTGTGGTAAATTTGCAATAATTTCAGTGATTAATTCACAATATTTACAGTGGTTAATTTGCAATACTTTCTGTGGTAAATTTGCAATAATCTCAGTGATTCATTCAGAATATTTACAGTGGTTAATTTGCAATACTTTCTGTGGTAAATTTGCAATAATTTCAGTGATTCATTCACAATACTTACAGTGGTTAATTTGCAATACATTCTGTGGTAAATTTGCAATATTTACGGTGGTTAATTTCGAATATTTACAGTTGAAAATTTGCAATATTTACAGTGGTTAATTTACAATATTTACAGTTTTTAATTTGCTATAATTTCAGTGGTAAATTTGCAATAATTTCAGTGATTAATTCGCAAAATTTTCAGTGGTTAATATGCAATAATTTCTGTGGTAAATTTGCAATATTTACAGTGGTTAATCTGCTATAATTTCAGTGGTAAATTTGGTATAATTTCAGTGGAAAAATTACAATATTTAATGCGGAGAATTGGCAATATTGACAGTAGTTAATTTGACATAATTTCAGTAATAAATTTGCAATAATTTCAGTTATTAATTCGCAATATTTACAGTCGTGAATTTGCTATAATTTCAGTGGTAAATTTGCAATATTTACAGTGGAAAATTTGCAATATTTTCAGTGGTTAATTTGTAATATTTACAGTGGTTATTTTGCAATATTTACAGTGGTTAGTTTGCTATAATTTCAATGGTAAAATTGCAATAATTTCAGTGATTAATTCGCAATTTTTACAGTGGTTAATTTTCAATAATTTCAGTGGTAAATTTGTAATATTTACAGCTGGTAATTTCGAATATTTACCGAGGTTAATTTCGAATATTTACAGTTGAAAATTTGCATTATTTACAGTGGTTAATTTGCAATATTTAGAGCGGTTAATTTGCTATAATCTCAGCGGTAAGTTTGCAATACCTACAGTGGAAAACTTCCAATATTTTCTGTGGTTAATTTGTAATATTTACAGTGGTTATTTTGCTATAATTTCAATGGTAAATTTGCAATTATTTCAATGATTAATTTGCAATATTTACAGTGGTTAATTTCCAATAATTTACGTGGTAAATTTGAAATATTTACAGTGGTTCATTTGCTATAATTTCAGTGGTAAGTTTGCAATAATTTCAGTGATTAATTCACAATATTTACAGTGGTTAATTTGCAATACTTTCAGAGGTAAATTTGCAATAATTTCAGTGATAATTCACAATATTTACAGTGGTTAATTTGCAATACTTTCTGTGGTAAATTTGCAATAATTTCAGTGATTAATTCACAATATTTACAGTGGTTAATTTGCAATACTTTCTGTGGTAAATTTGCAATAATTTCAGTGATTAATTCACAATATTTACAGTGGTTAATTTGCAATACTTTCTGTGGTAAATTTGCAATAATTTCAGTGATTCATTCACAATATTTACAGTGGTTAATTTGCAATACTTTCTGTGGCAAACTTGCAATAATTTCAGTGATTCATTCACAATATTTACAGTGGTTAATTTGCAATAGTTTCTGTGGCAAATTTGCAATAATTTCAGTGATTCATTCACAATATTTACAGTGGTTAATTTGCAATACTTTCAGTGGTAAATTTGCAATAATTTCAGTAGTAAACTCGCAATAATTTCAGTGATTAATTTGCAATATTTACAGTGGTTAATTTTCTATACTTTCAATGGTAAAATTGCAATAATTTCAGTGATTAATTTGCAATATTTTCAGCGGTTAATTTGCAAGATTTTCAATGGTAAATTTTTTAATAATTTCAGTTATTACTTAGCAATATTTACAGTGGTTAATGTGCTATTATTTCAATGATTAATTTTCAATATTTACAGTGGTTAATTTGAAATAATTTAAGTGGTAAATTTGAAATATTTACAGTGGTTAATTTGCTATAATTTCAGTGGTAAATTTGCAATAATTTCAGTGATTAATTTGCAATATTTACAGTGGTTAATTTGCCATATTTAGAGAGGTTAATTTGCTATAATTTCAGTGGTAAGTTTGCAATATTTACAGTGGAAAATTTCCAGTATTTTCAGTGGTTAATTTGTAATATTTACAGTGGTTAGTTTGCTATAATTTCAATGGTATTATTGCAATTATTTCAGTGATTAATTTGCAATATTTACAGTGGATAATTTGATATAATTTCAGTGGCAAATTTGCAATATTTACAGTGGTTAATTTCGAATAATTTCAGTTGAAAATTTGCACGATTTAGAGTCGCTAATTTGCTATAATTTCAGTGGTAAATTTGCAATATTTACGGTGGAATATTTGCAATATTTTCAGTGGTTAATTTGCAATATTTACAGTGGTTAATTTGCAATAATTTAAGTGGTAAATTTGCAATATTTACAGTGGTTAATTTGCTATAATATCAGTGGTAAAATTGCAAGAATTTCAGTGATTAATTTGGAATATTTAGCGTGTTTAATATCCAATAATTTAAGTGGTAAACTTGCAATATTTACAGTGGTTAATTAGCAATATTTAGAGTGGTTAAATTGCTATAATTTCAGTGACTAATTTGCAATATTTACAGTGGTTAATTTGCAATAATTTAAGTGGTAAATTTGAAATATTTACAGTGGTTAATTTGCTATAATTTCAGTGGAAAATTTGCAATATTTACAGTGGTTAATTTCGAATAATTTCAGTTGAAAATTTGCACTATTTAGAGTCGCTAATTTGCAATAATTTCAGTGGTAAGTTTGCAATATTTACGGTGGAATATTTGCAATATTTTCAGTGGTTTATTTGCAATATTTACAGTGGTTACATTCCAATAATTTAAGCGGTAAATTTGCAATATTTACAGTGGTTAATTTGCTATAATATCAGTGGTAAAACTGCAAGAATTTCAGTGATTAATTCGCAATATTTACAGTGGTTAATATCCAATAACTTAAGAAGTAAATTTGCAATCTTTACTGTGGTTAATTTGCAATATTTGTAGTGCTTAATTTCCTTAAATTTCAGTAGTAAATTTGCAATAATTTCAATGATTAATGTGCAATATTTACAGTGGTTAATTTCCAATAACTTAAGTGGTAAATTTGCAATATTTACAGTGGTTAATTTGATATAATTTCAGTGGTAAATTTGCAATAATTTCAGAGATTAATTTGCAATATTTACTGTGGTTAATTTGCTATAACTTCAGTGGTACATTTGCAATATTTACAGTGGTTAATTTCTAATATTTACGGTTGAAAATTTGCAATATATAAAATGGTTAATTTGCAATATTTAGAGTGGTTAATTTGCAATATTTACAGTGGTTAATTTGATATAATTTCAGTGGTAAATTTGCAATAATTTCAGTGATTCGTTCACAATATTTACAGTGGTTAATTTGCAATACTTTCTGTGGTAAATTTACAATTATTTCAGTGCTTAATTCGCAATATTTACAGTGGTTAATTAGCAATACTTTCTGTGGTAAATTTGCAATAATTTCAGTGATTAATTCGCAATATTTACAGTGGTTAATTTGCAATACCTTCAGTGGTAAATTTGCAATAATTTCAGTGATTAATTCACAATATTTACAGTGGTTAATTTGCAATACTTTCTGTGGTAAATTTGCAATATATCAGTGTTTAATTTCGAATATTTACAGTGGTTAATTTGCAATACTTTCAGTGGTAAATTTCCAATAATTTCAGTGATTCATTCACAATATTTACAGTGGTTAATTTGCAATACTTTCTGTGGCAAACTTGCAATAATTTCAGTGATTCATTCGCAATATTTACAGTGGTTAATTTACAATACTTTCTGTGGTAAATTTGCAATAATTTCAGTGATTAATTCACAATATTTACAGTGGTTAATTTGCAATACTTTCAGTGGTAAATTTGCAATAATTTCAGTGATTCATTCACAATATTTAAAGTGGTTAATTTGCTATAATTTCAGTAGTAAACTCGCAATAATTTCAGTGATTAATTTGCAATATTTACAGTGGTTAATTTGCAAGACTTTCGATGGTAAAATTGCAATAATTTCAGTTATTACTTTGCAATATTTACAGTGGTTAATGTGCTATAATTTCAATGATTAATTTGCAATATTTACAGTGGTTAATTTGAAATAATTTAAGTGGTAAATTTGAAATATTTACAGTGGTTAATTTGCTATAATTTCTGTGGTAAATTTGCAATAATTTCAGTGATTAATTTGCAATATTTACAGTGGTTAATTTGCCATATTTAGAGAGGTTAATTTGCTATAATTTCAGTGGTAAGTTTGCAATATTTACAGTGGAAGATTTCCAGTATTTTCAGTGGTTAATTTGTAATATTTACAATGGTGATTTTGCAATATTTACAGGGGTTATTTTGCTATAATTTCAATGGTATTATTGCAATTATTTCAGTGATTAATTTGCAATATTTACAGTGGATAATTTGATATAATTTCAGTGGCAAATTTGCAATATTTACAGTGGTTAATTTAGAATAATTTCACTTGAAAATTTGCAAAATTTAGAGTCGCTAATTTGCTATAATTTCAGTGGTAAGTTTGCAATATTTACGGTGGAATATTTGCAATATTTTCAGTGGTTAATTTGCAATATTTACAGTGGTTACTTTCCAATAATTTAAGTGGTAAATTTGCAATATTTTCAGTGGTTTATTTGCTATAATATCAGTGGTAAAATTGCAAGAATTTCAGTGATTAATTTGGAATATTTAGAGTGTTTAATATCCAATAATTTAAGTGGTAAACTTGCAATATTTACAGTGGTTAATTAGCAATATTTAGAGTGGTTAAATTGCTATAATTTCAGTGACTAATTTGCAATATTTACAGTGGTTAATTTGCAATAATTTAAGTGGTAAATTTGAAATGTTTACAGTGGTTAATTTGCTATAATTTCAATGGCAAATTTGCAATATTTACAGCGGTTAATTTCGAATAATTTCAGTTGAAAATTTGCACTATTTATAGTCGCTAATTTGCTATAATTTCAGTGGTAAGTTTGCAATATTTACGGTGGAATATTTGCAATATTTTCAGTGGTTAATTTGCAATATTTACAGTGGTTAATTTCCAATAACTTAAGTGGTAAATTTGCAATATTTACAGTGGTTAATTTGATATAATTTCAGTGGTAAATTTGCAATAATTTCAGAGATTAATTTGCAATATTTACAGTGGTTAATTTGCTATAACTTCAGTGGTACATTTGAAATATTTACAGTGGTTAATTTCTAATATTTACGGTTGAAAATTTGCAATATATAAAATGGTTAATTTGCAATATTTAGAGTGGTTAATTTGCAATATTTACAGTGGTTAATTTGATATAATTTCAGTGGTAAATTTGCAATAATTTCAGTGATTCATTCACAATATTTACAGTGGTTAATTTGCAATATTTTCTGTGGTAAATTTACAATTATTTCAGTGCTTAATTCGCAATATTTACAGTGGTTAATTAGCAATACTTTCTGTGGTAAATTTGCAATAATTTCAGTGATTAATTCGCAATATTTACAGTGGTTAATTTGCAATACTTTATGTGGTAAATTTGCAATAATTTCAGTGATTAATTCACAATATTTACAGTGGTTAATTTGCAATACTTTCTGTGGTAAATATGCAATATATCAGTGTTTAATTTCGAATATTTACAGTGGTTAATTTGCAATACTTTCTGTGGTAAATTTGCAATAATTTCAGTGATTAATTCACAATATTTACAGTGGTTAATTTGCAATACTTTCTGCGGTAATTTTGCAATAATTTCAGTGATTAATTTGCAATATTTACAGTGGTAAATTTGCAATAATTTCAGTGATTATTTCACAATATTTACAGTGGTTAATTTGCTGTAATTTCAGTGGTAAATTTGCAATAAATTCAGTGATTAATTTGCAATATTTACAGTGGTTAATTTCGAATATTTACAGTTGAAAATTTGCAATATTTACAGTGGTTAATTTGCAATATTTACAGTTTTTAATTTGCTATAATTTCAGTGGTAAATTTGCAATATTTACAGTGGAAAATTTGCAATATTTTCAGTGGTTAATTTGTAATATTTACAGTGGTTATTTTGCAATATTTACAGTGGTTAGTTTGCTATAATTTCAATGGTAAAATTGCAATAAATTCAGTGATTAATTCGCAATTTTTACAGTGGTTAATTTGCAATAATTTCAGTGGTAAATTTGTAATATTTACAGCTGGTAATTTCGAATATTTACCGAGGTTAATTTCGAATATTTACAGTTGAAAATTTGCATTATTTACAGTGGTTAATTTGCAATATTTAGAGCGGTTAATTTGCTATAATCTCAGCGGTAAGTTTGCAATACCTACAGTGGAAAACTTCCAATATTTTCTGTGGTTAATTTGTAATATTTACAGTGGTTATTTTGCTATAATTTCAATGGTAAATTTGCAATTATTTCAATGATTAATTTGCAATATTTACAGTGGTTAATTTCCAATAATTTACGTGGTAAATTTGAAATATTTACAGTGGTTCATTTGCTATAATTTCAGTGGTAAGTTTGCAATAATTTCAGTGATTAATTCACAATATTTACAGTGGTTAATTTGCAATACTTTCAGAGGTAAATTTGCAATAATTTCAGTGATAATTCACAATATTTACAGTGGTTAATTTGCAATACTTTCTGTGGTAAATTTGCAATAATTTCAGTGATTAATTCACAATATTTACAGTGGTTAATTTGCAATACTTTCTGTGGTAAATTTGCAATAATTTCAGTGATTAATTCACAATATTTACAGTGGTTAATTTGCAATACTTTCTGTGGTAAATTTGCAATAATTTCAGTGATTCATTCACAATATTTACAGTGGTTAATTTGCAATACTTTATGTGGTAAATTTGCAATAATTTCAGTGATTCATTCACAATATTTACAGTGGTTAATTTGCAATACTTTATGTGGTAAATTTGCAATAATTTCAGTGATTCATTCACAATATTTACAGTGGTTAATTTGCAATACTTTATGTGGTAAATTTGCAATAATTTCAGTGATTCATTCACAATATTTACAGTGGTTAATTTGCAATACTTTCTGTGGCAATCTTGCAATAATTTCAGTGATTCATTCACAATATTTACAGTGGTTAATTTGCAATAGTTTCTGTGGCAAATTTGCAATAATTTCAGTGATTCATTCACAATATTTACAGTGGTTAATTTGCAATAGTTTCTGTGGCAAATTTGCAATAATTTCAGTGATTCATTCACAATATTTACAGTGGTTAATTTGCAATACTTTCTGTGGTAAATTTGCAATAATTTCAGTGATTCATTCACAATATTTACAGTGGTTAATTTGCAATACTTTCAGTGGTAAATTTGCAATAATTTCAGTGATTCATTCACAATATTTAAAGTGGTTAATTTGCTATAATTTCAGTAGTAAACTCGCAATAATTTCAGTGATTAATTTGCAATATTTACAGTGGTTAATTTGCAAGACTTTCGATGGTAAAATTGCAATAATTTCAGTTATTACTTAGCAATATTTACAGTGGTTAATGTGCTATAATTTCAATGATTAATTTGCAATATTTACAGTGGTTAATTTGAAGTAATTTAAGTGGTTAATTTGAAATATTTACACTGGTTAATTTGCTATAATTTCAGTGGTAAATTTGCAATAATTTCAGTGATTAATTTGCAATATTTACAGTGGTTAATTTGCCATATTTAGAGAGGTTAATTTGCTATAATTTCAGTGGTAAGTTTGCAATATTTACAGTGGAAGATTTCCAGTATTTTCAGTGGTTAATTTGTAATATTTACAATGGTGATTTTGCAATATTTACAGGGGTTAGTTTGCTATAATTTCAATGGTATTATTGCAATTCTTTCAGTGATTAATTTGCAATATTTACAGTGGATAATTTGATATAATTTCAGTGGCAAATTTGCAATATTTACAGTGGTTAATTTCGAATAATTTCAGTTGAAAATTTGCACGATTTAGAGTCGCTAATTTGCTATAATTTCAGTGGAAAATTTGCAATATTTTCAGTGGTTAATTTGTAATATTTACAGAGGTTATTTTGCAATATTTACAGTGGTTAGTTTGCTATAATTTCAATGGTAAAATTGCAATAAATTCAGTGATTAATTCGCAATTTTTACAGTGGTTAATTTGCAATAATTTCAGTGGTAAATTTGTAATATTTACAGCTGGTAATTTCGAATATTTACCGAGGTTAATTTCGAATATTTACAGTTGAAAATTTGCATTATTTACAGTGGTTAATTTGCAATATTTAGAGCGGTTAATTTGCTATAATCTCAGCGGTAAGTTTGCAATACCTACAGTGGAAAACTTCCAATATTTTCTGTGGTTAATTTGTAATATTTACAGTGGTTATTTTGCTATAATTTCAATGGTAAATTTGCAATTATTTCAATGATTAATTTGCAATATTTACAGTGGTTAATTTCCAATAATTTACGTGGTAAATTTGAAATATTTACAGTGGTTCATTTGCTATAATTTCAGTGGTAAGTTTGCAATAATTTCAGTGATTAATTCACAATATTTACAGTGGTTAATTTGCAATACTTTCAGAGGTAAATTTGCAATAATTTCAGTGATAATTCACAATATTTACAGTGGTTAATTTGCAATACTTTCTGTGGTAAATTTGCAATAATTTCAGTGATTAATTCACAATATTTACAGTGGTTAATTTGCAATACTTTCTGTGGTAAATTTGCAATAATTTCAGTGATTCATTCACAATATTTACAGTGGTTAATTTGCAATACTTTCTGTGGTAAATTTGCAATAATTTCAGTGATTCATTCACAATATTTACAGTGGTTAATTTGCAATACTTTCAGTGGTAAATTTGCAATAATTTCAGTGATTCATTCACAATATTTACAGTGGTTAATTTGCAATACTTTATGTGGTATATTTGCAATAATTTCAGTGATTCATTCACAATATTTACAGTGGTTAATTTGCAATACTTTCTGTGGCAATCTTGCAATAATTTCAGTGATTCATTCACAATATTTACAGTGGTTAATTTGCAATACTTTCTGTGGCAAATTTGCAATAATTTCAGTGATTCATTCACAATATTTACAGTGGTTCATTTGCAATACTTTCAGTGGTAAATTTGCAATAATTTCAGTGGTTCATTCACAATATTTACAGTGGTTAATTTGCAATACTTTAAGTGGTAAATTTGCAATAATTTCAGTGATTCATTCACAATATTTACAGTGGTTAATTTGCTATAATTTCAGTAGTAAACTCGCAATAATTTCAGTGATTAATTTGCAATCTTTACAGTGGTTAATTTTCTATACTTTCAATGGTAAAATTGCAATAATTTCAGTGATTAATTTGCAATATTTACAGTGGTTAATTTGCAAGACTTTCAATGGTAAAATTGCAATAATTTCAGTTATTACTTAGCAATATTTACAGTGGTTAATGTGCTATAATTTCAATGATTAATTTGCAATATTTACAGTGGTTAATTTGAAATAATTTAAGTGGTAAATTTGAAATATTTACACTGGTTAATTTGCTATAATTTCAGTGGTAAATTTGCAATAATTTCAGTGATTAATTTGCAATATTTACAGTGGTTAATTTGCCATATTTAGAGAGGTTAATTTGCTATAATTTCAGTGGTAAGTTTGCAATATTTACAGTGGAAAATTTCCAGTATTTTCAGTGGTTAATTTGTAATATTTACAATGGTGATTTTGCAATATTTACAGTGGTTAGTTTGCTATAATTTCAATGGTATTATTGCAATTATTTCAGTGATTAATTTGCAATATTTACAGTGGATAATTTGATATAATTTCAGTGGCAAATTTGCAATATTTACAGTGGTTAATTTCGAATAATTTCAGTTGAAAATTTGCACTATTTAGAGTCGCTAATTTGCTATAATTTCAATGGTAAGTTTGCAATATTTACGGTGGAATATTTGCAATATTTTCAGTGGTTAATTTGCAATATATACAGTGGTTACATTCCAATAATTTAAGTGGTAAATTTGCAATATTTACAGTGGTTAATTTGCTATAATATCAGTGGTAAAACTGCAAGAATTTCAGTGATTAATTTGCAATATGTACAGAGGTTAATATCCAATAATTTAAGTAGTAAATTTGCAATATTTACTGTGGTTAATTTCGAATATTTACGGTTGAAAATTTGCAATATATAAAATGTTTAATTTGCAATATTTAGAGTGGTTAATTTGCAATATTTACAGTGTTAATTTGATATAATTTCAGTGGTAAATTTGCAATAATTTCAGTGATTCATTCACAATATTTACAGTGGTTAATTTGCAATACTTTCTGTGGTAAATTTGCAATAATTTCAGTGATTAATTCACAATATTTACAGTGGTTAATTTGCAATACTTTCTGTGGTATATTTGCAATAATTTCAGTGATTAATTCGCAATATTTACAGTGGTTAATTTGCAATACTTTCTGTGGTAAATTTGCAATAATTTCAGTGATTCATTCACAATATTTACAGTGGTTAATTTGCAATACTTTCTGTGGTAAATTTGCAATAATTTCAGTGATTAATTCAGAATATTTACAGTGGTTAATTTGCAATACTTTCTGTGGCAAACTTGCAATAATTTCAGTGATTCATTCACAATATTTACAGTGGTTAATTTGCAATAGTTTCTGTGGCAAATTTGCAATAATTTCAGTGATTTATTCACAATATTTACAGTGGTTAATTTGCAATACTTTCAGTGGTAAATTTGCAATAATTTCAGTGATTCATTCACAATATTTACAGTGGTTAATTTGCTATAATTTCAGTAGTAAACTCGCAATAATTTCAGTGATTAATTTGCAATCTTTACAGTGGTTAATTTGCAAGACTTTCAATGGTAAAATTGCAATAATTTCAGTTATTACTTAGCAATATTTACAGAGGTTAATCTGCTATAATTTCAATGATTAATTTGCAATATTTACAGTGGTTAATTTGAAATAATTTAAGTGGTAAATTTGAAATATTTACACTGGCTAATTTGCTATAATTTCAGTGGTAAATTTGCAATAATTTCAGTGATTAATTTGCAATATTTACAGTGGTTAATTTGCAAGACTTTCGATGGTAAAATTGCAATAATTTCAGTTATTACTTAGCAATATTTACAGTGGTTAATGTGCTATAATTTCAATGATTAATTTGCAATATTTACAGTGGTTAATTTGAAGTAATTTAAGTGGTTAATTTGAAATATTTACACTGGTTAATTTGCTATAATTTCAGTGGTAAATTTGCAATAATTTCAGTGATTAATTTGCAATATTTACAGTGGTTAATTTGCCATATTTAGAGAGGTTAATTTGCTATAATTTCAGTGGTAAGTTTGCAATATTTACAGTGGAAGATTTCCAGTATTTTCAGTGGTTAATTTGTAATATTTACAATGGTGATTTTGCAATATTTACAGGGGTTAGTTTGCTATAATTTCAATGGTATTATTGCAATTCTTTCAGTGATTAATTTGCAATATTTACAGTGGATAATTTGATATAATTTCAGTGGCAAATTTGCAATATTTACAGTGGTTAATTTCGAATAATTTCAGTTGAAAATTTGCACGATTTAGAGTCGCTAATTTGCTATAATTTCAGTGGAAAATTTGCAATATTTTCAGTGGTTAATTTGTAATATTTACAGAGGTTATTTTGCAATATTTACAGTGGTTAGTTTGCTATAATTTCAATGGTAAAATTGCAATAAATTCAGTGATTAATTCGCAATTTTTACAGTGGTTAATTTGCAATAATTTCAGTGGTAAATTTGTAATATTTACAGCTGGTAATTTCGAATATTTACCGAGGTTAATTTCGAATATTTACAGTTGAAAATTTGCATTATTTACAGTGGTTAATTTGCAATATTTAGAGCGGTTAATTTGCTATAATCTCAGCGGTAAGTTTGCAATACCTACAGTGGAAAACTTCCAATATTTTCTGTGGTTAATTTGTAATATTTACAGTGGTTATTTTGCTATAATTTCAATGGTAAATTTGCAATTATTTCAATGATTAATTTGCAATATTTACAGTGGTTAATTTCCAATAATTTACGTGGTAAATTTGAAATATTTACAGTGGTTCATTTGCTATAATTTCAGTGGTAAGTTTGCAATAATTTCAGTGATTAATTCACAATATTTACAGTGGTTAATTTGCAATACTTTCAGAGGTAAATTTGCAATAATTTCAGTGATAATTCACAATATTTACAGTGGTTAATTTGCAATACTTTCTGTGGTAAATTTGCAATAATTTCAGTGATTAATTCACAATATTTACAGTGGTTAATTTGCAATACTTTCTGTGGTAAATTTGCAATAATTTCAGTGATTCATTCACAATATTTACAGTGGTTAATTTGCAATACTTTCTGTGGTAAATTTGCAATAATTTCAGTGATTCATTCACAATATTTACAGTGGTTAATTTGCAATACTTTCTGTGGTAAATTTGCAATAATTTCAGTGATTCATTCACAATATTTACAGTGGTTAATTTGCAATACTTTATGTGGTATATTTGCAATAATTTCAGTGATTCATTCACAATATTTACAGTGGTTAATTTGCAATACTTTCTGTGGCAATCTTGCAATAATTTCAGTGATTCATTCACAATATTTACAGTGGTTAATTTGCAATACTTTCTGTGGCAAATTTGCAATAATTTCAGTGATTCATTCACAATATTTACAGTGGTTCATTTGCAATACTTTCAGTGGTAAATTTGCAATAATTTCAGTGGTTCATTCACAATATTTACAGTGGTTAATTTGCAATACTTTAAGTGGTAAATTTGCAATAATTTCAGTGATTCATTCACAATATTTACAGTGGTTAATTTGCTATAATTTCAGTAGTAAACTCGCAATAATTTCAGTGATTAATTTGCAATCTTTACAGTGGTTAATTTTCTATACTTTCAATGGTAAAATTGCAATAATTTCAGTGATTAATTTGCAATATTTACAGTGGTTAATTTGCAAGACTTTCAATGGTAAAATTGCAATAATTTCAGTTATTACTTAGCAATATTTACAGTGGTTAATGTGCTATAATTTCAATGATTAATTTGCAATATTTACAGTGGTTAATTTGAAATAATTTAAGTGGTAAATTTGAAATATTTACACTGGTTAATTTGCTATAATTTCAGTGGTAAATTTGCAATAATTTCAGTGATTAATTTGCAATATTTACAGTGGTTAATTTGCCATATTTAGAGAGGTTAATTTGCTATAATTTCAGTGGTAAGTTTGCAATATTTACAGTGGAAAATTTCCAGTATTTTCAGTGGTTAATTTGTAATATTTACAATGGTGATTTTGCAATATTTACAGTGGTTAGTTTGCTATAATTTCAATGGTATTATTGCAATTATTTCAGTGATTAATTTGCAATATTTACAGTGGATAATTTGATATAATTTCAGTGGCAAATTTGCAATATTTACAGTGGTTAATTTCGAATAATTTCAGTTGAAAATTTGCACTATTTAGAGTCGCTAATTTGCTATAATTTCAATGGTAAGTTTGCAATATTTACGGTGGAATATTTGCAATATTTTCAGTGGTTAATTTGCAATATATACAGTGGTTACATTCCAATAATTTAAGTGGTAAATTTGCAATATTTACAGTGGTTAATTTGCTATAATATCAGTGGTAAAACTGCAAGAATTTCAGTGATTAATTTGCAATATGTACAGAGGTTAATATCCAATAATTTAAGTAGTAAATTTGCAATATTTACTGTGGTTAATTTCGAATATTTACGGTTGAAAATTTGCAATATATAAAATGTTTAATTTGCAATATTTAGAGTGGTTAATTTGCAATATTTACAGTGTTAATTTGATATAATTTCAGTGGTAAATTTGCAATAATTTCAGTGATTCATTCACAATATTTACAGTGGTTAATTTGCAATACTTTCTGTGGTAAATTTGCAATAATTTCAGTGATTAATTCACAATATTTACAGTGGTTAATTTGCAATACTTTCTGTGGTATATTTGCAATAATTTCAGTGATTAATTCGCAATATTTACAGTGGTTAATTTGCAATACTTTCTGTGGTAAATTTGCAATAATTTCAGTGATTCATTCACAATATTTACAGTGGTTAATTTGCAATACTTTCTGTGGTAAATTTGCAATAATTTCAGTGATTAATTCAGAATATTTACAGTGGTTAATTTGCAATACTTTCTGTGGCAAACTTGCAATAATTTCAGTGATTCATTCACAATATTTACAGTGGTTAATTTGCAATAGTTTCTGTGGCAAATTTGCAATAATTTCAGTGATTTATTCACAATATTTACAGTGGTTAATTTGCAATACTTTCAGTGGTAAATTTGCAATAATTTCAGTGATTCATTCACAATATTTACAGTGGTTAATTTGCTATAATTTCAGTAGTAAACTCGCAATAATTTCAGTGATTAATTTGCAATCTTTACAGTGGTTAATTTGCAAGACTTTCAATGGTAAAATTGCAATAATTTCAGTTATTACTTAGCAATATTTACAGAGGTTAATCTGCTATAATTTCAATGATTAATTTGCAATATTTACAGTGGTTAATTTGAAATAATTTAAGTGGTAAATTTGAAATATTTACACTGGCTAATTTGCTATAATTTCAGTGGTAAATTTGCAATAATTTCAGTGATTAATTTGCAATATTTACAGTGGTTAATTTGCCATATTTAGAGAGGTTAATTTGCTATAATTTCAGTGGTAAGTTTGCAATATTTACAGTGGAAGATTTCCAGTATTTTCAGTGGTTAATTTGTAATATTTACAATGGTGATTTTGCAATATTTACAGTGGTTAGTTTGCTATAATTTCAATGGTATTATTGCAATTATTTCAGTGATTAATTTGCAATATTTACAGTGGATAATTAGATATAATTTCAGTGGCAAATTTGCAATATTTACAGTGGTTAATTTCGAATAATTTCAGTTGAAAATTTGCACGATTTAGAGTCGCTAATTTGCTATAATTTCAGTGGTAAATTTGCAATATTTACGGTGGAATATTTGCAATATTTTCAGTGGTTAATTTGCAATATTTACAGTGGTTAATTTGCAATAATTTAAGTGGTAAATTTGCAATATTTACAGTGGTTAATTTGCTATAATATCAGTGGTAAAATTGCAAGAATTTCAGTGATTAATTTGGAATATTTAGAGTGTTTAATATCCAATAATTTAAGTGGTAAACTTGCAATATTTACAGTGGTTAATTAGCAATATTTACAGTGGTTAAATTGCTATAATTTCAGTGACTAATTTGCAATATTTACAGTGGTTAATTTGCAATAATTTAAGTGGTAAATTTGAAATATTTACAGTGGTTAATTTGCTATAATTTCAGTGGCAAATTTGCAATATTTACAGTGGTTAATTTCGAATAATTTCAGTTGAAAATTTGCACTATTTAGAGTCGCTAATTTGCTATAATTTCAGTGGTAAGTTTGCAATAATTACGGTGGAATATTTGCAATATTTTCAGTGGTTAATTTGCAATATTTACAGTGGTTACTTTCCAATAATTTAAGTGGTAAATTTGCAATATTTACAGTGGTTAATTTGCTATAATATCAGTGGTAAAACTGCAAGAATTTCAGTGATTAATTTGCAATATTTACAGTGGTTAATATCGAATAATTTAAGTAGTAAATTTGCAATATTTACTGTGGTTAATTTCGAATATATATACAGTTGAAAATTTGCAAAATTTACAGTGGTTAATTTGCAATATTTAGAGTAGTTTATTTGCAATATTTACAGTGGTTAATTTGCTATAATTTCAGAGGTAATTTTGCAATATTTACAGTGGTTAATTTGCAATATTTGTAGTGCTTAATTTCCTTAAATTTCAGTAGTAAATTTGCAATAATTTCAATGATTAATGTGCAATATTTACAGTGGTTAATTTCCAATAACTTAAGTGGTAAATTTGCAATATTTACAGTGGTTAATTTGATATAATTTCAGTGGTAAATTTGCAATAATTTCAGAGATTAATTTGCAATATTTACAGTGGTTAATTTGCTATAACTTCAGTGGTACATTTGCAATATTTACAGTGGTTAATTTCTAATATTTACGGTTGAAAATGTGCAATATATAAAATGGTTAATTTGCAATATTTAGAGTGGTTAATTTGCAATATTTACAGTGGTTAATTTGATATAATTTCAGTGGTAAATTTGCAATAATTTCAGTGATTCATTCACAATATTTACAGTGGTTAATTTGCAATACTTTCTGTGGTAAATTTACAATTATTTCAGTGCTTAATTCGCAATATTTACAGTGGTTAATTTGCAATACTTTATGTGGTAAATTTGCAATAATTTCAGTGATTCATTCACAATATTTACAGTGGTTAATTTGCAATACTTTCTGTGGCAAACTTGCAATAATTTCAGTGATTCATTCACAATATTTCCAGTGGTTAATTTGCAATAGTTTCTGTGGCAAATTTGCAATAATTTCAGTGATTCATTCACAATATTTGCAGTGGTTTATTTGAAATACTTTCAGTGGTAAATTTGCAATAATTTCAGTGATTCATTCACAATATTTACAGTGGTTAATTTGAAATAATTTAAGTGGTAAATTTGAAATATTTACAGTGGTTAATTTGCTAAAATTTCAGTGGCAAATTTGCAATAATTTCAGTGATTAATTTGCAATATTTACAGTGGTTAATTTGCCATATTTAGAGAGGTTAATTTGCTATAATTTCAGTGGTAAGTTTGCAATATTTACAGTGGTTGTTTTGCTATAATTTCAATGGTATTATTGCAATTCTTTCAGTGATTAATTTGCAATATTTACAGTGGATAATTTGATATAATTTCAGTGGCAAATTTGCAATATTTACAGTGGTTAATTTAGAATAATTTCAGTTGAAAATTTGCACCATTTAGAGTCGCTAATTTGCTATAATTTCAGTGGTAAGTTTGCAATATTTACGGTGGAATATTTGCAATATTTTCAGTGGTTAATTTGCAATATTTACACTGGTTACTTTCCAATAATTTAAGTGGTAAATTTGCAATATTTACAGTGGTTAATTTGCTATAATATCAGTGGTAAAATTGCAAGAATTTCAGTGATTAATTTGGAATATTTACAGTGTTTAATATCCAATAATTTAAGTGGTAAACTTGCAATATTTACAGTGGTTAAATTCCTATAATTTCAGTGACTAATTTGCAATATTTACAGTGGTTAATTTGCAATAATTTAAGTGGTAAATTTGAAATATTTACAGTGGTTAATTTGCTATAATTTCAGTGGCAAATTTGCAATATTTACAGTGGTTAATTTCGAATAATTTCAGTTGAAAATTTGCACTATTTAGAGTCGCTAATTTGCTATAATTTCAGTGGTAAGTTTGCAATATTTACGGTGGAATATTTGCAATATTTTCAGTGGTTAATTTGCTATAATATCAGTGGCAAAACTGCAAGAATTTCAGTGATTAATTTGCAATATTTACAGTGGTTAATATCCAATAATTTAAGTAGTAAATTTGCAATATTTACTGTGGTTAATTTCGAATATATATACAGTTGAAAATTTGCAAAATTTACAGTGGTTAATTTGCAATATTTAGAGTGGTTTATTTGCAATATTTAGAGTGGTTTATTTGCAATATTTACAGTGGTTAATTTGCTATAACTTCAGTGGTACATTTGCAATATTTACAGTGGTTAATTTCGAATATTTACGGTTGAAAATTAGCAATATTTACAGTGGTTAATTTCTAATATTTACGGTTGAAAATTTGCAATATTTAAAATGGTTAATTTGCAATATTTAGAGTGGTTAATTTGCAATATTTACAGTGGTTAATTTGATATAATTTCAGTGGTAAATTTGCTATAATTTCAGTGGAAAATTTAAAATATTTACTGCGGAAAATTTGCACTATTGACACTGGTTAATTTGACATAATTTCAGTGGTAATTTTGCAATAATTTCAGTGATTAAGTCGCAATATTTACAGTGGTTAATTTGCAATACATTCTGTGGTAAATTTGCAATAATTTCAGTGATTAATTCACAATAATTACAGTTGAAAATTTGCAATACTTTCTGTGGTAAATTTGCAATAATTTCAGTGATTAATTCAGAATATTTACAGTGGTTAATTTACAATACTTTCAGTGGTAAATTTGCAATAATTTCAGTGATTAATTCACAATATTTACAGTGGTTAATTTGCAATACTTTCAGTGGTAAATTTGCAATAATTTCAGTGATTAATTCACAATATTTACAGTGGTTAATTTGCAATACTTTCTGTGGTATATTTGCAATAATTTCAGTGATTAATTCGCAATATTTACAGTGGTTAATTTGCAATACTTTCTGTGGTAAATTTGCAATAATTTCAGTGATTAATTCAGAATATTTACAGTGGTTAATTTGCAATACTTTCTGTGGTAAATTTGCAATAATTTCAGTGATTAATTCAGAATATTTACAGTGGTTAATTTGCAATACATTCTGTGGTAAATTTGCAATATTTACAGTGGTTAATTTCGAATATTTACAGTTGAAAATTTGCAATATTTACAGTGGTTAATTTGCAATATTTACAGTTTTTAATTTGCTATAATTTCAGTGGTAAATTTACAATAATTTCAGTGATTAATTCGCAATATTTACAGGGGTTAATATGCAATAATTTCTGTAGTAAAATTGCAATATTTACAGTGGTTAAACTGCTATAATTTCAGTGGTAAATTTGGTATAATTTCGGTTGAAAAACTACAATATTTACTGCGGAGAATTGGCAATATCGACAGTGGTTAATTTGACATAATTTCAGTGATAAATTTGCAATTATTTCAGTTATTAATTCGCAATATTTACAGTCGTTAATTTGCTATAATTTCAGTGGTAAATTTGCAATATTTACAGGGGAAAATTTGCAATATTTTCAGTGGTTAATTTGTAATATTTACAGTGGGTTTTTTGCAATATTTACAGTTTTTAATTTGCTATAATTTCAGTGGTAAATTTACAATAATTTCACTGATTAATTCGCAATATTTACAGTGGTTAATATGCAATAATTTCTGTGGTAAATTTGCAATATTTACAGTGGTTAATCTGCTATAATTTCAGTGGTAAATTTGGTATAATTTCAGTGGTAAATTTTAAATATTTACAGTGGTTAATTTGCGATATATTCAGTGGTAAATTTATAATATTTACAGCTGGTAATTTCGAATATTTACAGTGGTTAATTTCGAATATTTACAGTTGAAAACTTGCATTATTTACAGTGGTTAATTTGCAATATTTATGGCTGTTAATTTGCTATAATCTCAGCGGTAAGTTTGCAACACCTATAGTGGAAAACTTCCAATATTTTCTGTGGTTAATTTGTAATATTTACAGTGGTTAATTTGCTATAATTTCAGTGGTAAATTTGCAATAATTTCAATGATTAATTTGCAATATTTACAGTGGTTAATTTCCAATAATTTACGTGGTAAATTTGAAATATTTACAGTGGTTCATTTGATATAATTTCAGTGGTAAATTTGCAGTAATTTCAGTGATTAATTAGCAATATTTACAGTGGTTAATTTCCAATAATTTAAGTGGTAAATTTGCAATATCTACATTGGAAAATTTGCAATATTTACAGTGGTTAATGTGCAATATTTATAGTGGATCATTTGCGATAATTTCAGTGGTAAATTCGCAATAATTTCAGAGATTAATTTGCAATATTTACAGTGGTTAATTTGCTATAACTTCAGTGGTACATTTGCAATATTTACAGTGGAATATTTCCAAAATTTTCAACGTTTAATTTGTAATATTTACAATGGTTATTTTGCAATATTTACAGTGGTTTGTTTGCTATAATTTCAATGGGAAAATTGCAATTATTTCAGTGAATAATTTGCAATATTTACAGTGGTTAATTTGATATAATTTCAGTGATAAATTTGCAATATTTAGAGTGGTTAATTTCGAATATTTACAGTTGAAAATTTACAATATTTACAGTGGTTAATTTGCAATATTCAGAGTGGTTAATTTGCTATAATTGCAGTGGAAAGTTTGCAATATTTACAGTGGAAAATTTGCAATATTTTCAGTGGTTAATTTGCAATATTTACAGTGGTTACTTTCCAATAATTTAAGTGGTAAATTTGCAATATTTACAGTGGTTAATTTGCTATAATATCAGTGGTAAAATTGCAAGAATTTCAGTGATTAATTTGCAATATTTACAGTGGTTAATATCCAAAAATTTAAGTGGTAAACTTGCAATATTTACAGTGGTTAATTAGCAATATTTACAGTGGTTAAATTGCTATAATTTCAGTGACTAATTTGCAATATTTACAGTGGTTAATTTGCAATAATTTAAGTGGTAAATTTGAAATATTTACAGTGGTTAATTTGCTATAATTTCAGTGGCAAATTTGCAATATTTACAATGGTTAATTTCGAATAATTTCAGTTTAAAATTTGCACTATTTAGAGCGGCTAATTTGCTATAATTTCAGTGGTAAGTTTGCAATATTTACGGTGGAATATTTGCAATATTTTCAGTGGTTAATTTGCAATATTTACAGTGGTTAATTTGATATAATTTCAGTGGTAAATTTGTAGAATTTCAGTGATTAATTTGCAATATTTACAGAGGTCAATATCCAATAATTTAAGTGGTAAATTTGCAATATTTACAGTGGAAAATTTGCAATATTTACAGTAGTTAAACTCAATATTTACAATGAGTAATTTGCAATAATTTCAGTAGTAAATTTGCGATATTTACAGCTGTTAATGTCTAATATTTACAGTGGTTCATTTGCTATAATTTCAGTGGTAAATTCGCAAGAATTTCAGTGATTAATTTGCAATATTTCCTGTGGTTAATTTCGAATATATATACAGTTGAAAATTTGCAAAATTTACACTGGTTAATTTGCAATATTTAGAGTGGTTTATTTGCAATATTTACAGTGGTTAGTTTGCTATAATTTCAGTGGTAAATTTGCAATATTTACAGTGTTTAATTTGCAATATATGTAGTGCTTAATTTCCATAAATTTCAGTAGTAAATTTGCAATAATTTCAATGATTAATTTGCAATATTTACAGTGGTTAATTTCCAATAACTTAAGTGGTAAATTTGCAATATTTACAGTGGTTCATTTGCTATAATTTCAGTGGTAAATTTGCAATAATTTCAGAGATTAATTTGCAATATTTACAGTGGTTAATTTGCTATAACTTCAGTGGTACATTTGCAATATTTACAGTGGTTAATTTCGAATATTTACGGTTGAAATATTGCAATATTTACAGTGGTTAATTTCGAATATTTACGGTTGAAAATTTGCAATATTTAAAATGGTTAATTTGCAATATTTAGAGTGGTTAATTTGCTATAATTTCAGTGGTAAGTTTGCAATATTTACGGTGGAATATTTGCAATATTTTCAGTGGTTAATTTGCAATATTTACAGTGGTTACTTTCCAATAATTTAAGTGGTAAATTTGCAATATTTTCAGTGGTTTATTTGCTATAATATCAGTGGTAAAATTGCAAGAATTTCAGTGATTAATTTGGAATATTTAGAGTGTTTAATATCCAATAATTTAAGTGGTAAACTTGCAATATTTACAGTGGTTAATTAGCAATATTTAGAGTGGTTAAATTGCTATAATTTCAGTGACTAATTTGCAATATTTACAGTGGTTAATTTGCAATAATTTAAGTGGTAAATTTGAAATGTTTACAGTGGTTAATTTGCTATAATTTCAATGGCAAATTTGCAATATTTACAGCGGTTAATTTCGAATAATTTCAGTTGAAAATTTGCACTATTTATAGTCGCTAATTTGCTATAATTTCAGTGGTAAGTTTGCAATATTTACGGTGGAATATTTGCAATATTTTCAGTGGTTAATTTGCAATATTTACAGTGGTTAATTTCCAATAACTTAAGTGGTAAATTTGCAATATTTACAGTGGTTAATTTGATATAATTTCAGTGGTAAATTTGCAATAATTTCAGAGATTAATTTGCAATATTTACAGTGGTTAATTTGCTATAACTTCAGTGGTACATTTGAAATATTTACAGTGGTTAATTTCTAATATTTACGGTTGAAAATTTGCAATATATAAAATGGTTAATTTGCAATATTTAGAGTGGTTAATTTGCAATATTTACAGTGGTTAATTTGATATAATTTCAGTGGTAAATTTGCAATAATTTCAGTGATTCATTCACAATATTTACAGTGGTTAATTTGCAATATTTTCTGTGGTAAATTTACAATTATTTCAGTGCTTAATTCGCAATATTTACAGTGGTTAATTAGCAATACTTTCTGTGGTAAATTTGCAATAATTTCAGTGATTAATTCGCAATATTTACAGTGGTTAATTTGCAATACTTTATGTGGTAAATTTGCAATAATTTCAGTGATTAATTCACAATATTTACAGTGGTTAATTTGCAATACTTTCTGTGGTAAATATGCAATATATCAGTGTTTAATTTCGAATATTTACAGTGGTTAATTTGCAATACTTTCTGTGGTAAATTTGCAATAATTTCAGTGATTAATTCACAATATTTACAGTGGTTAATTTGCAATACTTTCTGCGGTAATTTTGCAATAATTTCAGTGATTAATTTGCAATATTTACAGTGGTAAATTTGCAATAATTTCAGTGATTATTTCACAATATTTACAGTGGTTAATTTGCTGTAATTTCAGTGGTAAATTTGCAATAAATTCAGTGATTAATTTGCAATATTTACAGTGGTTAATTTCGAATATTTACAGTTGAAAATTTGCAATATTTACAGTGGTTAATTTGCAATATTTACAGTTTTTAATTTGCTATAATTTCAGTGGTAAATTTGCAATATTTACAGTGGAAAATTTGCAATATTTTCAGTGGTTAATTTGTAATATTTACAGTGGTTATTTTGCAATATTTACAGTGGTTAGTTTGCTATAATTTCAATGGTAAAATTGCAATAAATTCAGTGATTAATTCGCAATTTTTACAGTGGTTAATTTGCAATAATTTCAGTGGTAAATTTGTAATATTTACAGCTGGTAATTTCGAATATTTACCGAGGTTAATTTCGAATATTTACAGTTGAAAATTTGCATTATTTACAGTGGTTAATTTGCAATATTTAGAGCGGTTAATTTGCTATAATCTCAGCGGTAAGTTTGCAATACCTACAGTGGAAAACTTCCAATATTTTCTGTGGTTAATTTGTAATATTTACAGTGGTTATTTTGCTATAATTTCAATGGTAAATTTGCAATTATTTCAATGATTAATTTGCAATATTTACAGTGGTTAATTTCCAATAATTTACGTGGTAAATTTGAAATATTTACAGTGGTTCATTTGCTATAATTTCAGTGGTAAGTTTGCAATAATTTCAGTGATTAATTCACAATATTTACAGTGGTTAATTTGCAATACTTTCAGAGGTAAATTTGCAATAATTTCAGTGATAATTCACAATATTTACAGTGGTTAATTTGCAATACTTTCTGTGGTAAATTTGCAATAATTTCAGTGATTAATTCACAATATTTACAGTGGTTAATTTGCAATACTTTCTGTGGTAAATTTGCAATAATTTCAGTGATTAATTCACAATATTTACAGTGGTTAATTTGCAATACTTTCTGTGGTAAATTTGCAATAATTTCAGTGATTCATTCACAATATTTACAGTGGTTAATTTGCAATACTTTATGTGGTAAATTTGCAATAATTTCAGTGATTCATTCACAATATTTACAGTGGTTAATTTGCAATACTTTATGTGGTAAATTTGCAATAATTTCAGTGATTCATTCACAATATTTACAGTGGTTAATTTGCAATACTTTATGTGGTAAATTTGCAATAATTTCAGTGATTCATTCACAATATTTACAGTGGTTAATTTGCAATACTTTCTGTGGCAATCTTGCAATAATTTCAGTGATTCATTCACAATATTTACAGTGGTTAATTTGCAATAGTTTCTGTGGCAAATTTGCAATAATTTCAGTGATTCATTCACAATATTTACAGTGGTTAATTTGCAATAGTTTCTGTGGCAAATTTGCAATAATTTCAGTGATTCATTCACAATATTTACAGTGGTTAATTTGCAATACTTTCTGTGGTAAATTTGCAATAATTTCAGTGATTCATTCACAATATTTACAGTGGTTAATTTGCAATACTTTCAGTGGTAAATTTGCAATAATTTCAGTGATTCATTCACAATATTTAAAGTGGTTAATTTGCTATAATTTCAGTAGTAAACTCGCAATAATTTCAGTGATTAATTTGCAATATTTACAGTGGTTAATTTGCAAGACTTTCGATGGTAAAATTGCAATAATTTCAGTTATTACTTAGCAATATTTACAGTGGTTAATGTGCTATAATTTCAATGATTAATTTGCAATATTTACAGTGGTTAATTTGAAGTAATTTAAGTGGTTAATTTGAAATATTTACACTGGTTAATTTGCTATAATTTCAGTGGTAAATTTGCAATAATTTCAGTGATTAATTTGCAATATTTACAGTGGTTAATTTGCCATATTTAGAGAGGTTAATTTGCTATAATTTCAGTGGTAAGTTTGCAATATTTACAGTGGAAGATTTCCAGTATTTTCAGTGGTTAATTTGTAATATTTACAATGGTGATTTTGCAATATTTACAGGGGTTAGTTTGCTATAATTTCAATGGTATTATTGCAATTCTTTCAGTGATTAATTTGCAATATTTACAGTGGATAATTTGATATAATTTCAGTGGCAAATTTGCAATATTTACAGTGGTTAATTTCGAATAATTTCAGTTGAAAATTTGCACGATTTAGAGTCGCTAATTTGCTATAATTTCAGTGGAAAATTTGCAATATTTTCAGTGGTTAATTTGTAATATTTACAGAGGTTATTTTGCAATATTTACAGTGGTTAGTTTGCTATAATTTCAATGGTAAAATTGCAATAAATTCAGTGATTAATTCGCAATTTTTACAGTGGTTAATTTGCAATAATTTCAGTGGTAAATTTGTAATATTTACAGCTGGTAATTTCGAATATTTACCGAGGTTAATTTCGAATATTTACAGTTGAAAATTTGCATTATTTACAGTGGTTAATTTGCAATATTTGGAGCGGTTAATTTGCTATAATCTCAGCGGTAAGTTTGCAATACCTACAGTGGAAAACTTCCAATATTTTCTGTGGTTAATTTGTAATATTTACAGTGGTTATTTTGCTATAATTTCAATGGTAAATTTGCAATTATTTCAATGATTAATTTGCAATATTTACAGTGGTTAATTTCCAATAATTTACGTGGTAAATTTGAAATATTTACAGTGGTTCATTTGCTATAATTTCAGTGGTAAGTTTGCAATAATTTCAGTGATTAATTCACAATATTTACAGTGGTTAATTTGCAATACTTTCAGAGGTAAATTTGCAATAATTTCAGTGATAATTCACAATATTTACAGTGGTTAATTTGCAATACTTTCTGTGGTAAATTTGCAATAATTTCAGTGATTAATTCACAATATTTACAGTGGTTAATTTGCAATACTTTCTGTGGTAAATTTGCAATAATTTCAGTGATTCATTCACAATATTTACAGTGGTTAATTTGCAATACTTTCTGTGGTAAATTTGCAATAATTTCAGTGATTCATTCACAATATTTACAGTGGTTAATTTGCAATACTTTATGTGGTAAATTTGCAATAATTTCAGTGATTCATTCACAATATTTACAGTGGTTAATTTGCAATACTTTATGTGGTATATTTGCAATAATTTCAGTGATTCATTCACAATATTTACAGTGGTTAATTTGCAATACTTTCTGTGGCAATCTTGCAATAATTTCAGTGATTCATTCACAATATTTACAGTGGTTAATTTGCAATACTTTCTGTGGCAAATTTGCAATAATTTCAGTGATTCATTCACAATATTTACAGTGGTTCATTTGCAATACTTTCAGTGGTAAATTTGCAATAATTTCAGTGGTTCATTCACAATATTTACAGTGGTTAATTTGCAATACTTTAAGTGGTAAATTTGCAATAATTTCAGTGATTCATTCACAATATTTACAGTGGTTAATTTGCTATAATTTCAGTAGTAAACTCGCAATAATTTCAGTGATTAATTTGCAATCTTTACAGTGGTTAATTTTCTATACTTTCAATGGTAAAATTGCAATAATTTCAGTGATTAATTTGCAATATTTACAGTGGTTAATTTGCAAGACTTTCAATGGTAAAATTGCAATAATTTCAGTTATTACTTAGCAATATTTACAGTGGTTAATGTGCTATAATTTCAATGATTAATTTGCAATATTTACAGTGGTTAATTTGAAATAATTTAAGTGGTAAATTTGAAATATTTACACTGGTTAATTTGCTATAATTTCAGTGGTAAATTTGCAATAATTTCAGTGATTAATTTGCAATATTTACAGTGGTTAATTTGCCATATTTAGAGAGGTTAATTTGCTATAATTTCAGTGGTAAGTTTGCAATATTTACAGTGGAAAATTTCCAGTATTTTCAGTGGTTAATTTGTAATATTTACAATGGTGATTTTGCAATATTTACAGTGGTTAGTTTGCTATAATTTCAATGGTATTATTGCAATTATTTCAGTGATTAATTTGCAATATTTACAGTGGATAATTTGATATAATTTCAGTGGCAAATTTGCAATATTTACAGTGGTTAATTTCGAATAATTTCAGTTGAAAATTTGCACTATTTAGAGTCGCTAATTTGCTATAATTTCAATGGTAAGTTTGCAATATTTACGGTGGAATATTTGCAATATTTTCAGTGGTTAATTTGCAATATATACAGTGGTTACATTCCAATAATTTAAGTGGTAAATTTGCAATATTTACAGTGGTTAATTTGCTATAATATCAGTGGTAAAACTGCAAGAATTTCAGTGATTAATTTGCAATATGTACAGAGGTTAATATCCAATAATTTAAGTAGTAAATTTGCAATATTTACTGTGGTTAATTTCGAATATTTACGGTTGAAAATTTGCAATATATAAAATGTTTAATTTGCAATATTTAGAGTGGTTAATTTGCAATATTTACAGTGTTAATTTGATATAATTTCAGTGGTAAATTTGCAATAATTTCAGTGATTCATTCACAATATTTACAGTGGTTAATTTGCAATACTTTCTGTGGTAAATTTGCAATAATTTCAGTGATTAATTCACAATATTTACAGTGGTTAATTTGCAATACTTTCTGTGGTATATTTGCAATAATTTCAGTGATTAATTCGCAATATTTACAGTGGTTAATTTGCAATACTTTATGTGGTAAATTTGCAATAATTTCAGTGATTCATTCACAATATTTACAGTGGTTAATTTGCAATACTTTCTGTGGTAAATTTGCAATAATTTCAGTGATTAATTCAGAATATTTACAGTGGTTAATTTGCAATACTTTCTGTGGCAAACTTGCAATAATTTCAGTGATTCATTCACAATATTTACAGTGGTTAATTTGCAATAGTTTCTGTGGCAAATTTGCAATAATTTCAGTGATTTATTCACAATATTTACAGTGGTTAATTTGCAATACTTTCAGTGGTAAATTTGCAATAATTTCAGTGATTCATTCACAATATTTACAGTGGTTAATTTGCTATAATTTCAGTAGTAAACTCGCAATAATTTCAGTGATTAATTTGCAATCTTTACAGTGGTTAATTTGCAAGACTTTCAATGGTAAAATTGCAATAATTTCAGTTATTACTTAGCAATATTTACAGAGGTTAATCTGCTATAATTTCAATGATTAATTTGCAATATTTACAGTGGTTAATTTGAAATAATTTAAGTGGTAAATTTGAAATATTTACACTGGCTAATTTGCTATAATTTCAGTGGTAAATTTGCAATAATTTCAGTGATTAATTTGCAATATTTACAGTGGTTAATTTGCCATATTTAGAGAGGTTAATTTGCTATAATTTCAGTGGTAAGTTTGCAATATTTACAGTGGAAGATTTCCAGTATTTTCAGTGGTTAATTTGTAATATTTACAATGGTGATTTTGCAATATTTACAGTGGTTAGTTTGCTATAATTTCAATGGTATTATTGCAATTATTTCAGTGATTAATTTGCAATATTTACAGTGGATAATTAGATATAATTTCAGTGGCAAATTTGCAATATTTACAGTGGTTAATTTCGAATAATTTCAGTTGAAAATTTGCACGATTTAGAGTCGCTAATTTGCTATAATTTCAGTGGTAAATTTGCAATATTTACGGTGGAATATTTGCAATATTTTCAGTGGTTAATTTGCAATATTTACAGTGGTTAATTTGCAATAATTTAAGTGGTAAATTTGCAATATTTACAGTGGTTAATTTGCTATAATATCAGTGGTAAAATTGCAAGAATTTCAGTGATTAATTTGGAATATTTAGAGTGTTTAATATCCAATAATTTAAGTGGTAAACTTGCAATATTTACAGTGGTTAATTAGCAATATTTACAGTGGTTAAATTGCTATAATTTCAGTGACTAATTTGCAATATTTACAGTGGTTAATTTGCAATAATTTAAGTGGTAAATTTGAAATATTTACAGTGGTTAATTTGCTATAATTTCAGTGGAAAATTTGCAATATTTACAGTGGTTAATTTCGAATAATTTCAGTTGAAAATTTGCACTATTTAGAGTCGCTAATTTGCTATAATTTCAGTGGTAAGTTTGCAATAATTACGGTGGAATATTTGCAATATTTTCAGTGGTTAATTTGCAATATTTACAGTGGTTACTTTCCAATAATTTAAGTGGTAAATTTGCAATATTTACAGTGGTTAATTTGCTATAATATCAGTGGTAAAACTGCAAGAATTTCAGTGATTAATTTGCAATATTTACAGTGGTTAATATCGAATAATTTAAGTAGTAAATTTGCAATATTTACTGTGGTTAATTTCGAATATATATACAGTTGAAAATTTGCAAAATTTACAGTGGTTAATTTGCAATATTTAGAGTAGTTTATTTGCAATATTTACAGTGGTTAATTTGCTATAATTTCAGAGGTAATTTTGCAATATTTACAGTGGTTAATTTGCAATATTTGTAGTGCTTAATTTCCTTAAATTTCAGTAGTAAATTTGCAATAATTTCAATGATTAATGTGCAATATTTACAGTGGTTAATTTCCAATAACTTAAGTGGTAAATTTGCAATATTTACAGTGGTTAATTTGATATAATTTCAGTGGTAAATTTGCAATAATTTCAGAGATTAATTTGCAATATTTACAGTGGTTAATTTGCTATAACTTCAGTGGTACATTTGCAATATTTACAGTGGTTAATTTCTAATATTTACGGTTGAAAATGTGCAATATATAAAATGGTTAATATGCAATATTTAGAGTGGTTAATTTGCAATATTTACAGTGGTTAATTTGATATAATTTCAGTGGTAAATTTGCAATAATTTCAGTGATTCATTCACAATATTTACAGTGGTTAATTTGCAATACTTTCTGTGGTAAATTTACAATTATTTCAGTGCTTAATTCGCAATATTTACAGTGGTTAATTTGCAATACTTTATGTGGTAAATTTGCAATAATTTCAGTGATTCATTCACAATATTTACAGTGGTTAATTTGCAATACTTTCTGTGGCAAACTTGCAATAATTTCAGTGATTCATTCACAATATTTCCAGTGGTTAATTTGCAATAGTTTCTGTGGCAAATTTGCAATAATTTCAGTGATTCATTCACAATATTTGCAGTGGTTTATTTGAAATACTTTCAGTGGTAAATTTGCAATAATTTCAGTGATTCATTCACAATATTTACAGTGGTTAATTTGAAATAATTTAAGTGGTAAATTTGAAATATTTACAGTGGTTAATTTGCTAAAATTTCAGTGGCAAATTTGCAATAATTTCAGTGATTAATTTGCAATATTTACAGTGGTTAATTTGCCATATTTAGAGAGGTTAATTTGCTATAATTTCAGTGGTAAGTTTGCAATATTTACAGTGGTTGTTTTGCTATAATTTCAATGGTATTATTGCAATTCTTTCAGTGATTAATTTGCAATATTTACAGTGGATAATTTGATATAATTTCAGTGGCAAATTTGCAATATTTACAGTGGTTAATTTAGAATAATTTCAGTTGAAAATTTGCACCATTTAGAGTCGCTAATTTGCTATAATTTCAGTGGTAAGTTTGCAATATTTACGGTGGAATATTTGCAATATTTTCAGTGGTTAATTTGCAATATTTACACTGGTTACTTTCCAATAATTTAAGTGGTAAATTTGCAATATTTACAGTGGTTAATTTGCTATAATATCAGTGGTAAAATTGCAAGAATTTCAGTGATTAATTTGGAATATTTACAGTGTTTAATATCCAATAATTTAAGTGGTAAACTTGCAATATTTACAGTGGTTAAATTCCTATAATTTCAGTGACTAATTTGCAATATTTACAGTGGTTAATTTGCAATAATTTAAGTGGTAAATTTGAAATATTTACAGTGGTTAATTTGCTATAATTTCAGTGGCAAATTTGCAATATTTACAGTGGTTAATTTCGAATAATTTCAGTTGAAAATTTGCACTATTTAGAGTCGCTAATTTGCTATAATTTCAGTGGTAAGTTTGCAATATTTACGGTGGAATATTTGCAATATTTTCAGTGGTTAATTTGCTATAATATCAGTGGCAAAACTGCAAGAATTTCAGTGATTAATTTGCAATATTTACAGTGGTTAATATCCAATAATTTAAGTAGTAAATTTGCAATATTTACTGTGGTTAATTTCGAATATATATACAGTTGAAAATTTGCAAAATTTACAGTGGTTAATTTGCAATATTTAGAGTGGTTTATTTGCAATATTTAGAGTGGTTTATTTGCAATATTTACAGTGGTTAATTTGCTATAACTTCAGTGGTACATTTGCAATATTTACAGTGGTTAATTTCGAATATTTACGGTTGAAAATTAGCAATATTTACAGTGGTTAATTTCTAATATTTACGGTTGAAAATTTGCAATATTTAAAATGGTTAATTTGCAATATTTAGAGTGGTTAATTTGCAATATTTACAGTGGTTAATTTGATATAATTTCAGTGGTAAATTTGCTATAATTTCAGTGGAAAATTTAAAATATTTACTGCGGAAAATTTGCACTATTGACACTGGTTAATTTGACATAATTTCAGTGGTAATTTTGCAATAATTTCAGTGATTAAGTCGCAATATTTACAGTGGTTAATTTGCAATACATTCTGTGGTAAATTTGCAATAATTTCAGTGATTAATTCACAATAATTACAGTTGAAAATTTGCAATACTTTCTGTGGTAAATTTGCAATAATTTCAGTGATTAATTCAGAATATTTACAGTGGTTAATTTACAATACTTTCAGTGGTAAATTTGCAATAATTTCAGTGATTAATTCACAATATTTACAGTGGTTAATTTGCAATACTTTCAGTGGTAAATTTGCAATAATTTCAGTGATTAATTCACAATATTTACAGTGGTTAATTTGCAATACTTTCTGTGGTATATTTGCAATAATTTCAGTGATTAATTCGCAATATTTACAGTGGTTAATTTGCAATACTTTCTGTGGTAAATTTGCAATAATTTCAGTGATTAATTCAGAATATTTACAGTGGTTAATTTGCAATACTTTCTGTGGTAAATTTGCAATAATTTCAGTGATTAATTCAGAATATTTACAGTGGTTAATTTGCAATACATTCTGTGGTAAATTTGCAATATTTACAGTGGTTAATTTCGAATATTTACAGTTGAAAATTTGCAATATTTACAGTGGTTAATTTGCAATATTTACAGTTTTTAATTTGCTATAATTTCAGTGGTAAATTTACAATAATTTCAGTGATTAATTCGCAATATTTACAGGGGTTAATATGCAATAATTTCTGTAGTAAAATTGCAATATTTACAGTGGTTAAACTGCTATAATTTCAGTGGTAAATTTGGTATAATTTCGGTTGAAAAACTACAATATTTACTGCGGAGAATTGGCAATATCGACAGTGGTTAATTTGACATAATTTCAGTGATAAATTTGCAATTATTTCAGTTATTAATTCGCAATATTTACAGTCGTTAATTTGCTATAATTTCAGTGGTAAATTTGCAATATTTACAGGGGAAAATTTGCAATATTTTCAGTGGTTAATTTGTAATATTTACAGTGGGTTTTTTGCAATATTTACAGTTTTTAATTTGCTATAATTTCAGTGGTAAATTTACAATAATTTCACTGATTAATTCGCAATATTTACAGTGGTTAATATGCAATAATTTCTGTGGTAAATTTGCAATATTTACAGTGGTTAATCTGCTATAATTTCAGTGGTAAATTTGGTATAATTTCAGTGGTAAATTTTAAATATTTACAGTGGTTAATTTGCGATATATTCAGTGGTAAATTTATAATATTTACAGCTGGTAATTTCGAATATTTACAGTGGTTAATTTCGAATATTTACAGTTGAAAACTTGCATTATTTACAGTGGTTAATTTGCAATATTTATGGCTGTTAATTTGCTATAATCTCAGCGGTAAGTTTGCAACACCTATAGTGGAAAACTTCCAATATTTTCTGTGGTTAATTTGTAATATTTACAGTGGTTAATTTGCTATAATTTCAGTGGTAAATTTGCAATAATTTCAATGATTAATTTGCAATATTTACAGTGGTTAATTTCCAATAATTTACGTGGTAAATTTGAAATATTTACAGTGGTTCATTTGATATAATTTCAGTGGTAAATTTGCAGTAATTTCAGTGATTAATTAGCAATATTTACAGTGGTTAATTTCCAATAATTTAAGTGGTAAATTTGCAATATCTACATTGGAAAATTTGCAATATTTACAGTGGTTAATGTGCAATATTTATAGTGGATCATTTGCGATAATTTCAGTGGTAAATTCGCAATAATTTCAGAGATTAATTTGCAATATTTACAGTGGTTAATTTGCTATAACTTCAGTGGTACATTTGCAATATTTACAGTGGAATATTTCCAAAATTTTCAACGTTTAATTTGTAATATTTACAATGGTTATTTTGCAATATTTACAGTGGTTTGTTTGCTATAATTTCAATGGGAAAATTGCAATTATTTCAGTGAATAATTTGCAATATTTACAGTGGTTAATTTGATATAATTTCAGTGATAAATTTGCAATATTTAGAGTGGTTAATTTCGAATATTTACAGTTGAAAATTTACAATATTTACAGTGGTTAATTTGCAATATTCAGAGTGGTTAATTTGCTATAATTGCAGTGGAAAGTTTGCAATATTTACAGTGGAAAATTTGCAATATTTTCAGTGGTTAATTTGCAATATTTACAGTGGTTACTTTCCAATAATTTAAGTGGTAAATTTGCAATATTTACAGTGGTTAATTTGCTATAATATCAGTGGTAAAATTGCAAGAATTTCAGTGATTAATTTGCAATATTTACAGTGGTTAATATCCAAAAATTTAAGTGGTAAACTTGCAATATTTACAGTGGTTAATTAGCAATATTTAGAGTGGTTAAATTGCTATAATTTCAGTGACTAATTTGCAATATTTACAGTGGTTAATTTGCAATAATTTAAGTGGTAAATTTGAAATATTTACAGTGGTTAATTTGCTATAATTTCAGTGGCAAATTTGCAATATTTACAATGGTTAATTTCGAATAATTTCAGTTTAAAATTTGCACTATTTAGAGCGGCTAATTTGCTATAATTTCAGTGGTAAGTTTGCAATATTTACGGTGGAATATTTGCAATATTTTCAGTGGTTAATTTGCAATATTTACAGTGGTTAATTTGATATAATTTCAGTGGTAAATTTGTAGAATTTCAGTGATTAATTTGCAATATTTACAGAGGTCAATATCCAATAATTTAAGTGGTAAATTTGCAATATTTACAGTGGAAAATTTGCAATATTTACAGTAGTTAAACTCAATATTTACAATGAGTAATTTGCAATAATTTCAGTAGTAAATTTGCGATATTTACAGCTGTTAATGTCTAATATTTACAGTGGTTCATTTGCTATAATTTCAGTGGTAAATTCGCAAGAATTTCAGTGATTAATTTGCAATATTTCCTGTGGTTAATTTCGAATATATATACAGTTGAAAATTTGCAAAATTTACACTGGTTAATTTGCAATATTTAGAGTGGTTTATTTGCAATATTTACAGTGGTTAGTTTGCTATAATTTCAGTGGTAAATTTGCAATATTTACAGTGTTTAATTTGCAATATATGTAGTGCTTAATTTCCATAAATTTCAGTAGTAAATTTGCAATAATTTCAATGATTAATTTGCAATATTTACAGTGGTTAATTTCCAATAACTTAAGTGGTAAATTTGCAATATTTACAGTGGTTCATTTGCTATAATTTCAGTGGTAAATTTGCAATAATTTCAGAGATTAATTTGCAATATTTACAGTGGTTAATTTGCTATAACTTCAGTGGTACATTTGCAATATTTACAGTGGTTAATTTCGAATATTTACGGTTGAAATATTGCAATATTTACAGTGGTTAATTTCGAATATTTACGGTTGAAAATTTGCAATATTTAAAATGGTTAATTTGCAATATTTAGAGTGGTTAATTTGCTATAATTACAGTGGTAAGTTTGCAATATTGAAAGTGGAAAATTGGCAATATTTACAGTGGTTAATTTGCAATATTTACAGTGGTTAATTTGATATAATTTCAGTGGTAAATTTGCTATAATTTCAGTGGAAAATTTACAATATTTACTGCGGAAAATTTGCAATATTGACACTGGTTAATTTGACATAATTTCAGTGGTAAATTTGCAATAATTTCAGTGATTAATTGACAATATTTACAGTGGTTAATTTGCAATATTTCTGTGGTAAATTTGCAATATTTACAGTGGTTAATTTCGAATATTTACAGTTGAAAATTTGCAATATTTACAGTGGTTAATTTGCAATATTTACAGTTTTTAATTTGCTATAATTTCAGTGGTAAATTTACAATAATTTCAGTGATTAATTCGCAATATTTACAGTGGTTAATATGCAATAATTTCTGTGGTAAATTTGCAATATTTACAGTGGTTAATCTGCTATAATTTCAGTGGTAAATTTGGTATAATTTCAGTGGAAAAATTACAATATTTACTGCGGAGAATTGGCAATATTGACAGTGGTTAATTTGACATAATTTCAGTAATAAATATTCAATAATTTCAGTTAATAATTCGCAATATTTACAGTCATGAATTTGCTATAATTTCAGTGGTAAATTTGCAATATTTACAGTGGAAAATTTGCAATATTTTCAGTGGTTAATTTGTAATATTTACAGTGGTTATTTTGCAATATTTACAGTGGTTAATTTGCAATATTTGAAGTGCTTAATTTTCTTAAATTTCAGTAGTAAATTTGCAATAATTTCAATGATTAATTTGCAATATTTACAGTGGTTAATTTCCAATAACTTAAGTGGTAAATTTGAAATATTTACACTGGTTAATTTGCTATAATTTCAGTGGTAAATTTGCAATAATTTCAGTGATTAATTTGCAATATTTACAGTGGTTAATTTGCCATATTTAGAGAGGTTAATTTGCTATAATTTCAGTGGTAAGTTTGCAATATTTACATTGGAAAATTTCCAGTATTTTCAGAGGTTAACTTGTAATATTTACAATGGTGATTTTGCAATATTTACAGTGGTTATTTTGCTATAATTTCAATGGTATTATTGCAATTATTTCAGTGATTAATTTGCAATATTTACAGTGGATAATTTGATATAATTTCAGTGGCAAATTTGCAATATTTACAGTGGTTAATTTCGAATAATTTCAGTTGAAAATTTGCACTATTTAGAGTCGCTAATTTGCTATAATTTCAGCGGTAAGTTTGCAATATTTACGGTGGAATATTTGCAATATTTTCAGTGGTTAATTTGCAATATTTACAGTGGTTACTTTGCAATAATTTAAGTGGTAAATTTGAAATATTTTCAGTGGTTAATTTGCTATAATTTCAGTGGCAAATTTGCAATATTTACAGTGGTTAATTTCGAATAATTTAAGTGGTAAATTTGCAATATTTACAGTGGTTAATTTGCAATACTTTCTGTGGTAAAACTGCAAGAATTTCAGTGATTAATTTGCAATATTTACAGTGGTTAATATCCAATAATTTAAGTAGTAAATTTGCAATATTTACTGTGGTTAATTTCGAATATATATACAGTTGAAAATTTGCAAAATTTACAGTGGTTAATTCGCAATATTTAGAGTGGTTTATTTGCAATATTTACAGTGGTTAATTTGCTATAATTTCAGTGGTAAATTTGCAATATTTACAGTGGTTAATTTGCAATATTTGTAGTGCTTAATTTCCTTAAATTTCAGTAGTAAATTTACAATAATTTCAATGATTAATTTGCAATATTTACAGTGGTTAATTTCCAATAACTTAAGTGGTAAATTTGCAATATTTACAGTGGTTAATTTGATATAATTTCAGTGGGAAATTTGCGATAATTTCAGAGATTAATTTGCAATATTTACAGTGGTTAATTTGCTATAACTTCAGTGGTACATTTGCAATATTTACAGTGGTTAATTTCGAATATTTACGGTTGAAAATTAGCAATATTTACAGTGGTTAATTTCTAATATTTACGGTTGAAAATTTGCAATATTTAAAATGGTTAATTTGCAATATTTAGAGTGGTTAATTTGCAATATTTACAGTGGTTAATTTGATATAATTTCAGTGGTAAATTTGCTATAATTTCAGTGGAAAATTTACAATATTTACTGCGGAAAATTTACACTATTTACACTGGTTAATTTGACATAATTTCAGTGGTAAATTTGCAATAATTTCAGTGATTAATTCGCAATATTTACAGTGGTTAATTTGCAATACTTTCTGTGGTAAATTTGCAATATATCAGTGTTTAATTTCGAATATTTACAGTTGAAAATTTGTAATAATTTCTGTGGTAAATTTGCAATAATTTCAGTGATTAATTCAGAATATTTACAGTGGTTAATTTGCAATACTTTCTGTGGTAAATTTGCAATAATTTCAGTGATTCATTCACAATATTTACAGTGGTTAATTTGCAATACTTTCTGTGGTAAATTTGCAATAATTTCAGTGATTAATTCGCAATATTTACAGTGGTTAATTTGCAATACTTTCTGTGGTAAATTTGAAAAAATTTCAGTGATTAATTCGCAATATTTACAGTGGTTAATTTGCAATACTTTCTGTGGTAAATTTGCAATAATTTCAGTGATTAATCCACAATATTTACAGTGGTTGATTTGCAATACATTCTGTGGTAAATTTGCAATGTTTACAGTGGTTAATTTCGAATATTTACAGTTGAAAATTTGCAATATTTACAGTGGTTAATTTGCAATATTTACAGTGGATCATTTGCTATAATTTCAGTGGTAAATTCGCAATAATTTCAGAGATTAATTTGCAATATTTACAGTGGTTAATTTGCTATAACTTCAGTGGTACATTTGCAATATTTACGGCGGAATATTTCCAAAATTTTCAACGTTTAATTTGTAATATTTACAATGGTTATTTTGCAATATTTACAGTGGTTTGTTTGCTATAATTTCAATGGAAAAATTGCAATTATTTCAGTGAATAATTTGCAATATTTACAGTGGTTAATTTGATATAATTTCAGTGATAAATTTGCAATATTTAGAGTGGTTAATTTCGAATATTTACAGTTGAAAATTTACAATATTTACAGTGGTTAATTTGCAATATTCAGAGTGGTTAATTTGCTATAGTTGCAGTGGAAAGTTTGCAATATTTACAGTGGAAAATTTGCAATATTTTCAGTGGTTAATTTGCAATATTTACAGTGGTAAATATCCAAAAATTTAATTGGTAAATTTGCAATATTTAAAATGGTAAATTTGCTATAATTTCAGTGGTAAAATTGCAAGAATTTCAGTGATTAATTTGCAATATTTACAGTGGTTAATATCCAATAATTTTAGTGTTAAATTAGCAATATTTACAGTGGTTAATTTCCAATAATATAAGTGGTAAATTTGCAATATCTACATTGGAAAATTTGCAATATTTACAGTGGTTAATTTGCAATATTTAGAGTGGTTTATTTGCAATATTTACAGTGGTTAGTTTGCTATAATTTCAGTGGTAAATTTGCAATATTTACAGTGGTTAATTTCCAATAACTTAAGTGGTAAATTTGCAATATTTACAGTGGTTAATTTCCTATAATTTCAGTGGTAAATTTGCAATAATTTCAGAGATTAATTTGCAATATTTACAGTGGTTAATTTGCTATAACTTCAGTGGTACATTTGCAATATTTACAGTGGTTAATTTCGAATATTTACGGTTGAAATATTGCAATATTTACAGTGGTTAATTTCGAATATTTACGGTTGAAAATTTGCAATATTTAAAATGGTTAATTTGCAATATTTAGAGTGGTTAATTTGCAATATTTAGAGTGGTTAATTTGCAATATTTAGAGTGGTTAATTTGCTATAATTTCAGTGGTAAGTTTGCAATATTTAAAGTGGAAAATTGGCAATATTTACAGTGGTTAATTTGCAATATTTACACTGGTAAATTTGCTATAATTTCAGTGGAAAATTTACAATATTTACTGCGGAAAATTTGCACTATTGACACTGGTTAATTTGACATAATTTCAGTGGTAAATTTGCAATAATTTCAGTGATTAATTCGCAATATTTACAGTGGTTAATTTGCAATAATTTCAGTAGTAAATTTGCAATATATCAGTGTGTAATTCACAATATTTACAGTGGTTAATTTGCAATACTTTCTGTGGTAAATTTGCAATAATTTCAGTGATTAATTCACAATATTTACAGTGGTTAATTTGCAATACTTTCTGTGGTAAATTTGCAATAATTTCAGTGATTAATTCACAATATTTACAGTGGTTAATTTGCAATACTTTCTGTGGTAAATTTGCAATAATTTCAGTGATTAATTCACAATATTTACCGTGGTTAATTTGCAATACTTTCTGTGGTAAATTTGCAATAATTTCAGTGATTAATTCACAATATTTACCGTGGTTAATTTGCAATACTTTCTGTGGTAAATTTGCAATAATTTCAGTGATTAATTCACAATATTTACAGTGGTTAATTTGCAATACTTTCTGTGGTAAATTTGCAATAATTTCAGTGATTAATTCACAATATTTACAGTGGTTAATTTGCAATACTTTCTGTGGTAAATTTGCAATAATTTCAGTGATTAATTCACAATATTTACAGTGGTTAATTTGCAATACTTTCTGTGGTAAATTTGCAATAATTTCAGTGATTAATTCACAATATTTACAGTGGTTAATTTGCAATACTTTCTGTGGTAAATTTGCAATAATTTCAGTGATTCATTCACAATATTTACAGTGGTTCATTTGCAATACTTTCTGCGGTAAATTTGCAATAATTTCAGTGATTCATTCACAATATTTACAGTGGTTCATTTGCAATACTTTCTGCGGTAAATTTGCAATAATTTCAGTGATTAATTCACAATATTTACAGTGGTTAATTTGCAATACTTTCTGTGGTAAATTTGCAATAATTTCAGTGATTAATTCACAATATTTACAGTGGTTAATTTGCAATACTTTCTGTGGTAAATTTGCAATAATTTCAGTGATTAATTCACAATATTTACAGTGGTTAATTCGCAATACTTTCTGTGGTAAATTTGCAATAATTTCAGTGATTAATTCGCAATATTTACAGTGGTTAATATGCAATAATTTCAGTAGTAAATTTGCAATATTTACAGTGGTTAATATGCAATATTTACAATGGATACTTTGATATAATTTCAGTGGTAAATTTGCTATAATTTCAGTGGAAAATTTGCAATATTTACTTCGGAAAATTTGCAATATTTACAGTGGTTAATTTGACATAATTTCAGTGGAAAATTTGCAATATTTACAGTGGAAAATTTGCAATATTTACAGTGGAAAATTTGCAATATTTACAGTAGTTCAACTCAATATTTACAATGAGTAATTTGCAATAATTTCAGTAGTAAATTTGCGATATTTACAGTGGTTTATTTGTAATATTTACAGTGGTTCATTTGCTATAATTTCAGTGGCAAATTCGCAAGAATTTCAGTGATTAGTTTGCAATACTTACTGTGGTTATTTTCGAATATATGCAGTGGAAAATTTGCAATTTTTACACTGGTTAATTTGCTATAATTTCAGTGGTAAATTTGCAATATTTACAGTGGTTAATTTGCAATATTTGTAGTGCTTAATTTCCTTAAATTTCAGTAGTAAATTTGCAATAATTTCAATGATTATTTTTCAATATTTACAGTGGGTAATTTGCTATAACTTCAGTGGTACATTTGCAATATTTACAGTGGTTAATTTCGAATATTTACGGTTGAAAATTTGCAATATTTAAAATGGTTAATTTGCAATATTTAGAGTGGTTAATTTGCTATAATTTCAGTGGTATGTTTGCAATATTTAAGGTGGAAAATTTGCAATATTTAAGGTGGAAAATTTTCTATAATTTAAGGTGGAAAATTTTCTATAATTTAAGGTGGAAAATTTGCTATAATTTCAGTGGAAAATTTGCTATAATTTCAGTGGAAAATTTGCTATAATTTCAGTGGAAAATTTGCTATAATTTCAGTGGAAAATTTGCTATAATTTCAGTGGAAAATTTGCTATAATTTCAGTGGAAAATTTGCTATAATTTCAGTGGAAAATTTGCTATAATTTCAGTGGAAAATTTGCTATAATTTCAGTGGAAAATTTGCTATAATTTCAGTGGAAAATTTGCTATAATTTCAGTGGAAAATTTGCTATAATTTCAGGGGAAAATTTACAATATTTACTGCGGAAAATTTGAAATATTGACACTGGTTAATTTGACTTAATTTCAGTGGTAAATTTGCAATATATCAGTGTTTAATTTCGAATATTTACTGTTGAAAATTTGCAATACTTTCTGTGGTAAATTTGCAATAATTTCAGTGATTAATTCACAATATTCACAGTGGTTAATTTGCAATACATTCTCTGGTAAATTTCCAATAATTTCAGTGATTAATTCACAATATTTACAGTGGTTAATTTACAATACTTTCTGTGGTAAATTTGCAATAATTTCAGTGATTAATTCACAATATTTACAGTGGTTAATTTGCAATACTTTCTGTGGTAAATTTGCAATAATTTCAGTGATTAATTCACAATATTTACAGTGGTTCATTTGTAATACTTTCTGTGATAAATTTGCAATAATTTCAGTGATTCATTCACAATATTTACAGTGGTTCATTTGCAATACTTTCTGCGGTAAATTTGCAATAATTTCAGTGATTAATTCACAATATTTACAGTGGTTAATTTGCAATACTTTCTGCGGTAAATTTGCAATAATTTCAGTGATTAATTCACAATATTTACAGTGGTTAATTTGCAATACTTTCTGTGGTAAATTTGCAATAATTTCAGTGATTAATTCACAATATTTACAGTGGTTAATTCGCAATACTTTCTGTGGTAAATTTGCAATAATTTCAGTGATTAATTCGCAATATTTACAGTGGTTAATATGCAATAATTTCAGTAGTAAATTTGCAATATTTACAGTGGTTAATATGCAATATTTACAATGGATACTTTGATATAATTTCAGTGGTAAATTTGCTATAATTTCAGTGGAAAATTTGCAATATTTACTTCGGAAAATTTGCAATATTTACAGTGGTTAATTTGACATAATTTCAGTGGAAAATTTGCAATATTTACAGTGGAAAATTTGCAATATTTACAGTGGAAAATTTGCAATATTTACAGTGGAAAATTTGCAATATTTACAGTAGTTCAACTCAATATTTACAATGAGTAATTTGCAATAATTTCAGTAGTAAATTTGCGATATTTACAGTGGTTTATTTGTAATATTTACAGTGGTTCATTTGCTATAATTTCAGTGGCAAATTCGCAAGAATTTCAGTGATTAGTTTGCAATACTTACTGTGGTTATTTTCGAATATATGCAGTGGAAAATTTGCAATTTTTACACTGGTTAATTTGCTATAATTTCAGTGGTAAATTTGCAATATTTACAGTGGTTAATTTGCAATATTTGTAGTGCTTAATTTCCTTAAATTTCAGTAGTAAATTTGCAATAATTTCAATGATTATTTTTCAATATTTACAGTGGGTAATTTGCTATAACTTCAGTGGTACATTTGCAATATTTACAGTGGTTAATTTCGAATATTTACGGTTGAAAATTTGCAATATTTAAAATGGTTAATTTGCAATATTTAGAGTGGTTAATTTGCTATAATTTCAGTGGTATGTTTGCAATATTTAAGGTGGAAAATTTGCAATATTTAAGGTGGAAAATTTGCAATATTTACAGTGGTTAATTTGCTATAATTTCAGTGGAAAATTTGCTATAATTTCAGTGGAAAATTTGCTATAATTTCAGTGGAAAATTTGCTATAATTTCAGTGGAAAATTTGCTATAATTTCAGTGGAAAATTTGCTATAATTTCAGTGGAAAATTTGCTATAATTTCAGTGGAAAATTTGCTATAATTTCAGTGGAAAATTTGCTATAATTTCAGTGGAAAATTTGCTATAATTTCAGTGGAAAATTTGCTATAATTTCAGGGGAAAATTTACAATATTTACTGCGGAAAATTTGAAATATTGACACTGGTTAATTTGACTTAATTTCAGTGGTAAATTTGCAATATATCAGTGTTTAATTTCGAATATTTACTGTTGAAAATTTGCAATACTTTCTGTGGTAAATTTGCAATAATTTCAGTGATTAATTCACAATATTCACAGTGGTTAATTTGCAATACATTCTCTGGTAAATTTCCAATAATTTCAGTGATTAATTCACAATATTTACAGTGGTTAATTTACAATACTTTCTGTGGTAAATTTGCAATAATTTCAGTGATTAATCCACAATATTTACAGTGGTTAATTAGCATTAATTTCAGTGATTAATTTGCAATAATTTCAGTGATTAATTTGCAATAATTTCAGTGATTAATTCGCAATATTTACAGTGGTTAATATGCAATAAATTCAGTAGTAAATTTGCAATATTTACAGTGGTTAATTTGCAATAATTTCAGAGATTAATTTGCAATAATTTCAGAGATTAATTTGCTATAATTTCAGAGATTAATTTGCTATAATTTCAGAGATTAATTTGCTATAATTTCAGTGGAAAATTTGCAATATTGAAAGTGGAAAATTTGCAATATTGAAAGTGGAAAATTTGCAATATTGAAAGTGGAAAATTTGCAATATTGAAAGTGGAAAATTTGCAATATTGAAAGTGGAAAATTTGCAATATTGAAAGTGGAAAATTTGCAATAGTTACCGTGGAAAATTTGCAATAGTTACCGTGGAAAATTTGCAATAGTTACCGTGGAAAATTTGCAATAGTTACCGTGGAAAATTTGCAATAGTTACCGTGGAAAATTTGCAATAGTTACCGTGGAAAATTTGCAATAGTTACCGTGGAAAATTTGCAATAGTTACCGTGGAAAATTTGCAATAGTTACCGTGGAAAATTTGCAATAGTTACCGTGGAAAATTTGCAATAGTTACCGTGGAAAATTTGCAATAGTTACCGTGGAAAATTTGCAATAGTTACCGTGGAAAATTTGCAATAGTTACCGTGGAAAATTTGCAATAGTTACCGTGGAAAATTTGCAATAGTTACCGTGGAAAATTTGCAATAGTTACCGTGGAAAATTTGCAATAGTTACCGTGGAAAATTTGCAATAGTTACCGTGGAAAATTTGCAATAGTTACAGTGGTTAATTAGCAAGAATTTCAGAGGTGTATTTGCAATATTTGCAGTGGTAAATTTGCAATATTTACAGAGGAAAATTTGCAATATTTACAGAGGAAAATTTGCAATATTTACAGAGGAAAATTTGCAATATTTACAGAGGAAAATTTGCAATATTTACAGAGGAAAATTTGCGATATTTATAGTGATTAATTTGAAATAATTTCAGTGGTAAATTTGCAATGTTTACCGTGGTAAATTTGCAGTGTTTACCGTGGAAAATTTGCAATGTTTACCGTGGAAAATTTGCAATGTTTACCGTGGAAAATTTGCAATGTTTACCGTGGAAAATTTGCAATGTTTACCGTGGTTAATTAGCAAGAATTTCAGAGGTGTATTTGCAATATTTACAAAGGAAAATTTGCAATATTTACAAAGGAAAATTTGCAATATTTACTGTGGTAAATTTTCAATATGTACAATGGAAAATTTGTAATTTTTACAAATGAAAATTTGCAATATTTACAGTGGCCAATTTGCAACATTTACAGTGGCCAATTTGCAACGTTTACAGTGGCCAATTTGCAACGTTTACAGTGGCAAATTTGCAACGTTTACAGTGGCAAATTTGCAACGTTTAAAAATGAAAATTTGCAATATTTGCAGGTGTAAATTTGCTGTATTGTTTTGCCAATTAGTAGTCCCAGTACAAAAGACACAGCCAGAAGCAGAACAACAATCCTGTGAGTAAGTGCTATTTCACGTAAAGGGGTCAGTATATAGAGGATCGCTGGGGGTACAAACAAGTCAGATAGATCACAAATAACAGACATCAACCCCAGTGACCCCAGGAATGACACAGTATCACTCATAATAGATGGAACAAACAGAGACACGAGATAACCCACAGAGAAAATGGGAGACAACCAGGAGAGCAAGGTGGTTACATATGATAGAGGTAACCCCATGTTGCCTCCCCACAACGCCCGCGTTTGTACGTGCCAGACCTGACTGCGATCCGGTTGCATGAGTGGTCAGGAGGTCCTTCCCCAACAGGAAAACTCTGTGAAGTGCGTCCACTCCACAGACAGACTCTCCAACCCTTCCTGCAAGTGGGCCCAGCTTTTATCCCCAAACAGGACACCTGGCACTCATTGACCCAGTGTGGGGCACCTGGGGCTTGTTTACCCGAGGGCTCTCCTTGCAAGGCCGGCCGCACCCTGGAGGAAAGCCAAAAAGCAAACTCATCCCCTCCTCTTAAAGGGCTGTGGGAACCACCCATATGTCAACCTTAAGTCAGGGCTTAGGGTTCCCACCCGAGCACTTCAAATATTTACAGTGGAAAACTTGAAATAGTAATAGTGGAAAATTTGCAATAATTTCAGTGATAAATGTGCAATATTTACAGTGGAAAATGTGCAATATTTACAGTGGAAAATTTGAAAAATTTACAGTGGTAAATTTGAAATATTTACAGTGGTAAAATTGAAATATTTAAAGTGGATAATTTTCAATAATTTCAGTGGTTAATTCGTAATTATTTCAGTGCTTAAATTGCAATATTTACAGTGGGAAATTTGCAATATTTACGGTGGTTAATTTGCAATAATTTCAGACGTAAATTTGCAATATTTAGAGAGGAAAATTTGCAATATTTACAATGGAAAATTTGTAATATTTGCAAATGAAAATTTGCAATATTTGCAGTGGTAATTTTGCAATAATTTCAGTGGAAAATTTCCAATGTATACAGTTGAAAATTTGCAATATTTGCAAAGGGAAATTTGCAATAATTTCAGTGGCAAATCTGCAATATTTACAGTGAAAAAATTTGCAATATTTACAATGCAAAATTTGCAATATTTACAGAGGAAAATTTGCAATATTTACAATCGAAAATTTGTAATATTTACAAATGAAAATTTGCCATATTTACAGAGGTAAATTTCCAATCTTTACAGTGGAAAATTTGCAATATTTACAGTGGTTAATTTGCAACCTTTACAGTGGCAAATTTGCAATATGTACAGTGGTTAATTTGCAATAATTTCAGTGGTAAAATTGCAATATTTTCAGTGGAAAATTTACCACTCTAAATATTCCAAATTTTCCATTGTAAATATAGTAAGTTTACCTCTGTAAATATTGTAAATTTTCCATTGTAAATATTGCAAATTTACCACTGAAAATCTTACACATACTGCATTGCAAATATTGCAAATTTACCTCTGTAAATCTTGAAAATTTACTACTGTAAATATTGCACATTTGCCACTGAAATTGTTGCAAATTTTTAATTATAACTATTGCAATTTTACCACGGTAAATATTGCAAATTTCCCACAATAGTTATTGAATATTAACCACTGTAAATATTGCAAATTTTCATTTGTAAATATTACAAATTTTATATTGTAAATATTGCAAATTTAAGACTGTAAATATTGCAAATTATCCACTGAAATTATTGTAAATTTACCACTGTACATATTGCAAATTTTCCATAGAAAATATTGCAGATGTTCCACTATAAATCTTGCAAATTTGCCACTGAAATTATTGCAAATTTACCACTGTACATATTGCAAATTTTCCACTGTAAATATGGCAAATTTACCTCTGGAAATATTGCATATTAACAACTGAAAATATTGCAATTTTACCACGGTAAATATTGCAAATTACCCACAATAATTATTGAATATTAACCACTGTAAATATTGCAAATTTTCATTTGTAAATATTACAAATTTTATATTGTAAATATTGCAAATTTTCCACTGTAAATACTGCAAGTTTACCACTGAAATTATTGCAAATTAATCACTGTAAATATTGCAATATTTCCATTTCTTATATTGCAAATTAACCACGGTAAATATTGCAAATTTACCACTGAAATTATTGCAAATTTACCGCTGTAAATATTGCAAATTTACCACTGAAATTATTGCAAAATTTCCACTGTAGATATTGCGAATTTCCCACTGAAATTATTGCAAATTAACCGCTGTAGATATTGCAAATTTTCCACTGTAAATATTGCAAATATTCCACTGTAAATATGGAAAATTTACCACTGAAATTATTGCAAATTTTCCACTGTAAATATTGCAAATTTACACTGAAATTATTTCAAATTATCCACTGCAAATATTGCAAATTTTCCATTATATATATTGCAAATTTAACACTGAAATTATTGCAAATTTTCCACTGTAAATATTGCTAATTTACACTGAAATTATTGCATATTAACCGCTGTAAATATTTCAAATTTCCAACTGTAAATATTACAAATTTTCCACTGAAATTATTGCAAATTTTCCATTGTAAATATTGCAAATTTTCCACTGTAAATATGGCAAATTTACCTCTGGAAATATTGCATATTAACAACTGAAAATATTGCAATTTTACCACGGTAAATATTGCAAATTTACCACTCTAATTATTGCAAATTTGTGTCTGAAATTATTCGAAATTTTCCTTTGTAAATATCGCAATTTTACCACAGAAATTATTGCAAATTTTCCATTGAAAGTATTGCAAATTTTCCACTGTAAATATTGCAAATTTACGACTGAAATAATTGAAAATTTTCCATTTTAAATATTGCAAATTTTCCATTAAAAATGTTGCAAATTTACCACTGCAAATGATGCAAATATTCCAATGTAAATATTGCAAATTTACCACTGTAAATATTGAAAATTTTCCACTGTAAAAATTGCAAATTCATCACTGTTAATATCGCAAATTTTCCATTGTAAATATTGCATATTAAGCACTGTAAATATAGCAAATTTTCCACTGTAAATATTGCAAATTTTCCACTGTAAATATTGAAAATTTTCCACTGTAAATATTGCAAATTTTCCATAGCAAATATTGTAAATTTACCACTGTAAATATTGCAAATTTGCCACTGAAATTATTGCAAATTAAGCACTGTAAATATTGCAAATTTTCCATTGTAAATATTGCAGATTTACCACTGCAAATATTGCAAATATTCCATTGTAATCACAATTAATTCCATTAATCACCTAAGGCTTGTCAGTCACCTGACGCCTTAGGACTTCTTCAATTAAGAAGAAAAGGAGGGTAATTGTGGTGGGCGACTCCCTTCTGAGGGGATCAGAAGGGCTCGTCTGTCGACCCATCCCACAGGGAAGTCTGCTGCTTCCCTGGGGTTTGGATTAGAGACATTAAAAGGAAACTCCCTAATCTTGTAAAGCCCTCTGATTACTACCCACTGCTGGTTTTTCAGGTTGGCAGGGACGCAATTACTACAAGAAGTGTAAGGGCTATGAAGAGTGACTTCAGGGCCCTGGGACGGCTGGTTAAGGGGTCTGGAGTGCAAGTAGTGTTTGCCTCCATACCTCCTGCAAGAATGGGTGAAGAGATAAGCAGGAAGAGTTCACAGATAAATGAATGGCTACGTAACTGGTGTCAAAGGCAGGGCTTTGGGTTCTTTGATCATGGGCTGCTCTATGAGACACCTGGCCTGGTGACAGGTGGAATGCATTTGTCCCGGAGGGGGAGAAGGCTTTTGGGGCAGGAGTTAGCAGGGCTCATTGAGAGGGCTTTAAACTAGATGTGAAGGGGGAAGGGGAGACAACTGAGTCTGTTAGGGACAAGCCCAAGAGCAATATGCTAGGGCCTGAAGGAAGGTGGTCTAGGGAGGATTTTCGATCATTGAAGAGAAGGGATAGATGTTTAGGCCCTGACCATAGATAGATGTTTAGACCCTGGGAGGCCTCCTGCCTCCCAGGGGTCCCACCAGTGCGCTCTGCTTGCTCTCTGAAATGCCTGTACACCAATGCACGCAGTATGGGGAATAAACAGGAGGAGTTAGAGGTCTGTGTGCGGTCTAAAGGTTATGACCTGGTGGCAATTACAGAGACATGGTGGGACAGCTCACATGACTGGAATGTGGTCATGGATGGCTATGTCATTTTTAGGAAAGATCGGTCAGTGAAGCGAGGTGGTGGAGTTGCTCTCTATGTGAGGGAGCAACTTGAATGTATTGAGTTTTCTCCAGGGGCTGATGAGGGGCAAGTTGAAAGTCTGTGGGTAAGAATTAAGGGGCAGGCAGGCAGGGGGATACAGTTGTGGGGGTCTATTACAGACCTCCTGATCAGGACGAGGGAGTTGATGAGGCTTTCTACAGGCAGCTGAAAGCAGCCTCACAACTACAGGCCTTGGTCCTCATGGGGGATTTTAACTACCCCGATATCTGCTGGGAGACTTTCACAGCCAGCCATTCACAGTCTAGGAGGTTCCTCCAGTGCATTGATGATAACTACTCAATGCAAATGGTGGATAAGCCAACTAGGAGAGGAGCGCTGCTGGATCTTGTACTTACCAACAAGGAGGGTCTTGTTGAAGCAGTGATGGTCGATGGCAGCCTTGGCTGCAGTGATCATGAGATGGTGGAGTTCAGGATCTTGTGTGGGAGGAATAGAGTACCAAGTAAGACCAGAACCCTGGACTTCCGCAGGGCCAACTTTAGCCTCCTTAATCAATTGTTAAGGGAAGTCCCATGGGACAGGGCGGTAGATGGTAAAGGGGCTCAAGATGGTTGGTCAACATTCAAGGACCACTTCTTGCAAGCTCAGGATCAGAGCGTCCCAATGGGTATGAAATCAAGTAAGGGAGCTAGGAGACCAGCATGGTTAAACAAGGAACTGCTGGGCAAACTCAGGTGGAAAAAAAGAATTTATGGATCATGGAAAGAGGGGCTAGTCACTTGGGAGGAATATAGGACAGTTGTCAGAGGATGTAGAAAGGCAATTAGGAAAGCTAAGGCCTCCTTAGAACTTAACCTTGCAAGCCAGGTCAAGGACAATAGAAAGGGCTTTTTCAAATACATAGCTAATAAAACAAACACTAGAGGAAATATAGGCCCACTGATGAATGAGGGGGGTGCCCTAGAGACAGAGGATATAAAGAAGACAGAGGTGCTGAATGCCTTCTTTGCCTCTGTCTTTACTCCTGCAGGCTTTCCCCAGGAGCCCCTGATCCCTGTAGCCCCAGAAGAAGTCAGGATAAAGGAGGAGTTTGCCTTGGTAGATGAGGATTGGGTTAGGGATCAGTTGAGCAATCTGGATATCCATAAATCAATGGGACCAGATGGAATGCACCCAAGGGTGCTGAGGGAGCTGGCAGAGGTCATTGCTAGGCCACTCTCCATCATCTTTGGTAAGTCATGGAGAACAGGAGAGGTGCCTGAGGACTGGAGGATAGCAAATGTCACTCCAATCTATAAGAAGGGCAAGAAGGAGGACCCGGGTAACTATAGACCGGTCAGCCTCACCTCCATCCCTGGAAAGGTGATGGAACAGCTTGTTCTTGGCACTATCTCTAGGCACATCAAGGATGAGGGGGTCATTAAGAGCAGTCAACATGGTTTTACCAAGGGAAAGTCATGTTTGACCAACTTTATTGCCTTCTATGAGGAAATAACTAGGTGGATAGATGATGGTAGAGCGGTAGATGTGGTTTATCTTGATTTCAGTACAGCATTTGACACTGTCTCCCACAGCATCCTCGTAGATAAGCTGATAAAGTATGGATTTGGTGATCAGGTAGTGAGGTGGATTATGAACTGGCTGAAGGGAAGAAGCCAGAGAGTTGTGGTTAATGGGACGGAGTCTAGTTGGAGGCCTGTGACTAGCGGAGTCCCTCAGGGGTCGGTACTGGGACCGGTGTTGTTTAATATCTTCATCAACGACTTGGATGAGGGTACAGAATGTATCCTCAGCAAGTTTGCTGATGACACCAAACTAGGAGGAATGGCTGACACACCAGAGGGTTGTGCTGCCATTCAACAAGACCTTGATAGGCTGGAGAGTTGGGCGGGAAAAAACTTAATGAAATTCAACAAGGGCAAGTGTAGAGTTTTGCATCAGGGGAAGAACAACCCCATGTACCAGTACAGGTTGGGGGCTGACCTGCTGGAGAGCAGTGTAGGGGAAAGGGACCTGGGGGTCCTGGTGGACAGCAGGATGACCATGAGCCAGCAATGTGCCCTTGTGGCCAAGAAGGCCAATGGCATCCTGGGGTGTATTAGAAAGGGAGTGGTTAGTAGGTCAAGAGAGGTTCTCCTTCCCCTCTATTCTGCCTTGGTGAGGCCACATCTGGAGTATTGTGTCCAGTTCTGGGCCCCCCAGTTCAAGAAGGACAGGGAACTGCTGGAGAGACTCCAGCGTAGAGCCACAAAGATGATTAAGGGAGTGGAACATCTCCCTTATGAGGAAAGGCTGAGGGAGCTGGGTCTCTTTAGCTTGGAGAAGAGGAGACTGAGGGGTGACCTCATTAATGTTTATAAATATGTCAAGGGTGAGTGTCATGAGGATGGAGCCAGGCTCTTCTCAGTGACATCCAATGATAGGACAAGGGGCAACGGGTGTAAGCTGGAACATAGGAGGTTCCACATAAATGTGAGGAAGAATTTCTTCACAGTGAGGGTAACAGAACACTGGCGCAGGCTGCCCAGAGAGGTTGTGGAGTCTCCTTCTCTGAAGACATTCAAAACCCACCTGGACATGTTCCTGTGTGACCTGATCTAGGTATTCCTGCTCTGGTAGGGGGATTGGACTGGATGATCTTTTGAGGTCCCTTCCAATCCCTAACATTCTGTAATTCTGTGATTCTGTAAATATTGCAAATTTACCACAGAAATTATTGCAAATTTTCCATTGTACATATTGCAAACTTACCACTGTAAATATTGCAAATTTGCCACTGAAATTATTGCATATTAAGCACTGTAAATATTGCAAATTTTCCACTGTATAAGTTGAAAATTTAAAACAGAAATTATTGCAAATTAACAACTCTAAATATTGCAAATTTACCACTGTAAATATTGCAAATCTTCCATTGTACATATTGCAAATTTACCACTGTAAATATTAAAAATATGCCACTGAAATTATTGCAAGTTAGGCACTGTAAATATTGCAAGTTTTCCATTGTAAATATTGCAAAATTACCACTGTAAATATTGCAAATTTACCAGTGAAATAATTGCAAATTTTCAACTGAAATTATTGCAAATTTTCCATGGTAAATACTGCAAATTTACCACTGTAAATATTGTAAATTTTCCACTGAAATTATTGCATATTTTCCATTGTAACTATTGCAATTTTACCACTCCAAATATTGCAAATTAACCACTGTAAATATTGAAAAATTTCCATTGAAAATATTGCAAATTTACCACTGTAAATACTGCAAATTTTCTAGTGAAATTATTGCAAATTAACCACTGTAAATATTTCAAAATTTCCATTGTAAATATTGCAAATGTTCCACTGTAAATATTTCAAATTTACCACTGAAATTATTGCAAATTAATCACTGTATATATTGCAAATTTTCCATTGTATATATTGCAAATTAACCACTGTAAATATTGCAAATTTACCACTGAAATTATTGCAAACTAACCGCTGTAAATTTTGCAAATTTTCCACTGTAAATATTGCAAACTTACCACTGCAATTATTGCAAATTTTCCACTGTAAATATTGCAATTTTTCCATTGTAAATATGGAAAATTTACCACTGAAATTATTGAAAATATTCCACTGTAAATATTGCTAACTTACACTGAAATTATTTCAAATTATCCACTGTAAATCTTGCAAATTTTCCATTCTATATATTGCAAATTTAACACTGAAATTATTGCAAGTTTTCCATTGTATATATTGCAAATTTGCGACTGAAATTATTGCATATTAACCACTGTATATATTGCAAATTTTCCACTATAAATATTGCAAATTTACAACTAAAATAATTGCAAATTTTGCATTTTAAATATTGCAAATTTACCACTGTAAATATTGCAAATTTTCCATTGAAAATATTGCAAATTTACCACTGTAAATATTGCAAATTAACCACTGAAATTTTTGTAAATTTTTAATTCTAAATATTGCAACTTTACCACTGCAAATATTGCAAATTTTCCATTGTAAATATTGCAAATTTACCACTGTAATATTGAAGAATTATCACTATAAATATTCAAGGTGTACCACTGCAATTATTGCAAATTAAGCACTGAAAATATTGCAAATTTCGATTGTAAATATTGCAAAATTTCCACTATAAATATTGCAAATTTACCACTGAAATTATTGCAAAGTAACCACTGTAAATATTGCAAATTTTCCACTGTAAATATTGCAAATTTGCCAATGTAAATATTGCAAATTTGCGTCGGAAATTATTGGAAATTTTCCTTTGTAAATATCGCAATTTTACCACGGAAATTTTTGCAAATTTTCCATTGTAAGTATTGCAAATTTTCCGCTGTAGATATTGCAAATTTACCACTGTAAATATTGCAAATTTGCCACTGAAAATATTGCAGCTCTTCTACTGTAAATATTGGAAATTGACCACTGTAAATATTGCAAATCTTCCATTGTAAATATTGGAACTGTACCACTGTAAATATTGCAAATTTGCCACTGAAATTATTGGAAATGTACTACTGTAAATATGGGAAATTTACCACTGTAAATACTGCAAATTTTCCATTGTAAATATTGCAAATTTGCGACTGAAATTATTGCAGATTTACCACTGTATATATTGCAAATTTTCCACTATAAATATTGCAAATTTACAACTGAAATAATTGCAAATTTTGCATTTTAAATATTGCAAATTTACCACTGTAAATATTGCAAATTTTCCATTGAAAATATTGCAAATTTACCACTGTAAATATTGCAAATTAACCACTGAAATTTTTGTGAATTTTTAATTCTAAATATTGCAACTTTACCACTGCAAATATTGCAAATTTTCCATTGTAAATATTGCAAATTTACCACTGTAATATTGAAGAATTATCACTATAAATATTCAAGGTGTACCACTGCAATTATTGCAAATTAAGCACTGAAAATATTGCAAATTTCGATTGTAAATATTGCAAAATTTCCACTATAAATATTGCAAATTTACCACTGAAATTATTGCAAAGTAACCACTGTAAATATTGCAAATTTTCCACTGTAAATATTGCAAATTTACCAATGTAAATATTGCAAATTTGCGTCGGAAATTATTGGAAATTTTCCTTTGTAAATATCGCAATTTTACCACGGAAATTTTTGCAAATTTTCCATTGTAAGTATTGCAAATTTTCCGCTGTAGATATTGCAAATTTACCACTGTAAATATTGCAAATTTGCCACTGAAAATATTGCAACTCTTCTACTGCAAATATGGGAAATTTACCACTGTAAATACTGCAAATTTTCCATTGTAAATATTGCAAATGTACCACTGTAAATATTGCAGATTTACCACTGAAATTTTTTCAAATTTTCCACTGTAAATATTGCAAATTTACCATTGTAAATATTGCAAATTTACCACTGTAAGTATTGCAAATTTGCCACAGAAATTATTGCAAATGTACTACTGTAAATATTGCAAATTTACCACTGTAAATATTGCAAATTTTCCATTGTAAATATTTCAAATTTGCCACTAAGAATTTTGCAAATTTTCCATTGTAAATATCGCAAATTTACTACAGAAATTATTGCAAATTTTCCATTGTAAATATTTCACATTTTCCACTGTAAATATTGAAGATTTACCACTGCAATTATTGCTAATTAAGCACTGTAAATACTGCAAATTTTCCATTGTAAATATTGCAAATTTACCATTGTAAATATTGCAAATTTTCCACTATAAATCTTGCAAATTTGCCTCTGAAATTATTGCAAAGTAACCACTGTAAATATTGCAAATTTTCCACTGTAAATATTGCAAATTTACCAATGTAAATATTGCAAATTTGCGTCGGAAATTATTGGAAATTTTCCTTTGTAAATATCGCAATTTTACCACGGAAATTTTTGCAAATTTTCCATTTTAAGTATTGCAAATTTACCACCCTAAATCTTGCAAATTTACCACTGTAAATATTGCAAATTTTCCATTGTAAATATTGCTAATTTACCACTGCAAATATTACACATATTCCATTGTAAATATTGCAAATTTACTACTTTAAGTATTGCAAATTTTCCACTCTAAATATTGCAAATTTAACTCAGTAAATACTGCAAATTTTCCATTGTAAATATTGAAAATTTACCACTGTAAATATTGCAAATTTTCCATTGTAAGTATTGAAGATTTACCACTGAAATTATTGCATATTAACCACTATAAATATTGAAAATTTTCAGTTGTAAATATTGCATATTTACCACTGCAAATATTGCAAATTTACCACTGAAATTATTGCAAATTTTCACTGAAATTATTGCAAATTTCCCATTAGAAAAACTGTGAGTTTCCCTTTATAATGAGTGGAAATTTGCAATTATAATTACTGCAAATTTACAGTTCTAAATATTGCAAATTTACCACTGTAAATATTGCAATTTTTCCATTGTAAATATTGCAATTTTCCATTGTAAATTTTGCAAATTTTCCATTATAATTATTACAAATTTACCACTGTACATATTGCAAATTTTCCATCGTAAATACTGAAAATTTACCACTCTAAGTATTGCAAATTTTCCACTGTAAATATTGCAAATTTACCACTGGAAATATTGCAAATTTTCCATTCTAAATATTGCAGTTTTACCACTGTAAATATTGCAAATTTGTCACTGAAATTATTGCAAATTTGTCACTGAAATTATTGCAAATTAAGCACTGTAAATATTGCAAATTTTCCACTGTAGATATTGCAAATTTTCCATTGTAAATATTGCAAATTTACCACTTTAAATATTGCAAATTTTCCATTGTAAATGTTGCAAATTTACCACTGTAAATATTGCAAATTTGCCACTGAAATTATTGCAAATTAAGCATTGTAAATATTGCAAATTTACCACTGTAAATATTGCAAATTTACCACTGTAAATATTGCAAATTTTACATTGTAAATATTGCAAATTTAGCACTGTTTATATTGCGAACTTGCCACTGAAATTATTGCAAATTAAGCACTCTAAGTATTGCAAATTTTCCATTGTAAATATTCCAAGTTTGCCGGTGTTATGATTGGTAATTTACCATTATAAAGATTGCAAATTTACCATTAGAAAGATTGCAAATCGACCGTTTTATTTATTACAAATTTACCATTGTAAAGATTCGAAATTTACCATTATAAATATTGCAAATTTACCATTTTAGAGATTGCATATTTTCCATCCTAAATATTGCAAATCTACCATTATAAAGATTGCAAAAATTACCATTGTAAAGATTTCACATTTGCCAATAAAAATATTGCAAATTTTTCATTTGATATATTGCAAATATACCGTTGTGTCGATTGCAAATTTACCGTTTTAAAGAGTGCAAATTTACCATTGCAAAGATTGTAAATTTACCATTGTAAATATTGCAAATTTACCATTGTAAAGATTTTAAATTTACCATTATAAAGATTGCAAATTTGCCATTGAAAGTATTGCAAATTTACCATTGTAAATATTGCAAATTTACCAATATAATTATTGCAAATTTCCTATTGTAAATATTGCAAATTTGCCATTGTAAAGATTGCAAATTTACCAATGTAATGATAGAATATTTATCATTATAAAGATTGCAAATTTCCCATTAGAAAGACTGTGAGTTTACCATTGTAAGGAGTGCAAATTTACCATTGTAAATATTGAAAATTTCCCCATGTAAAGATTGAGATTTCACCATTGTAAATATAGCAAATTTTCCATTGTAATTTTTGCAAATTTTCCGTTATAATTATTGCAAATTTACCACTGTAGATATTGCAAATTTACCATTACAAAGCTCGCAAATTTGGCATTGTAAAGATTGCAAATTTGCCAACATAAGTATTGCAAATTTTCCATTGTAAAGATTGCAAATTTACCATTGTTAATACTGAAAAATTACCATTGTAATGATTGCAAATTTACCATTGTAAATATTACAAATTTACCATTGTATAATTTCAAATTTACCATTTTAAATATAGACAATTTACCTTTGTAAAGATTGCAAATTTGCCATTGTAAAGATTGCAAATTTGCCATTATAAATATTGCAAATTTACCATTGTAAAGATTGCAATTTTACCATTGAAAAATTGCTAATTTGCCATTATAAATTTAGCAAATTTACCTTTGTAAATTTTGCAAATTTACCATTATAAAGATTGCAAATTTACCGTTGTAAAAATTGCAAATTTGCTGTTATAAAGATTGCAAATTTACCGTTGTAAAAATTGCAAATTTGCCGTTATAAAGATTGCAAATTTACCTTTGTAAGGAGTGCAAATTTACCATTATAAAGATTGCAAATTTACCATTATAAATATTGCAAATTTACCATTACCAACCCCTTCACTATAAGTTTGTGACCCATGCCGTGTCACTCTGTTACTCCTGCAGTGCTACTGTGCACCTACTGCAGTGTCAGTGTAACCCCTTCTTTGCTAGTTGTACCTCTACAGTGCCATGGTTTGACCCCTGCAGTATCACTGTGTGACCCTAGCAGTGCCAGTGTGGAACTGCTGCAGTGTCAGTTCAACTTCTTCAGTGCCAGAGTGTGACCTCTTCAGTGCCAGAGTATAACCCCTGCAGTGCCAGTTTGTGACCCGCTGACTGTCAGTATGTGGCCCCTGCTGCGCCAGTGTGTAACCCCTGCAGTATCAGTGTGACCCTTGCAGTGCCAGTGTGTGACCCCTGCAGTGTCAGTGTGACCCCTTCATTGCCAGTGCGACACCTGCAGTTCCAGTGTGTGACCCCAGCAGTGCCGGTTTTTTACCACTAGACTGTCAGTTTGTGACCCCTTCAGTGCCAGTGTGAAAACTGCAGTGCCAGCATGTGAACTCTGCAATGCCACTGTGGGACCCCTGGAGTGCCAGTTTGTGATCCCTGCAGTGTTCATCTGTGAATACTGCAGTGCCAGTGTGACCTCAGCAGAGCAGGTGTGTAGGCACTGCAGTGTCACTGTCTGATGCCTGCAGTGCCAGTGTGACCCCTTCTGTGCCACTGTGTGACCCCTGCAGTGCCGGTCTGACCTCTGCAGTGCCAATGTCTGACCCCGGCAGTTTCACTGTATGACCCCTGCAGTGCCAGTGTGTGACCCCTGCAGTGCCAGTGTGTGACCTCTGCAGTGCCAGTGTGGCCAGAACAGTGCCAGTGTGTTACCCGTGCACTGCCAGTGTGAGACGCCTGCAGTGCCGGTGTGTGACCCCTGCAGTGTCAGTGTGATCAGTGAAGTGCCAGTGTGTGACCCCTGCAGTGTCATTTTGTGATCCCTGCAGTGCCAGTGCGTGACCCCTGTGGTGTTAGTGTGTGAAACCCTCGGTGACAGTGTGTGACCCTTGCACTGACAGTGCGACCCCTGCAGTGCCAGTGTGTGACCCCTGCAGTTTCAGTGTGATCACTGAAGTGCCAGTGTGTCTCCGGCAATGCCAGTGTGTGACCACTGCACTGTCACAGTATGACCCCTGCGGTGCCAGTGTGTGACCCCTGTGGTGTTAGTGTGTGACGCCTGTGGTGTTAGTGTGTGACCCGCTCGGTGACAGTTTGTGACCCTTACACTGACAGTGCGACCCCTGCAGTGGTTCTGTGGGACCCCTGTAGTGCCAGTGTGTGACCCCTGCAGTTTCAGTGACCCCTGCAGTACCAGTGTGTACCCTGCAATGCCAGTGTGTGACCCCTGCAGTGTCAGTGTGACCCCTGCAGTATCTATTGTTCTGTTAGGTGGCCACTTTGCTTCATCGCCTAGCTTATATAGGGGCCACCCCTGATTACAATACTTAAAGAGAGTCTTCCTATTCTCTGTACCCCCTGTCCCAGCGATATCCTTCCAGTGTGCTCATATACACCCCAGGGGGCATTTCTTTAAGATCTCTTTACTCTGACCGCTTCCTACGCTATCTTCTTATTTCGATCAAAATTTACACATTTGCTTTAACCCAAACGCCCTTTCACAAATTCCCATTGTCACTCTAATAACACCCACACTAGATGTCTCCTCGGCAGTTTAACAATTTCCTAGCAGGCACACACAAAGCGGCGGGGCGGGGGGGGGGGCACCTCCGACCAGGAGAATCCAAATCTTCTGCAGCGGGTCGTTCTCGGTTTAGCCGCTCCAGTGACCTGAAGTAACAAACAATCGCGGTGGTAGTAAGGACGGACACTAGAGTGCGCTCTGTACCACGGAATGATTTCGATAGTCACTCGCAAGAACTTAAATTAGTTATTGACTATTTATGCCCTCCAGATATCCACAATACGCCACAGTGGCACTACAGGGGTCACACGCAGGCACTGCAGAGGTCACACAGTGACATTGCAGTTGTCACACAGTGGCTCTGCAGGGGTCACACCGGGTAACTGCAGGGGTCACACTGGCACTGCAGGGGTCACATTGTGACTGCAGTAGACACGCAATGGCAATGCAGAGGTTACATCCTGGAAATGTAGGCATCACACTAACACTGCAGGGGTCACACACTGGCACTGCAGTGGTCACACACTGGCACTACAGGGGTCATACACTCATACACTGGAACTGCAGGGGTCAAACACTGAGCTTCTTTGAAGGAAATTGCATTGTTATTGTACTGTAAGCCCAGATGCTGTCCTCCCAGCCATGAAATCAACCATGTGAGTAGAGCTCCTTGGATGTTACTGATGTCTGAGTTTATTTCAAAGTACATCTTTCACATTATTTACAATCTATAATAAAACCAGAATGTTAGCTACAGCATCCAAATTTATCCTAACAAATGATTGCAGGCATGGTGGGATGACACATGATTAAAGGCATGTGGTCAGGTTTTGTGCTAGGACAAGTAAATGGGATGGTGGTTTTCTTTGCCTAGTTAGGACAGTAACTAGTTAAACTTCCAGAAAAAGATTGTCCAGAGGAAGTGACTGGTAGGAAAAAAGTAATGCATCTCAGAGGAACATGCATCTGAGAGAAAAGTCAAGATACACTCAGTGGCTATTTTGCAATCTATTGTGTTTCATCACCCGGTGGCAGACACAGACAGCTAGCACGTAATCTCCCAAACCTCACGTCATTACGGACTTTGGCTCTGGAGTTCCCAATTCATCATAACAGTTCTAAGGATTCACAACCCATCGCCTGCGTGGCCCAAGCCTTCACAAGGGCTTTATGAAGAAATTGCCACCAGTGTTTAACAGGTTTGAATGTTGAATCATGATTTACCCGGAGAGATCCCAGCCCAGACAAATGACACGTCTAAGTCCTGTTTACGTGCCTGAGTGCCAAGGCGGTGCTTCCTCCCACTTTCCAGAGGGGGAGCCTGTTAAAAAAATAAGAGAGATTGTAACCAGCTTGAGTTTGCCTCTCGGGGCGGGGGGGGGGGGAAGATGTTGCAGGGGAATGAGCACCAGGCATGTACCCTTTTGCTTAATGTCTGTGGATGTCGGTGGAGCCCCTCAAGAATGCTTGTGTCACTGTGTGTTCAGGAAGTCACTTGCTCCGCAGAGCAAGGAGCACTTTCTCACGGCCAGTGCCGGGCAATAGACCCGGGCCGTGTCACCCGTGTGCTGAACATGCCTGGGAACAGCGCGGCGTTTCTTCACACACACCTGTGACCAGAACAAGAACGGGACGGCTCGCAGAGAAGCCAGGTGGGCTCCGCTCATTTCGGGGGAGCAGAAGGGAGGGCCAGAGCCCCGGGGATGCACCCCCGCAGCGGAACTGAACCTCGGAGCCGCTTCGCTGTTGCTGCTCCCCGACAAAACGCCCCAGCCCTTCGTTTGTCCCTGGGGAACGGGACGGGACAGGGCTGCTGCTGCAAAACACCCCGGGGCTCCCGCACAGCCTCTGCCCGCCCCCGCCGGGGCCTGGCCTCCCCCCGGAGGGGACACGGAGGCTGTGCCAGGGCCACGCCGCTCTTTTGCGTGCAGCGGCACAAATGCGTGCTCATGCCTTTGGCAGCTGCTGGGCAAAAGCCACCGAGAAGCGGGACATCCCTTCCACCCTCCCAAGCAAGGAAATGCGGCTGAACTGTTCCCTCCCGCCCCACCCCTCCTCTCACCCTCCATCCCGGGACAGGTGGCGGAGCCGCCCCTTCCCCACCTGGGCGGGGAAGGCGCCGCCAGTTCCTCCTCCCCCGGCCTCCTTACTCCCGCCCCATCCTCCTCCTCCTCGACGTCCCTGCGCTCCGCGGCCGGGCGGAGAGCTCAGCCGGGCGCGCCCCGTCCCGCAGCCGGCTCCAGCCGCTCCGCAAAGCCCCTGTGCACCCGCCGCCTCCTGCAGCAGGACGAGCAGAGGGAGGAGGAGGAGGAGGAGGAGGAAGGCAGCAGCCCGCAGCCCGCCCGGAGCGGGGCACGCACGTGTGCGCGCAACCCTCTGCGGCCGCACTCCAGCATGCTGCGCGGAGCCGCGCGGGGCAGAGCGGCGGAGAGGAGCTGATCGCGGCCGCGGGAGAAGAGCAGAGCAGCGACTCCGCGGAACCCTCCGTGCGTCCGTCCCGCCCGACCTCCTCCCGCCTCCGACGGAGCGGCGGTCCCGCAGCACGGGCGGCCGCAACCCCTTCGCCGCCGCCGTGCTGGTGCTGCTCCTGGGGCGCGTCGCCCTCTGCTCCGCCGTGGAGGAGAAGAAAGGTAAGGGGGGCGCGGGGGTCCCGCCGCCGCTGTGCCGGCTGCGCCCCGTGGGGCCGCGGGAGCCGGGCCGTGGCGCGCTGCGTTCTCCCGTGGGGAGCGGCAGAGGGAAAGTCCCGAGTACTTCTTTCCGTAAAAACAAAAAGCAAAAAGGCATAACCCAGAGAGAAGAGAAAGGGAAAAAACCCAAACCCATAGCAGCGATCGCGCAGCTCAGACTTCCTGATTCTAGGTTTATTTTCTTTTGTGGGGGTGGAGGAAGAAATAAGGGAATAAGCCTTGGCACATCCCATCGGTTGTGCTGCTCTCCTTTCTTGGTTGTTTTGTTGTGTTGGGGTTTTTTTTCCTTCTCTCCGCTCTCCCTGCCGTGTCCGGTCGCTGCCCGGCCGGGCGGCGGGCTCAGCCCCGCCCCGCAGCCGCGTAGCTCCCGGGTAAGCGCCGGTCCGGCAACCCCCGCCGGTCGCCCTGACCTGGGCACCTCCGCTTGTCCTGGCGAAAAAAACCCAATAATAAATATAAATATATATGTATGCACCTGGAACGAGGGGGGCGTGGAAAGAGGGGAAACTTCATGTGGGTTCTGGTTCCCCAGTTATCACCCGGAGGAGCGGTTTATCCCCCTGCCTGACCCAGTGTGGAGAAGCCGCCGTCCCCACTCTGCCGGCGCTGTCACCCGTGGCAGTGACCGCCCGGCACGGCGCTGCGTGGGAACGGCTCGGAGGGGTCTGCTGGGGCTGCTGCTTTGGCTGGGGGAGAGGCGGGTTTTCTTGGGTTTGTTTGAGAAACTGGTTTAGGGGGTGAGAAACCATTTGCGGCCAGTCAGATCTGTCGCTTTTTCTCTGTAAGTGGTCTCTGTTGTGAGTTTGGAGGGAAGGCCCCGGCCTCGGTTCCTCTTTATCTTGGAAATCTGCCAGGCAGGAAAAAAAAATGTGCATATTTGGGTTGTTTGCCTTTTTAAATTTTTTTTTTTTTTTAACTTTCTTTCTTTTAAAAGAAAAGCTGGAGAAGAGAATTAATAGTTTTCAGAAGGGCTGATGCATGGCTTAAGGCAACTGAGTTAGTCTTTCATGACTGCGGACAGTAAAACCGCCTTAAAAAGGAGAAACACCCCATCCAAAAGAACTAGTTGCACAACCTTCAAAAACTGGAGAGATTCTCTTGTTCCAGAAATCAAGTTCATACCTGTTGTTGATGTAACATGGGCAGTCTTTCTTTCCTGGTTTTCTTTTTTCCCTCACCCTTTGAAAATGATGAGAAACAAGGTCACATCTTCTGATGTGTTAAAGTCTTTCGAGATGCAGTCTCAGGTGCACATGCCCTGTAGAATATATCAAGCGGGAGGAGAAGTACCTTGTTCATAGTGTTTAATTTTTGTATCTCATAAACTTAGGAGGGTGCCAGTTATTTGAGGATTACTAAATAATCAACAACTTAGTGATAAACTCAATAGAGAATATTGTCAGTATGTTCTGTCAGCAAGTAACTTCCTCTGAGGAGAGCTGGAGGCTCAGTGGCAGTGGTGAAGGCAGAAGTAGTTCTTCAGCAAGCATTAAATGGTCTTTATTAGTTTCTTCCCATACTTGAGGATAAGCAAGAAAATAAGTCAAGGGTACAAAATGAAGCAGCATTTGAGAATTGCAAGATACTGGTTTGAAGTGACAGGTCCAACAGGTAGTAGAGCAGTGTATGTCAAGGACGTGCCACCTTGATCAAGTGATAGGACACACCATCAAAATTCAGAGTAATTCTGGAAGTAAACATGCTGTAATAAATATATGCAACAGTCTTGAGTTTTAAGACCAAGTTCTGTGGATTTTAGAAGTTCAAATCACATATGAAATTGCACTTTTTAAGATTTCAACCCAAGTTGTTCTATTACCAAAAAGATGTCTCAAAATACAAACCAAACCCAACCAAAAACCTGGGCAAATGTTTTTGGTAGAAGAATGTCAGAATCAACCTATAAAATCTGATCAAAATAATGTTTGGATGGAAACTTAAATACAGTTATGTCTTTTCCCAAAATTTTAGAATGAGTTCTTTGAATATGGATGAGAGAAAACTGGTTTAGTTAGAACACTGTAGTCATTAAGGTACAAAACATCCCCCTGATGGTGCATATTCCAGAACTAAATGGCACTGCTGGAAACTGATGTACATTCAGGGATTGAAACCTGCCTCCATCTCTATCTACCTGCTCTGATGTTGACCCAGATTAACCACAGTGGAACTAATCCGGATTTCCAGTGATGTACCCCGGCTGGCCTGCGTGGTGGTACCCGAGATAAATCCCTGTGACAGCCGGCATGCCACTTACGCAGGATGTATTTGACCCACGTCCAGTTTTGTGTGTGTCAGTGCTTGGTGACAGCACTACAGTTAAGTGCACTGCTTTTTGTTGCTATATATTGGTTACGTATCTCTAGTTTTGATCTGTAGCTGCAGCTGTTGTGGGATGGGAGTGAGCGTGCGTGCAAGCGTGCTGGGCAGCTCAGGAGCTGCAGAAGTTGGCTGCGATGGCCTTGGGTACCTGATGATGTCTTACATGACTTTCTGAAAAATAAAAGAAAACTAAGTTCCTTAATGATGTTGAAGTGTTAATGTTCATGTGAACTGAAAAAACTCCGATACCTGTGCATACATACATACTGCTATTACCTGTTGCTACCTCAGCCATTGTTTTGTAGGTGCAGTGCTGTGTATTGTTCCATACTTACTTGCAACAGATGCATACAAGTAGACTAATCTTTGTGGACTGTGTAGGGCTTGATCTGGTTATGTGCAAGCATCCAGTGCCTGTTCAGATCCCTGCAGTGTAACTGCCCACTGCTCTGTGGGGGCAGAGATCCCTGTGGAATGGGCCTGCCTGTGCGGGCTCCTGTGGGAGCAGGCGTGGGGACTTCCCAGGAGCTTGGCTGAGGGGTCAGCAGTGTGCTCTGCCTGCCTGGTGCCATGAGCTGGGTCACAGGTGAAGGACATCTCATGTTCCTGTTGCAGTACTGGGGATACTGGTGAGCTGTTTTGTCATTCCTGTATTTGTATTATCACTGATGTGAGTGGAGTTTTCTGTGTGGAGACAGGAGCGAATGTGTGTGTGTGTAGGTATTTATTATCTAAAGTCTTGTCTATGCACCCTTCTTTTTTTCCCCCTGCCTTGGTAAACGGCCAAACTTTTTTTTTTGATTTAGAAACTAAAATACATTGGTGCAGCCTTGACAGTGAATGCAGTTAGAGATACGGAAACTTAAATACAGATACAATCCAATTTGGTAGAATAACATCATTTAATAAGTAGTCTTGACTATAGATTTGCTATTACTCCAGTGCCTCAGTGTATGAATGCTTAAGAACAAACCCCAAATCCTCACATCCTTAAAGGCAATTTCTGATAAGCAGGGAAGGGAAGGTAAAGTGCCAGCAGTCATCTCCTTAATTTGGGCAATCTGCAAAATACAGTGACTGTGTGCAAAATGCCACAAAAGAGATTGGCCTCTCAGGAAAGTGTGTGTGTGGTGAGCAAATTACATACAGAAGTGATAGTAGTACATACAAATGTGTTATTTCTTGCATCAAGAGTATATTGAGAGATTTGCAGATAAATAAGAAATCAAGATCAATGCCCTGGAGACTTTACAGTCAGAGTAGTCCGTTGTAATTTATTTGTTAATTCATAGAGAGAGACTTTCAGGGAGTGTCGCACAATGCCATTATGGTCCTCAGGGCTGGCTTTTGTATTTGGGTATCCATATATCACTGAAATCACTGGGATATGCTAGCTTTAGCAGCAAGATAGCTGACTAGTCAAACCAGTTCCTTCAGAAGGTGTCCTTATCTTCCTGGAGCACACACAGCTTGCCTTTGCTTAATAGCTCTTCGGAAACAAGCCTAGTGAAAAGTTTACTTCATTTTAGGGAGGACCTTCATGGAATGGATTTGTGTAGAAACTGTTGGTACTGCCACAAACTTCTGGATTAGTCCAAGTTTCAGTAGCACATGTGTATCAGTCGCCCTTCGTATATGAGTGGAGTATCCCAGAAAGAGCTGACATATATTCAAAATTCATTGTCAGCATGGTATGGTATGGTATGAGCATTGGTGTTTACAGGTTCGAGAACTTGTGTCAAATCTCATGTTAGACTCCAGTCTGTATTGCAGAAGTGCAGGTATAATGCAAATGTTGTTGTACTGTCAGGGAAGTGCTTTGACTTGGAGAACTTTAAACGGGGGAGCCAGGATTGCATCCTCTGGCCAGCCTACATTAGGAGCACTTGTTGAGGTGGCCTGGCTGACAAACCTTTTTAATTGAGACTATTCCAAACAGGGGTGAGGTCTTATTCTGCAAAAAGATGACCTGCTAGCTAAAGCAGTTGTTATTTTGGAAATGTGTGAATTGCATTAGGCATCTTCTGTTTATGTTTATAATTTCTCCAAACCCCGATCTGCTATATTGCTCTCCTTGCACACCTACTAGGGGAAAATGCCATTGTGTTGGTCAGAGCTCAGCTGGCACAGGGATAGCACTCGATCCAGTGAAGACTTTGCTAGTTTTAGCAGAAAGGGGAAGTTATTAGGGAAGTCAGCAGAGCTTTTATTTGCTCCTCAGTGGAAGGCATGTTCTCACTTCGCTTCCCGGATTTGCTCTGTAGCAGTTGTAGAAGGTGTGTGCAGCCTCCAATGAATACTCAAGCAGCAATTATTGCTGTGATGGGGATAGTCACCTGCCTTGCTCTTGCCTCAAGGTTGGCTTGAGCAACATGTCTTGCTGTAAGTGCAGTTGGAGAAGTTAGTGCAGAATTTGCCTCTCTTGAGTCCTAAGTAGCACTTCAGCCAGCGCCTGTGTTGGGGATGATGACTGAGCAGGAGCTGCTGCTTCATGGAGCTAAGGAATACAGGAGAGTGGGAATAATGATGAGGGATTAGCAGACTGGCCTGGCACCTCTGGGATGCACCCTTAGAATGAGGCTGATGCAATGCAAATGTCCTCGGGTCTGGGTGACACGGGTGGGATTAAAGCTGCGTTGGTTGTGACTGATGAGAAGTCCTCTGTTCCTGAGGACTGCTGCCATTTGTACCTGTAGGCTCTGGAGAGCTGGTGAAGTGCATGAGGACATGGGGAGCCAGCACTACAGATCTATCAGCTTTGTGTAGGTGGGGGTAGAAAGTGTCCACGTGATTTTTAATTTTTTTTGCCAGGAGTTAATGGAACACAGTGTGGGAATCCACTGTGTGAAGTTTTGTGTGGATTCTGACAGTTGTTGTTCAGCTTGGTACAGTATGTGCTGACCCTGTTAAATTTGTATTGATTTGACCTTCTCCTGTGCTCTCTCACTTCCAAGAACACTTCATTAATAGGTGCAGTATGAGATCTAGCAGCGTTCTTGCCCATCCTACTTTTTGATGTGTTACTTCTTGGCTTCCAACTATAGCAAATGGAACTGTAATACGTCTCTTTTTAGGACTGAATTCTGATGACCTAAGAGCATTGAGTAATAGCGTATTATTTTTTTTCCTCAGAAGTAGTTACAGAACGTTTGGCATGAATGTGGGCAGCAGAAGTAATTCCTAAAGGAAATGTGGAAAAAAAGATGTACTCCTCTGTACTGAGAAGTTGGACATGCTTTCATAGTTTGTCTCACAGGGAGAATGTGTAGGTGTGAGTTGTGTGCTCCCTGTGCTTAATAATGTTACTGAGGGTTGCTTACAGGGAAGAAGCATGAGAAACCTGCGTTTGAACAGGAGAACTTTCTGATGACCAGAGTGAAAAGACAAGGCCACGTGGGTTGGCCATTGAGCTAAGAAGTATGCTTACTACCACATTGCACCTTTTTACATTTTTTTTTCTTTTTTCAGAACTCAAGGCATTACTAGGAGAGAGCAGCCCTGGATTTACGTAGCCTATAAAGGCGTGTGAGCTTTCATTTCAAAGTTGTAATGCAAAGTCTATTTTGGCTGTTGACAGATCCATGCAAGGCAGATGTAAGGTTCTTCCTCCTGCCAGCACGCCTTCTCCTGCCCAGCACATCTGCGCACATGAAAGTAAACATCTACGTGTTCGCATGCATGTCTCTCTATTAGAGTGCAGCAAATCATGGGCAGGTTTTGTTTGTTTCAGTGGCTGAAGGGAAAAAAAAAAAACAACCCAACCTGGAAAAAAAGAATAACTTCCAGTCAAACTGAGACAAATATGTCAGGGTGGTTCTAGTAGAGTGATGGGGGGAAAAGCCCCAACAACAAAACCCCAACCAAAAAACCTTTTTCTAAGACAATCTGGAAGATTAAATTTTACCTCAGACCATTTATTTTCTTTTTAAGTTGGGTAAGAAGGAAAATGAAATGCCATTTGAAATGAAAATTTGCAGGTTTATTTTGAAAATACCAGAACACCACTTAATTTTCTTACACCTCCTTCCCACCCATCTTTTTTATCCGAGGTGTGTTTGCTGAGTTTGGCTCAAATTAATGAACTTACTTCAATTCCCTTCTTCCTCCCATGAAAACTTTGGGTTTTGGGGTGGGGTAAAGTGTCATTTATATACACGTAAAAAGCACAGCTCTGAATGTTAAGTAGAGAGATAAATGCTGTCTGAAATGTTTGTGATCACTTTTCCATTTTCATCAAATAATAATAAAAATAACAAAATAACAATGAAAATAATAGAAATAATAAGATAATGAGAATTATTAATATAATAAATAATAAAAGAGCATAGCCACCCCAGGTAGATGGCTCCTCCTGGGGCCTGAGGGGCGAGTGGGCAGGGGTGGGATGTCGGGTGGGATGTTTTCCGGGGACAATGTGGAAGGAAGGAGGAAAGGATATAAACCAGCTGTCTTGATGTCAGTATAGTAGTATTCTAGCTGTGGCTTTTACAAGAAGAAAATTATCAGTTTGTGGGAACAGGGTTTGTGTGTGTTTGGTAATCAATACCAGTTTTTTTTCATTGCATGTAATTAATTGAGTCTTTTTTTTTTTTTTAATTCTTAAGTTCAAAATGCTCTTGTAGAACAGTTGTGTTCTCTGAAGTTCACTCAGGAGGTAACACTAAGGAAGAAGGCAGGGTTCAAGGAAGAAGCTTGTTTTAGCAGTTGGGTCAGTTATTTCAACAATGCCTTTAGCGAAGAAGAGGCTGTTTGCACAAATCAGTAACTAGTTCCCATGATTCAGATTGAATCACATATAGTTCAAGTCAAGTTTAGTGATCAGGTAGTGAGGTGGATTATGAACTGGCTGAAGGGAAGAAGCCAGAGAGTTGTGGTTAATGGGACGGAGTCTAGTTGGAGGCCTGTGACTAGCGGAGTCCCTCAGGGGTCGGTACTGGGACCGGTGTTGTTTAATATCTTCATCAACGACCTGGATGAGGGTACAGAATGTATCCTCAGCAAGTTTGCTGATGACACCAAACTAGGAGGAATGGCTGACACACCAGAGGGTTGTGCTGCCATTCAACAAGACCTTGATAGGCTGGAGAGTTGGGCGGGAAAAAACTTAATGAAATTCAACAAGGGCAAGTGTAGAGTTTTGCATCAGGGGAAGAACAACCCCATGTACCAGTACAGGTTGGGGGCTGACCTGCTGGAGAGCAGTGTAGGGGAAAGGGACCTGGGGGTCCTGGTGGACAGCAGGATGACCATGAGCCAGCAATGTGCCCTTGTGGCCAAGAAGGCCAATGGCATCCTGGGGTGTATTAGAAAGGGAGTGGTTAGTAGGTCAAGAGAGGTTCTCCTTCCCCTCTATTCTGCCTTGGTGAGGCCACATCTGGAGTATTGTGTCCAGTTCTGGGCCCCCCAGTTCAAGAAGGACAGGGAACTGCTGGAGAGACTCCAGTGCAGAGCCACAAAGATGATTAAGGGAGTGGAACATCTCCCTTATGAGGAAAGGCTGAGGGAGCTGGGTCTCTTTAGCTTGGAGAAGAGGAGACTGAGGGGTGACCTCATTAATGTTTATAAATATGTCAAGGGTGAGTGTCATGAGGATGGAGCCAGGCTCTTCTCAGTGACATCCAATGATAGGACAAGGGGCAACGGGTGTAAGCTGGAACATAGGAGGTTCCACATAAATGTGAGGAAGAACTTCTTCCCAGTGAGGGTGACAGAGCACTGGCACAGGCTGCCCAGAGAGGTTGTGGAGTCTCCTTCTCTGGAGACATTCAAAACCCACCTGGACATGTTCCTGTGTGACCTGATCTAGGTATTCCTGCTCTGGCAGGGGGATTGGACTGGATGATCTTTTGAGGTCCCTTCCAATCCCTAACATTCTGTGATTCTGTGATTCATTTGAATAAATAAATGACTTCTAGTAAATGAGACAACCTCTGCAATTAGGATGGCATGCTGCATATTTCATGTTATTTATTATGTGGTTTTCAATAGATATGATTAAGTTGGGTTACACTTGGAATGCTAGGTGGCATTTCAACACAAGCCACATAACCAAAGCTTACATTGAAATGAGATACACGTTTGTTTTGTACAGGTGGCATTGTGCTGTGTCTTCAACGCTTATGTTTTCTTATTAATTTTTCACAAGGAGATACTTAACAGGGGAAAGGAGTCACCTTGCCAAGTGCACCTCCATTTTCTTTAATTGCAGTGAGGAGTTCTCAAGCAGATGCTTCCTCAACATTTGCAATTTGTGGCAGTCTTAGCTTTCCTTCTGTTTTCCTGGGCCACAGAACAGCCTCGGTTGGAAAAGACCTCTAAGATCATCAAGTCCAACCATTAACCCAGCACTTCCAAGTCACCACTAAAATGTGTCCCTCAGCACATCTGCATGTCCCTTAAATACCTCCAATGGACATGCCATAACCAGAGATGCAGAAAACTGCTTTTCTCAGGTGTGCTCATGGATTATGCACTATCCCTGGTGTTTCCAAGGGGACCTGCTTCATGGTTCACCTCTAACTTCTGCTGCTGGGTTTGGACTTGTGTTGAGAGCATCGCAATTCAGTGTAGAAAACAGGGAAGAAAAGGTCTTCTTGGCCTTTGTTTCCTAATGCTGTTATTTTGTAGTTTGTCTTAAGTAGCTGTGTTATGCAATCAAAAAAAAATCCCATGTGGTTTTGACTTTGTGAAAGTAGTATTTAAAAACATATGGTCACTTTACTACTCTGTCACAACAGGTTATGCCATGTGCAAAGCAATGTTGATTAATTTAAGTAAATACACCTTGAGCTGTCAAAGGGAATAAGCAGCTCTGTCTGATGGTGCGCTCTGAGAACAGGTGAGATTTGGGGACCTACTGGCCAGATGATGGATCATCTGCTTTATTCAGGAGAAAATTTTGCTCTCGTGTTTCTTTCCAACTGTTTCGCTTAATGTAACATAAAAGATCTGTAAGACACTAGGGATACCGATTTGTTAAGAGCCTTTCAAATTAATAGATACCATATCTTCAGTGCTAGATTAAAATACTGGTTTGTGTGGCATTGCTCTTTTCCCACAGTTTTGTGTGAGTTCACCATTTCCTCTGCAAGTAGAAGTTACTGATTCTCCAACTTGAAGGTGCTGGTGGTGGACTTTGCACAAACTGTGACTTTGGATGCTCTAAAAAAAAATAAATCCCTCTTCATTCCCTTTAATAATTGGGAAGGGAAAGCTGTGGTAAGAGCAGATACGACTAATGTTTGAAAAGCTTGCTTCTAATGTGTTAAATCTGGAGGTATGGAGATCATCTGCAGGGCACATGAAGACAAGGAAACTTTCCCTCACAGAAAAGTGTGGGGGAGATGTCCTGAAATCCCTGAGTGAGAGCTGGTCACTGCTAGGCACGATGTTGGGAACTGCTGAACAGAAAGGCCTTTAGTCATGAGCTGTGACATGTGAGGAGTGGTTTTTTGTCCTGCATTTTTATTGCAGCCTCATGAATGGAAACTTGACATTCTCACTTGTTGGATAAGGTTCAATTTTTTGCTGCTCTTCAGATTAGTTTTGCACTAAGTCCATGACCTTTTCCGCCCCCCCACTCCCCCCCCCAAAAAAAAAAACCAAACAGAAAACCCCAAGCGAAAACCCAATGAAACCAGAACAAAAGAAACCAATTTTTTTGGAAACAGAAGTCATAATTGGTAAAATCCTGACTCTGGAAGCTGCTTTGTCAGAGCTAGACCATAATTCAAGATGTTGGGTCTCCACATGAGCACGGGTTTTGCAGCACAGAGCAGCGTGCAGGAACACGGGGCCCTTGGCCTTTGCTGAGAGTTGGGAAATGGCGGCAGCCTGACTTTGTTTTCGGAGTCTGCCTAAAGGAGGGAAGTTGCTCCCTGAAAAACAAGCTGTCAGAAAACCTAGCAACAGCCTCATCATCTCCTCTCCCTCAAGTACTGATCCAGGTCTTTCCCAGTGGAGACCTGTGGTAATGCGAACAGCAGATGAGTGATGCCCAGGAAGAGTGTATTTCCCTCTCAGACTCAGTGTTTGAATTCTGACTGATATCTGATGGCTCACAGTGAGACCATTCCCTACCGAGGCACAGTAGCTGACAGGGCATTGATTGCCCGTACAAGTGGACCATTCGGTGTTTCCTTTCTGATGAAAACCTCTCTTGCAGTTCTTTGTGTACTCGCACATGTTGGGGTCAGGGCACAGCTTTCCATTCGAAGTTTCACTGGTGGAGCAGAAGCAGCCAACGTGCAAATGGAGCTGGTGTCTTTGTGCAGCAGACTGGATGAAATGTGTGAGGCTTGCGAGGTGGTATCAGCTCCCTGCTTTGCCTTTGTTGTCATGGTTGTAGCATCTGGGTAGATATTGATGCCATTATCACTTCCCTAAAATTAATGGTAGAAGTTCAGCCTTTGGGAGTAGTTAGGGTAGATGTCCAATTACTGGATCAATTTGATATTTTTCTTTTTGTTTGGGGTTTGAAAGGATTATCACTGAAATGCTGTCTCATTTCCATCTAGTCTTCAAAAAGTAATTAAGTGTTAAGCAATGGTATTGTCAGTCTGTTTCCTGCCTAATAAGGTCTCCAAGGTGCTCTTGTTAATGATTTTATTATTTCAGAGCTGCTCTTGTTCTCTCTTTCCCTCCTTAATGAGGCAGATCCCCTAGGCAGTATCACTTTATCACAGTTGTCTGTGGTAGATGAACTAATCTAGGGCTATTGGAAGTTTTTGTTCATTCAGTGTGTAAAATGCTCCCATCACTGTGTGTGGATAATTCTCCCTAACACTTAAAAGATTTGTTAAGTGCAAAAAAAGGAAGAACAGACCCTTTCTCTAAATGAGGGTCATCTTGATTTGAACAGCAGCAGTCTGGTTTGCATCAATGAGCACATGGTATTCAGTGAATTAAGAGTAAAAATAGCTAATTAACACCACCTCTCTTTCTTTTGTGTCTGGTCATTAGTTACTGTGAACCAAATTAATGCCTGATAGCATAGGGCATGGAAGGTGCCAATGCCAAGCTCAGGTCAAGAACTGAATTCTTTGAGATTCTGGAAAGAAATATTCCCTTTTTTATTGCATTGCCTGTTTTCCAGAGCTGCCTTCATGTATCGTGGAATTTAATGCATGTGTGCTTGTATGCTCAGCTAATGTCTGTATTTCATATTTCATCATATGAAGAGAAAATCTGCTTTGGTTATGAGCACTTGAAAGGGACTTGGGCTATTTTCTCCTGGTTTAGTGTGGTACCAATTGGATCCTGTCTGTGAAGTAAACTCCAGTACTGTTTCGAAGACTCGGAGCTTTTCAAAAGTAGCAAACGTGACTTCTGAGTACACGGTCTAGTTATAATGGACAGGATTATAAAATTGTTTGGGGCCGATACTGTACTATTGAGAGTGACGATATCATACTGGTAATCGCACTGTTGGGCTTAATGGCCCATAAACTTTGATAAAAGCTTTTGTAAAATTGTCACCAATAATTCCCTCCATTGTTAGATTGCCAATGAACATCTTCATCCCTGGAATAAATTGCTACCATCAATTGTGTTTGTGTAATTATATAATTGTGTAATTATATAAAATATGACTTTCGCTCTGAAGGTGTAATAACTCAAATAAAAAAAAAATAATACTGCCAGTTGGAAATTAATGGGTCAGATGCACAACTGCTGTAACAGCTGAGAGCTCTCTCGCCTGGGTTGGGCTGGGGTAGGTTTACACCTGAAGCTGGGGTCCCGTTTGTGGAGCATAGGTCATGAAAAGACACCTCTGCCAAGCACTCACTATGTCAGCAGAAATGGGAAACATCATTGCTGGTTTTGTATGAAAAATGGAAAAATAGTTGAAGTTTGCTGTAATTCTACTCTATTGCTAGTTTTCTCTGTGGTTGTTTTAGCAATGGCAGTTATTAGAATGTGAACATTAAAAAGGTGTAATTACTTTCATAACCATTAATATGCCATTCTAAAAAAAAAAAAAAAGCAGAAGCACTTAAATTTTGTCTGTAACTTACAAGCTCTGTCAAGGTATTCTCTCTTTCAAATGGTTTTCACAGCTACTAACTTCCTACCTTTCTTCCCCCGCCCCCTTCATCCCTTCCACATAATTGGTTAAATAACAAATTATCAGCCACAGCGTGAATGCAAAATGGGCTGTAATCCAAAGCAGGAAGAGAAGGAAGTTCTCTTGCAAGAAAATAAATAGCACAGGGTATTTGTGAGAAACAAGCTCACAAAGTTTTTATAAAATTTATTTGGGGACAAAGTCAGTGGGGCAAAAGAACAGCGCTGGGCGCATGACAAAGTCAGAGGCGCGACTTTTACAAAGTTAACTTGGTACTTACACATTCGCTAACAATTCGGGGGGGAAAAGGGGGGATGGTATAGTACGGTTCAGGGAAAAAAAAAAGGGGGGGGGGGGCGGTTTCGTCTTTGCTGTCTTTGTTAAGCTCGCAAGTTTCTTATCTCGGTCGTCTGAGTCCTTCAGGAGGTGCCAGCCGCATCTGGGATTTCGGGGGAACCTCCCCATTGAGGCAGGTTTACATCGATCACCCAAAGCAGCCAGAAAGATAAGGGCAGAGTCTGGTTTTCACGCCTCTGCAATCACAGCTTAACGAACTACAAAGGAGATTTACACACATATTCACACACTGATGTATCTACAAACTAGCTACAGGAGGAGATATTCAAAGACTAGCTACAGCAGGAGATAACAAAGGACATGTTTTAGTATAAAATACAAAGAAGAATATAAAATTGCATGTTTCATTCCTTTCAAGCTTATCAACTTTAATAGTTATGCCTACAAGTGATTTTTGGTCATTTGAGAAAGCAAAATTAATAACCTAAGTGCTTTTTCTCACACCATGCAAGTTTGAAGATAAATGGAATAGAATTAATAAGCATCAGTAATGGCCTTATAATTGAAATAGTACAGACATTAGAGGTACATAGGGTGTTAGTAATCATATTAATTATTTGTTAACAGAAAGACAAAGTAATAAAATTAAAAATCAAAAAGCTTAGTTGTTCACATGCAGATCTAGAGGGACATTTTGTTACAGAAATAATTGCTTTTGCTTCATCCTCAGGGTGATATTGTCTGTGTCTGATTGTTTTTCCTGAAGAAAGCAGAGCAATCTAAAATTCTAAGTAATGCACAGCAATTTTAGGGGTGAAAATAATGACATTTTAGAAACCTCTTACAGCATCCCACCCCAACACAGTCAAAAGAAGCAGTGCTGCTAGGAAGGGTATAAGATAAATGGAATTACTTTTCTGTTAGAAGTATAATAGACTTGATTAGTTAGTCACCTGTGCTTGGATGTCCCTTGTGAGCTGTCAGGAGCAGATCAGTGTGGGGTTTTTAAATAATAATTACCCACTTGCAGAGAAGTGGCTTAGGCAAAAGCACAGCCGCTTTATTGATGATGCCTTTTGTGCATAAGGATGAATATTCCAGTTTGTTCTTTTCATTTTTTTCTGTGTAAATCTAAATCATATTTCCATAAAACTCTTTGAGGAAATGGTGCTGTTTGCTATTAAAGCTCATTTGTCAGGGATTTAATTTGATCAAAGTCAGTTATTTCTAATAAAGTGCTAGCAGCTAAGAGGGGATGCTGCTTGCATTCGAGGCTGGGGATGCCCTTGCCCTGTGCAAGCCACTGTGCATCAGCTGTCCTGGGACTGGGGGCAGGGGGGGCACACAGGAGGTATCTTTTTTTGCACCCTGACCAGTGCTCAGAGGTGAAGGCAACTCTTTGCTTCCTTGTGGTCAGGGCAGCTCTTTGAGCACCAGATCCACTCTTCAGGCAGTTGAATAGTCTGTATGGTCTGGGAACTTCATTGACGTGGGGTCTGGGAGCAAGAAACTCTGCAGCTGCTGGTCAGAAGGGTCTGTGGCACGGATGTGGCTCTGGGGCCACCCAGGAGTCTGAACAGAACAGCTGTGAGCTGCATCTGCTCTGGTGGGGGCTGGACTTGGGGAGGAAAGAGTTTAAACCTACAATATGTTGAACCCCTCCCAGAGTTCAGAAAGTCTACTTTGATCTTCATTATTGTAACATTGCATGTTGTGTACAGCCACCTTTTTTCTGCCACAAATATTGCTCCCAGCCTGCCACCGTTGGGCTTCCTGCCCCTACAAAGCACAGCAGAAGCTGGAGTTAAGGACTGAGCCTTTACAGAGCTTTGTCAAATTATATTTAATTTTGGCACTGTAGCCCAGTGACAGAGCAACTTGTGCAGCAGAAGGGAATCTGGATATGGAGCTGAGCTAGTGCTGGCAGCAGTGATGATGAGAATGCTTGAATTTGTTTTTCCGAGCTGGCTGGGGATTGCCTTTAGATCAACTCCCTTAGGAAAACTGCATCCTCACCACACAGAAAGGAAGCAGAGCAGTGCTAAACTCTTCCTACGCATGGGTAGGCAGCAGAGGAGGCAGGAGGACTGAGAGCATTGTGCAGTGTTTATGGCAGTGCTGCTGTTCTCCTCTGTGGAGCAGCTGAGCGAGATCTCCATTTAACCCAAGCTGTGTAAGTATTTACTGAGCAAATACCCATACACTCATTGCAGCTAGAGGCCCAGTTTGGATGTTGCAGGAAAAATCACTGTATCTGCACATTTTTGCAACTGATGGGAGCAACGGTATCATACCGAAGCTGGAAGACTTGTATTATGCATGTTTTAAAATCCTCTTTTACTGCCTCTTCTTGTGAATTTATGAATCTAAACGCAACAGGGTTTATCAGGATTCTAAAGAATAGAAGAGAAAAATAATTAACTATGTTTTCTGGTTAACTAATATCACCCTTAAAAACGCACTGCAGGATAGATAGGTTTCTGTGAGAGGGTGGGTTTTTTCATCCACGTGTGAAGTGCCTGTAGCTAGAGGCAAGATGTTGATTAAGGTCAGTCCTGGATCTGGTTGTGTTGAAAAGCTGTCTGGTGCCAAAAGTTGTTCGAAGCCTGAGTACATGGGTCTACTAGCTCTGAGATTTGGATGAGGAAAAGATTGCCTCTCCTTCCTCTTCCCCTGACTTTCTTCATACTTAGATTTTTTGGTAAATCATTTCTACTGTTGCAGTATTGGTACAGCTTTATCATACCTAGACCAAAAAGGCACTACTTAAAATAGTATATAGAGTTTCCATGTCAGACTTTCCAGGCTGTTTTAATTAATTCAAGAGGCTAAAGTGATTTTGAACAAACACTGGACCACATCTTGTTAGTAGTGCTAAAATGCTGCTAACCGCCATAGAAACTTCCTGCAGGTAATGATTCTTGTTGATTTGGGTGAAGCAGAAGTAGCACCAGAAACCTTAGGGTAGAAAGTGCTTTATTTCTTAGCATCATTTTTATCAGCTTATCATTTTAAATTGCCACCAAGCAGGTGATGTGACAGGAGGAGTTCGAGCTGTTCTTACAGTACCATCATGATTACAAAGCTGGAAAACATGGGGGGGAGGGGGGGGGGGGGGCGGAAATGTGTGCTGGAAATAAATGTGAAAACTTCTGATATCCATTTGCATTTCTGAAGGCTCACCTAACATGGGTGGTTTCTATCCAGGGTAGAACACACAGTTCTGTTAACATATTTTGCTCCCTTTTTAGAGTCACAGAATCACTATGGTTGGAAAGGACCTCCAGGACCATCAAGTCCAACCTTTATCCCATCATCTCCCTCACCACTAGACCCTGGCCTCAAGTGCTTCATCCACTCGTTTATTAAACACCCCCAGGGACAGCGACTCCACCACCTCCCTGGGCAGCCTGTGCCAGTGAACATTTCAATGAATTTTTAACTGAACTTTGATTTTTAAATGAAATCATTAATTTAAGTGAAATCATTAAGCCTTGACAGGGAGTGCTTTTGTTGTCACTTCCTAAATTCCCCCTGAGGTGAGGCCAGCCTATGCTGCAGAGCCCTTGCCCAGAGTCTGTGCCAGCAGCTGAACCGGTGGAATCACACCTGGCCCTGCCTGCTGGGCCCTTCACCCCGCATCCTCTCGATGCTTTTGTGAGCCCACTCATATGAATCTGTTGAGATTACAAAACCAGCATCCTGCGCTACAAAACCACAGACCACAGGTTACAATAGTTAGAAATATTGCCCAATGCAGCCTCTGCTTATTCAAAACTCCCCTTGGCCCCGAGCGGGTCTGTGCTGTGACAGGCTGCCCTGTCCCCTCCCAGCGGGCTTAGCAAGCCTTTATGGCACTTCTCTGTGTGTGTCAGCATCGAAACTACTTCGTGTTTTATTGTAAATTACTGTTATTTGCAGCTTCCAAGTTTTGCAGTTCCCACTGCACAGTGATCAAGGACACAATTTTTCCTTTGTATACATCAGTGTAAATCAAGATTAAGTCAGTCTTGTCACACGTGTAAAACTAGGAGGAATGAAAGGAAAATCAGGCTATAAACTATTTGGGTTTTATTTTTAAATAGCAAAATTAATGCCGCAGTTCAGCAGACACAGGGTGACCTGAAAAGTACTAGCTCATGCGTTACCAATGCATCTCCATTTAAATGCAGATTTTTGCTCCTAAGGAAGAACTTCAGGGAAATCTTCTCCAGATAAACTGTAACAGAATACCAAATGGTAATTCAATTTTTCACTTTAACTTGTGTTTCAGCTTATTGATCTTCATTTTCTGTCAGTTTGATGCAGCATTTGCCTAGGGGAAAGAGGATTACATTCACTCTAATAAAGCTTGTAATTAATAATTAATTTTTTTGATATTCCAAACGTCCATGCCAGCAGTGGCAAGTGACTGTTCAGTCATTCTCACACCAAAATAACTTCCTTCACTCAATCTGGTAAGGAAGGACTTGTACCTCATAAAGTCCTCTTCCAGCATGACCATTAGATGCTGCAGTTAAAAGCCCCTCTCTCAGCTGTCCAGATTTTGCTGTGTGTTTGGTAGATACGTAGGAATAACCAGAGGGCCTGCTTGTTCAATTAAGCCTTTCAAATTAATTACATCATTTGCTTTTGCCATATATTATATGCTTAAGAAGAAATATTTTCTCTGTACATGCCTCCCTCAAGCCCTAAGTGCAGTTTATAAGATGTACATGAGACCTTGATACAAGCTCTTTTCTGCTGGACTGAACTTAAAGTACCCTAAATAGTACAATGAAGTCTTAGAAATAATGTTTTTAAGTCAGTTGGATCATGAATACATTTATTAAGAGGAGTAATCTGCCATTGAGAGTTAGTATTTTTGCAGCTCCCAACATGATGAGACCCAATAGTTAACAATTAGTTCACACTGTTTCTCAGTTTCCAGGCTGAAAGCCTGCAGTGCAACAGGGAACACATTGCAAAGAAGGCTTAGGCAGCTGAAAAATAAAACTGCCAACCATGGTAGTGCTATAAATATGGTAAGAGTTTCTAAAATGCATTTTTAGGTTTCAGCTTTTTTGTTTGATTTTTTTATATATATAGCTTGATTACTTATAAGGTGCATTTTTGTTAACATTTCCAGATGTTGTTCTGGCAACCGTAAGATTCATTAATTTTCAAAAATCTTACATCTGAGATTAACATTTTCCACATGGCATCCTTAGCATTGTGTATATTAAAAAAAAAAATCAAAAGACAAGCAATACAGTAGTGGAAATGGGCAGTCTTGGGGTTAATGAGACCTCCTTTGTCATAAAAGAGATGTCTAAGAAATAATGATCTTTGCGATTATGCTCCTTTGGGGAGCTCACCTCTGAGCCCTCAGATCTCTTCTCTAAATTATCTCCAACATTCTCAAACCCTCACAGATTCAACCACCTGCTAAACAAAACAAAAACTGCTAATAAAAACCATTCCTCCACTCCCAGGTCAAAATAAGCCCTGTCCATGGCCATGGTTAGATCTAAATTAGCGATATATTGCAATCCATCAGACAGAAATGAGAATCTTTTGTTACTGGTAAGAACATAGGGCACGCCCTGAAAACCTGTCTCATCATAGATTTTGTTGTTTGGTTCTGGGGTTTGGTTTTTGGGGGGAGGTTTTTGGTAATAGTTTATTTCCCAAGACTTAAGCTCTTGCTAGGACTTAACAAATAACACTGAAAGCCATTTAAAAAAAAAAAAAAAAAAAAAAAGGAATGTATCAGGTATGAACTGATCAAACTTCCCACTTTTTTGACCTTGCACACTTTACATCATAACATGTGACACAGCAGGGAGTTTTCCTAGCAGGAGTAGATACGTACATCCTCTTATTTCTTTTACTGGCTTAAACCTGGTTTTTCACATTAATTACTCTTCATTTATTGAATGGAAAGCACGCATTTTTCATTATGCTATTTGAAATGTTGGCCTGTCATGAAACCAAGTATTTGGAATTGGTCCATTTGAGCCACGTGAATCAGCAGGACTGGTTTATAGTTTTTTGCATTTTCTCTCGCATCAGCATTTCAAACCCATCCTTGCAGGGAAGAATATCTGGTAGAAAGATAAAAGGCTCCATCTAGTGGGCAAGAACTTATTTCAAGGAAAAAAAAAAAAGGGGGGGTGAATTTTCACTTGATTTTATGCATGAAGAAATACCACTTTTGTTTCTTTAAGATGCCATGTTGTTCTTAATTCTTGCCTTCTACAGAGCCATTATTTCATATGCAAAGCTGACACATTAAAAATTGTTCTGACAGTCTTGAGCAAGAAGCAATAAATTATACTGAGTGGATTTATACAGAAGAGTTGGTCCACAAAGTTCTTCCTCACCCTGCTTCAAGCGTCAGTATCTAGTAACCAAAAATGGATCATTTGTGTGTCAACATTTTTTTTTCCAACTATTTCAGGTTCTTTATTACTCAAACTGACTGGAAATGTTCATAACTTGATCCTAACATTTAACACAGCATTTGAGGAGTACATGGGAAACTCTGCCAGTGTGTCACCTCACTTTCATTAAGTGACCAGTTTATCTGCAAAAGAGTGAAGCATGGGTTCTCTGGCAACTCAGGCAACAAGCAGCAGCAAGAGACACTGAACCACATCGTATGTCTTGCCTTTTGTCAGACTGTCGATCATTTTCAAGCCATACAGCTTGGCAGGATCAATTCCTCCTGCGCAGCTTCCAGCAGTGGGCAGACAGTTTAACACGCATTGCAGTAATACATTGCTACACCCAAGTTTACTATAGCCTGTGTTCACAGCCACAGTTGGAGTATTTGTCTCTGGGGCAAACCACAAAATAGAGCTTAACGTGTTGTTTTGCACACCTCTTGGTCACAGGGAGATCTCAGTTTCCAGTCATCCAGAGGATTCCTTTTGCAGTACTGACCCACCACACAGCCCTGGGGATCTGCCCAAACCATTCCCCAGCTGCAACTCTCCTTTGGATCCTTCATGGAAACGTTAATCCACAGTGGCAGCAGTGAGGACAGTCTTAGAGTTCTTACTCTGAACCTTTGGATGAGCAAGGACTAATACAGAACTGACTAGTCTTAGTGTGCCTTTGGGGAAGTTTGTATGTTTGCTAAATGAAGGCAGAGCTATCTCCAAAAGGGAGAAAATGGAAGATAAAAGTTAAACTGCCTTTATTTTATTTTTTTTTTTGTTTAGGGGCAGCTTGTATCTTTGGTCTCAGCTTGCAGGAAGTCTGTGTAACCCTGAAAACACGTCAGCTAAACCAATACTGAACGGTTGTTTAAAACTTCACGGGTATTTCAAAATTATCACTACAACCACACTGTTAGCTGTGTTAACTCCCCTAAAAGTGATATCAGCTGTTTGTTAGAGTAATGCCACCTGATTTCTACTGCACAGGCCACCTACCTTGCTATGCACGCTATAGAAGATGCAAGTCACTTCAAGGCAAAAGCTGTTAAATAAAACCACTTTTAAATGTTGGCCTTTGCTCTAGAACTGTTCACATTTTAAGATATTATAGGCTTGCTTCTGAGCTAAAGCAAATCCCACATTTGGAACTACAGTAAGATGCTCTGCCTCATTTTGCTTTAAATACCTTGTGGAGCACTGGTACTTGAGCTGATGCTAATGAAATACAAATTTCCAGATGCGAAACTCCGAGGAACATTTGACAATCTGCTCTTGTAATAATCTGCTGTAAACTCAAAATGCTAATTTGGGGATGAAGTATTAATTTATTCTCTACAGGTCATCAGATAGTCTCATACAAGACTTCAAATTAATATTTAACGTAGCTATTTTAGATGTTGTTTACCTGGGTTAGATTCACTCAGCTGTTTTTTTTCCATCTTTGTGGGGGCAGCAGTCTTTACAATACATGCACATCCATGGATTTGTTTCAAGAGTACCACTAAATCTCTTACTTATTTCCCACAGCTGATCAGGTGCTGAAGTTCAGAACGCTCGTCAGTACTTCCAACACCTACGATGGCTCCGGGATTGTGACTGTTGAGACAGACAAGCCTCTGCTGTGGACAATGGCTGTCAAAGTAGAAGATGTGCCATAGCTGCCTTTTCTGATCTGACACAACCTCAAGCGACTGCAGACTTTCACTGAATGAAGACAGTAAAGCTGTTCCAAAAGATATAAGCAGGCACTGATTTTATGTACTGAATGGAAAACAAGTCTGAAATAAAAGTCACTTGAGAACAAATCAAGGTTAGTAGCAATAATTGAGTACTTCATTCTGGTACCTCACACTACTTAATCAGAAGACACATGAGCTGCCACCCAATACAATCACAAACAGAAGCAAATGTAAAGAAACTGCTATTGCTTATCTGGTGTTCTGGGTTACAATGTATTCTATTACCATGAGCTGTTGAAACCAGGCACTGATGTTCCTTGCCTCCTTCCTCGGGACTATTCTTCTGTTAATGCGCCCATCAGTGCCTTGCCCCAGGACTCACCATCCCTTTGTGAGATGCTCCGGCCAGGGGGGAGGGAGCCAAGCATTCCCACCGGGGAAAAAATTTGGGGTTTGGGATAGCACGAGCAGCCTTACCCGCTGGGATCCCAGAGGACAAGGACCACACCGCCACTGGATTTTCGGAGGAGGACCAGACTTTTTCTTCTACAAGATCACCGCTTCAACAGGACCATTTCAAAGAGAACTGCAGCTGCCACTGGATCGGACTGGTACCAGCACCCTGCCCGGCAGGGGGCCAGGTTGTACCCCTGACTCTGTCAGGCCTGTAACCAGTTCCTCTGTATTATTGTTTTGTTGTATACATTAGTAAAAACTGTTATTCCCATTTCCTCCTATCTTTGCCTGAAAGCCCCTTAATTTCAATTCTATAACAATTCGGAGGGAAGGGGGTTGTATTTCTCTGTTCCAAGGGGGGCTCCTGCCTTCCTTAGCAGACACCTGTCTTTCAAACCGGGACAGATTTTGGCGCCCAACGTGGGGCCTGAGGGCATTGAGGAAAAAAAGGGTGAAAAGGGAATAACAGTTCCTGGGTAACCTGATTTTTTGTGCACTGAACGTGGGATCTTTGTTAGGCAGCACCATGTGGTCTAGTTTACTTTGGTTTGGGTGGCACGTGGTCGTGGCTATGCTTTTCCCCTTTGCAGCCCCTTATCTAAACATGGGTCCTCTGACTAAGGCTACCATGGCTGTTATCCAGCTTGCACTATGGGTTGATAAGTTGAGGAATTCATGGGTTTTTAATTTCCTGTGGAATGTGGGCACATGGATAAAGGGCTATCACACGCTCAGCGTATGTTTTTGGGATTACATTAAAAATGGTACCTTCTGTGAGGAAATAACACCAGGGGGAGTTTTCTCCCAACCATTCAACCAGTTCTTTGGGTCTGCTCCACCAGCTTTCAAAGGGTTTAGATTTCCCCTAGATACTATCCATGTGTTGCTAATAGGCCTACTCTACTTAGCCATCAGAGATAAGGTGAGATTGACTTGGATAACTACCTGGGCACCCACCCCAGAGACTAGGAATGCTGCCCCAGAACCTGACACGGCCCCAGAGGCTCGAGATCCTGCCCCGCAGCCTGACCCTGTCCCACGACCTGGCATTGCCCAACAGCCCACCTAAGAAATGGACCGGCCGAATTGGGTGGGGGTACTGGTGAAGGAAATACGTGAGATGCTGAGGGAACACACCTCCCAAACTAGTGGGAAACCTTGTCCTGAAGAGGGAGAGTCTGATGGTGCAGCAGTGGAACCCACAGATGTTACAACTGTGCAGGGTCCAGCTGAACCACAAGGACAGCCACAACCAGCAGCAGTCGCCCCTGTGCAGAGGAGGAAGTGCAAGGCCAAATCAGTACGCCCAGTTAATAATGGGGATGAACCAGAGCCCTCACAACCTGCAGGGGAGTCAGAGCCTGAAATTATCATCGAATCCCTGTCGTTCGACAGTCTCCGTAATATGCGAAAAGACATTGCGCGACGGGGACGTGAGCATTATACAACCTGGTTACTTCGGGTTTGGGACCTTATGGGTAAAGGCATACAACTGGATAGTGGCAGAGCCAGGTATTTGCGATCCTTGGCCCAAGACTCAGGGGTGGACCAGGTATTCGTAAGGGAGCCGGGGCCCCTTTCTCTCTGGGAGCGGATTTTAATGAGTGTGAGGGAAAGATTTGTCCACAGAGAGAGAATGCAGGAGTACCATCATAGAATGCAATGGAAGACCCTTGAGGAAGCGATCCAACAGCTGAGGGAAGTGGCAGTGTTAGAGGTACTCTTTGGGAGGGACGGACAGCATGATAATGACCCAACAAGGTCAAGTGTACAGGGCAGGTGCTGTGGAACCTGGCAAAGCTGGGGCCACAGCAGTATGCCACGTTCATTGCAACAATTAATGCTGATGACAACCAAGAGACAGTGGGTTCTGTTGCCAACAGGTTCAGATATTCTGAGAGTTTAGTCAATGGCCCAATGAAAGCTCATGTCACTGCTGTGGCTAGGGACCTCAAAGAAGAGATTAGGGAGGAGGTGATGGAGGAGGTGAGGAGGAGCAGCTCTCATGTGGCACCAGTGCAGGTCATAAACCCCAGAGTGAGAGCCCGACGTCCCCCAGCTAGAGAGAGAGGGTACACCCCACGATCTGAGCTGTGGTTCTTCCTGTGTGACTGTGGGGAAGACATGAGAAGGTGGGATGGGAAACCCACTTCTGTCCTGGCAGCACAGGTTCGTGAGCTCAAAAGGGAAAACACTAACCAAGGGGGTTCCACTAAAGCGAAAGTAGCCTCAGCCTCCCGTGACCGAGCTGCCAGGTATTACAGAAGGGAGGATGATATGTCGGATCCCCTTGAAGAAACATCTAGCAGGTATGCCCAGAGAATGGATGATAACCAGGCCTAGAGGGGCCCTGCCTCTAGCCAGGAAGAGGCACGGGAGAATCGGGTCTTTTGGACGGTGTGGATCCGATGGCCTGGCACATCAGAGCCACAGAGATATGAAGCATTGGTTGATACTGGAGCACAGTGTACCCTAATGCCATCGGGACATGTGGGGGCAGAATCTGTGTCTATTGCTGGGGTGACAGGGGGTCGCAGCAGTTGACCCTGTTGGAAGCTGAGGTGAGCCTGACTGGGAAGGAGTGGCAGAAACATCCTATTGTGACTGGCCCGGAGGCCCCATGTATCCTGGGCATAGACTTTCTCCGAAATGGCTATTACAAAGACCCAAAAGGATTTAAGTGGGCTTTTGGGATAGCTGCTGTGGAAGCAGAAGGCATTAGGCAGTTGAACACCTTGCCTGGACTATCAGAAAATCCTTCTGCAGTTGGGCTCCTGAAGGTGGAAGAGCAATGGGTGCCAATTGCCACTTCGACGGTGCACTGCCGGCAGTATCGGACGAATCGAGATGCCGTGATCCCCATCCACAAGATGATCCGTGAGCTGGAGGGCCAAGGGGTGGTCAGCAAGACCCACTCACCCTTCAACAGCCCCATCTGGCCTGTGCGCAAGCCTGACGGAGAATGGAGATTGACTGTGGACTATCGTGCTTTGAATGAAGTGACTCCACCATTGAGTGCTGCTGTGCCGGACATGCTGGAGCTCCAGTACGAGCTGGAGTCCAAAGCAGCAAAGTGGTACGCCATTATTGACATTGCTAATGCATTTTTCTCCATTCCTCTGTCACCAGAGTGCAGGCCTCAGTTTGCCTTCACCTGGAGGGGCGTGCAGTACACCTGGGACCGACTGCCCCAGGGGTGGAAGCACAGTTCCACCATCTGCCATGGGCTGATCCAGACTGCGCTGGAAAAGGGTGAGGCTCCAGAACATCTGCAGTTCATCGATGATATCATCGTATGGGGGAACATGGCAGTGGAAGTGTTTGAGAAAGGAAAGAAAATCATCCAGATTCTCCTGGAGGCCGGCTTTGCCATCAAGAAACGCAAAGTCAAGGGACCTGCCCGAGAGATCCAGTTCCTGGGGGTAAAGTGGCAAGACGGACGGTGCCAGATTCCCACCGAGGTCATCAATAAGATCACTGCGATGTCTCCACCGACCAACAAGAAGGAAACACAAGAATTCCTAGGTGTCATAGGCTTTTGGAGAATGCACATTCCTGAGTACAGCCAGATCGTGAGCCCTCTCTACCTGATTACCCGCAAGAAGAACGATTTCCACTGGGGCCCTGAACAACAACAAGCCTTCACTCAGATCAAGCAGGAAATCGCTCATGCGGTAGCCCTTGGCCCAGTCAGGACAGGACCAGAGGTGAAAAATGTGCTCTACTCTGCAGACGGGAACAAGGGTCTGTCCTGGAGCCTTTGGCAGAAGGTGCCTGACGAGACTCGGGGCCGACCACTGGGATTCTGGAGCCGAAGCTACAGAGGGTCCGAAGCCAACTACACTGCGACAGAGAAAGAAATCTTGGCCGCCTATGAAGGAGTTCGAGCTGCCTCAGAAGTAATCGGCACAGAGGCACAACTCCTCCTGGCACCCCGACTACCGGTGCTGGGGTGGATGTTCAAGGGAAAGGCTCCCTCCACGCATCATGCCACCGACGCTACTTGGAGCAAATGGATTGCCCTCATCACACAGCGCGCCCGCATTGGAAACCAAAATCGCCCTGGGATCTTGGAAATAATTACCAACTGGCCAGAAGGTGAGGCTTTTGGATTATCTTCTGAAGAAGAGGAAGAGGAAGTGACACGTGCTGAGGAAGCCCCTCCATATAACGAGCTACCAGAGAGTGAAAGACGATATGCCCTCTTCACCGATGGTTCCTGCCGAATTGTAGGTGCCAGCCGGAAATGGAAAGCTGTTGTATGGAGCCCCACACGACAAGTTGTACAAGCTACCGAGGGAGAGGGTGGATGGAGCCAATTTGCTGAACTCAAGGCCGTCCAATTAGCCCTGGACATTGCTGGGAGAGAGAAGTGGCCAAAGCTCTACCTCTACATTGATTCATGGGTGGTAGCCAATGTCCTGTGGGGTTGGCTGGAAAGGTGGAAAAAGGCCAACTGGCAGCGTAGGGGAAAACCAATCTGGGCTGCTGATGAGTGGAAGGACATTGCCCCTCGGGTAAAGGAGCTACCTGTGAAAGTCCGTCATGTAGATGCTCATGTCCCCAAGAGTCGGGCTAATGAAGAACATCGCAACAACGAGAAGGCAGATCAGGCTGCAAAAATAGAGGTGTTCCAGATAGATTTGGATTGGCAGCATAAAGGAGAGTTGTTCTTAGCTCGGTGGGCCCATGATGCCTCAGGCCATCAAGGCAGAGATGCCACCTATAAGTGGGCACGAGACCGAGGGGTGGATCTAACCATGGACAGTATCTCCCAGGCTATCCATGACTGTGAGACGTGCGCTGCGATCAAACAGGCCAAGCGGGTGAAGCCCCTGTGGGATGGTGGGCGGTGGTCCAAATACAAGTATGGGGAGGCCTGGCAGATCGACTACATCACACTGCCTCAAACCCGCCAAGGCAAGCGCTACGTGCTCACAATGGTGGAAGCCACCACTGGATGGCTGGAGACCTACCCTGTGCCTCACGCTACTGCCCGGAACACCATCCTGGGCCTTGAAAAGCAAGTCCTGTGGAGGCATGGCACCCCTGAGAGAATTGAGTCCGACAACGGGACTCATTTCAAGAACAGCCTTGTCAACACCTGGGCTAGGGAGCATGGCATTGAGTGGGTGTACCACATCCCTTACCATGCACCAGCAGCTGGGAAAGTTGAACGGTGCAACGGACTGCTTAAAACCACCTTGAAGGCACTGGGTGGAGGAACTTTCAAAAACTGGGAGATGCATTTAGCAAAAGCCACCTGGTTAGTTAACACCCGAGGCTCCACGAACCGAGCAGGCCCCGCTCAATCTGAATCCTTACAAACAACAGACGGGGATAAGGTTCCAGTGGTGCACATGAGAGGTATGCTTGGGAAAACTGTTTGGGTTGATTCTGCCTCGGGCAAAGACAAACCCATCCGTGGGGTTGTCTTTGCTCAGGGACCAGGTTGTACTTGGTGGGTAATGCAGAAAGATGGGGAAAGCCGGTGTGTACCACAAGGGGACCTTATTTTAAGTGGGAACTGAGTGTAGAGTTTCATTGTATATGTATGTGTATATATATATATGTGTGTGTGTGTGTGTAGAGTTTAAGAAAGGTATTGATTTGGGATGATACAAATGGTAATAGAATAAGGGGTGGATAATGTCCTGGGTTGCAATGTATTCTGTTACCATGAGCCGTTGGAGCCTGGCGCCGGTGTTCCTTGCCTCGCCCCCCACCCCGGGACTATTCTTCTGTTAATGCACCCATCAGGGCCTTGCCCCAGGACTCACCATCCCTGTGTGAGATGCTCCGGCCGGGTGGGGGGGGGGCGGGGGGGGTGGGTGTGTGTGGGGGGGGGGGGGGGGGTATGTGTGGAGCCAAGCATTCCCGCCGGAGATATTTGGCGGTTTGGAGCAGCGCTCGGGGCCTTACCCGCTGGGATCCCAGAGGACAGGGACTGCACCGCCGCCGGATTTCGGAGGAGGACCAGTTTTCTTTTTCTACAAGATCACCGCTTCAACAGGACCATTTTGGAGAGAGCTGCAGCTGCCACCGAAATCGGATTGCTCAGACTTTTTTTCTCTACGGACCACCGCTTTAACAGGGCCATTTCGGAGAGAACTGCAGCTGCCACTGGATCGGACTGGTACCAGCACCCTGCCCGGCAGGGGGCCAGGTTGTATCCCTGACTCTGTCAGGCCTGTAACCAGTTTCTCTGTATTATAGTTTTGTTGTATACATTAGTAAAAACTGTTATTCCCATTTCCTCATATCTTTGCCTGAAAGCCCCTTAATTTCAATTCTATAATAATTCGGAGGGAAGGGGGTTGTATTTTTCTGTTCCAAGGGGGGCTCCTGCCTTCCTTAGCACACACCTGTCTTTCAAACCAAGACACTAGTGATTGGCAAAACGTGCCTGCAAGGAAATGGGAGGTTAAAGGAGATCCAATTGGGCACATGAAGGACTCCTGGACACAGGACAGGGCGGGGCAAAGGGACATCAAGAGAGGAGGACAGACAGGTGGGGAAGGAAGAGGTCAAGGATGGGACAGTAGGTGGGTGGGAACAGACATGGGCAGAGGGGACAGAGATAAGGGGAAGAAGGGTGGGGGAATGGAGCTCAGGGAGGGGATGTGGGGCAACAAAGGGGGGCAATGGGGCGTGTGGAAGAGCACAGGGGGAAGTGGGGACACACAGGTGGGGGGACACAGGGATGTGGTGGACATGATGGGGTGGGCACACCAATGGGGGATGTAGGGGGACATGGGGGGCACACGGTGGGGGATGAGGGGGACAAGACCGCTAGGTACCCCCAGTGTGACCCCCATCTCCCCCAGAGGGCAAACCCATGGAAATGCTGTGACACCCCCACCCCCTGCCCCAACAGCCTCTCCCCCCGGCGTTGTAAAATAAACCCCATTTGGAGGTGGATGCCTGGGCCCTTGGGGGGTGGGGGGAGACACTCCCAGATGCCCAAGTCCCCTTCAGTGGGGGATGGGGCTACCCAAGCCCCTCCCAGATGACCATGACTGTGCCCTTGGTGCAGCTGGAGGGGGTCAGTGGGGGTCCTGGGAGGGTCAGTGGGGTTTGGGGAGGCATCTGTGGGGGGCCCTGGAGGGGGTCAGTGGAGGTCCTAGGAGGGTCAGTGGGGGCCCCAGAGGGGGTTTCAATGGGGTTTGGGCGGTGCATTGCCATTTGGGGGGGCATCCCTGGAGGGTTCATGGGGTTTGGCAGGGGCAGCAGGGACTGGGGAAGGAGGGATCAGTAGGGTTTGGGGGCCCCTGGGGAGGCTGTACCTCATACCCATCACTCTGCAGCTGCTTCAGCTATGAATCTCAGGGTAAAAAATCCGGGGGGGGGGGAATAAAAATGGGTTGGGGCACCCCAAAATGACACCCAGGAGCCCCTCTCCCCCCCTTCTGCACTCCCCAAGGACCCCCCCAACCTCCCCACTCCAGTCATCAGGACTGGTAAGTGGGGTGCAGGTACTGTAACACCCCTACTAGCTGCTCCAGGGGCAACAGTGGGGTTCAGGCACTATAGTCAGCGGTGCCCCGGCGGGGGTGGTGGGGTCCCTTGTCCAACAGCCACCTGCAGAAAGAGACGCCTTGGGAGGGATGCCCACATGCCTGGGTCCCTCCCACCCCTTGTGCAACACCACCCAGGGGGGACCCAGGCATCTGGGAAAGCCCCCCCACCCTCCCCAGAGCAATGGGGCTGACCCCCAAATGCACCCATGATCAGTGCAAAATCTGCGTCTTGAAATAACGGTGGAGATGAAAATCTTTAGCAGCAGGTGTTCGTTTATTGCAGATCCGGGACTCGGGGGATCGCTCCTCCTAACGAGCCCACCTGGAGCCAGGAGTGTGCTCTTTTTACAGCCTGAAGTGTTGCATATTTATAAATTTACATCAGGTGGGAATGAGGATTCCATCACTGGGAGGGTTTTAGGGAGGAGATTTGCAGTAAATCATTATAATATTCCACGCCTCTTGCTCCACCCGGTTGCGCCTGCATGGTGCATCCTGGTGGTCGTCTTTGGGGTCTTCAGGAGGAAGGCTCTGGGTCTTCCTCACAGTGTCCTCTTCACCTTTGCTTGCTTTGCACATCCAGACCAGTCTGTTCTGGTCCCTGGGATCCCTTGATTAGCACTGTGGTTCTTATCAGTCCCTCCTTCCTGAGGGAGCATTGTCCTTGGGCCCCTTAGCCAACACTCACTGATCACCCAGGCCGCCTGCTCCATCCCCCAAGGACGAGTCTCTCAGTTTTTCCCTTATCCCACTCAGCATTCCCGTTTGCCAGCTCTAAACTAGTATATCAGCCTCTTTCTGCTGGCTGTATATATTTCCTATTGCAAATGTGAGTATTTTTCCATAATCACCCACACGATGGAACCCCAGACTGCCCCCCCCCAGACCCCATAAGTGCCCCCCCCCAAGAGCCACAGCTGCCCCCCTGAGACCCACAGATGCCCACCAGCCCCACAAGTGGCCTCCTGAGACGCGCAACTGCCGCCCCAGCACCCACAGGTGCCCCCCAGCCCTCCAGCTGCTCCCTCTCCCCCCAGGCTGACAATTGCCCCCCCCCCCCCCCCCCGACTTGCCCCCCAGTACAGTGGAGGCCCCCCACATTTGCCTCCCCCCCCCCCCGGACAGTGCAGTCCCACCCCCCATCACAGCCACCCCGCACCCTCAAACTTGCACCCCTGACCCTGCTGTCATACTTCATGTGACAGAGACCAGGTCACTGCTGAGTTCCTCTGGTGCTGCGCTGGGGCCCCCCTGAGTGTCGGGGTGCCAAAGGGTGGCGCTTCCAGGGAGAAGCAGGCAGGACAGGTGACCCGCACTGACCGGCGCGGTGTTCCATCCCAGTCTAGTGCTGAGGGGTCGCCGGGGCCATGTGGTTGTGCTCTCCCTCCATGGCCACGTCCTGGGAGGACTCTGTCCGTCCTTCTGCCCCAGGCTGCACGGTCCTGAATCCAGTTCCCGTCTGTCACCATCTGCTCCTTTGAGTGATATCTTTAAATGTTCACATCCCAGGGAAACAAAGTCCAACCACAAAGGTCAGGTGCAAATAGAACAGTTTTATTTAGCAGGTAATTAGCAGGTAATGTTCAGGAACAAGCAACGATAACTTTGGCAAACCTTTCCACTGTTAACTGTGAATGAGAGAGAGAGAGAGGTTTAAAGGGAAAGAGTAAACCAAAAAGGGAAAAGAGAGAGAGAGAGAAGAGTATCACCACCCAGGATCCAGCGATGTCCGACAGTCCTTCCTCACGAGGGAGGGGTGGCAGTCCGATCTGTGTCCCTTTTACACACTGGAATTTCTTGCTGTGCCACACTGCTCCTGCAGTCGTCAGGCTCCCCGTCTTCTGCCTCCAAGCACCAGTTCACTCCACTTCTCACACTGATCTTGTGACGGCAGTCTTGCTTCTCAGAATTTGGGGGACACTGCACACAGCTCACAGTTCCACCTGCTGTTCCCGCAGACACACCACACCAGGCAAACAGTTTCTGTTTTCTAAGCTCAGTCTACACATACAAGGCCATCAATCTATTGTCTCAGTGCACGGCTCTTCCTCCTGCAGCGGCTCAGAAGGAAATCCAGCGCCTGCTGCGACAGCCAGGCCAGCGGTCCCCCTCAGCTCCCCCAGGACAGGAAGCCATATGTAGTGCAGGTTGTTGTTTCAGACACAAGCGGCACTTATGATCCTCACACCATCTGTGGCTGCCTCCAGGAGCCCAGCCTGGAATCTGCCCAGAGCTGCTCTGCAGCACCAGTGGTGATGAGAGTGTCATCAGGGGGAGCGTGTGATGGGGGGAGAGCTCCATACTGGTTTTGTATGTATCTGTACATATTTCATTATTTTTCTTCTCCTTGATGCAGTGAAAGCCTCAGTCAGAACTCAATAGTCGGGGTGACTGTTGGCAGGTATTCTTTATTGCAGCACTGGGCGCACAGGGGATCGGTCCTCCAAAATGTGCGTGCCAAAAAAATAGAATGAAAACCATTATATAATATTTTCCCGACGCGTGCTTTTCCGTCCTGCCTCTCAGTTGGCTGGACACAGCCTGACTGACTCATTTTTAAAGTAAATTCCCATAATAGGTAACACACTCCCTGTACAACACTTCCATTCCCAGTTCTGATGCCCCCAACATCTCCCCACCCCGATGGCCCCAGACATCCCGTTCCCAGAGATGGGCTCCCCCCAGCAGTCCACCATGTGCTGATACACACACACAGGCAGTCACCCCCCCATCCACCATCTCTGCCCACCCTACTGTCTGCCCAAGGGGATTACTACTCAGCCGCTCTGTTAACAGTTGATAGCTCTAGGGATTTTTGCTTAACTACTCTGCATCAGATTCTTGTTTAGCTGTTTCATCCTTATTATTATCTTTTCTTTTTAGTGCTATTGTTTCATTGAAGCTGTTTTAGTTTTTTCCCAAGCCGTACATCTCTCTCCCTTTCCTTCTTTCCCTCCCCCTGTCTGGGAAGGGAGAGAGGTTAACAGAGAGCATCTGTCACCCAGTCAGAGGCTGGCCCAGCCCCAGACCACCACACCCCCCTGACAGAAACTAATGGGGATGAGGTTTTCCCCCCCAGGGTAGAAGATACCTCCTTCCTTTCTGCTGGGGAGCAGGGACAGAGGTGACGTGGTCCTGGTGGGTCCGCAGGAACAGTGCTTCTCTCCAGAGTGGGTTCCTGGTGAAGCTTTTTTATGGGTGGAAATGCACATTAGGAGGGAGGAAAAAGGAAGAGGAAAAAGAGAGTTTGCTTTGCAAAGGTGAGTCGGTATGAGAAGAGTTCCTTCCTCAGCTACATCTGTCCTCCCTACTAAGCTCATTGAGGGGCTGTTCTCAGTGCTTTCTGTTTCCTAGCTGCTGGTATTTTCCTTGACCTCCCAGCCCAGAGTCCTCTATCTCTGGGACTCTTTCTCTTGGGCCTCTCAATGCCACTGCACAAATTCTGGCTGTATCCAATGGCATCACCTCCGACCATCGCAGCACATACCTCCTGCTCCTTGCAGAAAGTTGTCCTGCTCCTCTATCATTAGTTGGCTGTCAGAGTTTGACTGCTCTTAATCTAGCTTCATTTCTTCTCATCCCTTGAGCCAATTAATCACTTCAACTGCAGAGTTTCAGGCTCTGTGGTGGGTAGAGGGAGAATAGATTCCAGCTTGAAGGCGAGGTGTTTCCAGTTTCTGCAGCATGGTAAGTGATTTCTGTGTAGTGACACTGAAGGGAAAAAGACTGTGATCTTACAGATATTCTCCATGCATCAGCTATTTTGTATTATCACAATAAACTACCAACTCATGCACCTGTCATCCTTTTCAGACCTGTCAGTATCCATCGTGTTCCATCACTGAGACTGCTGCATGTCCATGATTGCCCACAGGGGAATCTGTTCTCACCTCCAGTGACTTATAGGTGGATGCAGGCTTTTTTAGCTCATTTTTTCCCCCTTTTTCAGTGTCTTCAGTGCTGGAAAATGAAAGTATCCAGAGGCTTTCTGGTGTCAAACCCATGGGCTACAGGAACTGCCCCTCCAGCATGGCAGATGGTGACAGCTCCTACAGCTTAGACGCAATCATTCGCCATCTGAACTCCTTCCACAGCATCACCTGTGACCAGGGTTTGGACCCAGAGACCGTGCAGCAGGTCTTTCAGCAGCTCTTCTACATGATCAACACGATGTCCCTGTACATCCTCCTGCTGAGGAAGGATGTCTGCTGGTGGAGCACAGGCATGCAGCTGAGGTGAGACACAGTCCTGGGGGAGGTGTGTACCCACTTAAGGAAGTTTTGTTAGTTTTATAAGGTGGTGGAAAATAGGAAAATAAAATGCAATGGTGTAAGTTAGGGAAGAAATGGGAGACCCATGCAGCGGCAGTTAATCCCCACCGAGTCATGCCTTGCAATGCAGTTTGCTGTGCTGCTTGTTAATTAAGTGCATGTTACAGTAATTAGCTCGGGGGTGGGTGGACTTTCACCAGCCTTGCCTCCCCCAGCCTGAGCAGGAAGGCTGCACAGCCCTAAGGCACCAGGTGATGTAGGATGGATTACACATTGGACAGAGAAGTCCCCGTGGCTTCCTCCCACTGCCATGTCTGCTGGTTTCAGCGTAACGAGTGTTAGAGTGTCGAAGGCTCCGATCCTGCAGGTGGATGTTAAAGACAAACCCCTCTTGCCCTGTGAAGTGCCTCTCGTGAGCTGCAGGCAAGCGGCAGCATGGACGGCTGCTGGGCTGGGGTCAGGGGGCCCTGTGCCCCATTGCTGTCTTAGTGCAGTGTTGTGATAAGGATTGAAATTGTACAAACCTGCCAGAAAGGGGTCATGGACACTTATCAGCCCCGGCATAAATCTATCAACTTACTTCTTGCTGTAAATGATTTAAACCATCCTTTTGCTGCCCTCTCCCCTTCCCATGGTGGATCCTTCGTACGTTCCCCTTGAGCTCAAGAGTGGGCACAGACAAAGGCAGTTTTTGTGTTTTCTTGGGTATCTTGCAGGATTTTGTTAGCATTTTTAAAAGCTTTTAACCAGCTTTGAAACCTGAACGTATTTGAATGCTGTGGAAAAGCACTGCCTTGAGCTGCTCAGCTCTTACATGGCTCATCTATTTTGAAGGTACACAGAGTAAGAATTTTGCTTTGAATTGTTGAGTATTAAGCTTTGGTCTCTTTGTCTCATGCCGTGCCATGTGTATCTGAAGTGCTGGGGTCTGAACCCCGAGGCCTGAATTAAGGTTGATATGGGTGGTTCCCACAGTCCTTCAGAAGGAGGGGATGAGTTTGCCTTTTGGCTTTCCTCCAAGGTGCGGCCGGCCTTGCAGGGAAAGCCCTTGGGTAAACAAGCCCCAGGTGCCCCCCATTGGGTAAATGAGTGCCAGGTTCCTGCTGTGGGGATAAAAGCTGGGACCACTTGCAGGGAGGGTGGGGTGTCTGTACTTTGCAGAGTTTCCCTGTTGGGGAAGGACCTCCTGACTCTCCCTGCAACTGGGCCCCAGTCAGGTTTGGCATTTGCAAATGCGGGCTTCGTGGGGGAACAATATGGGGCTACTTCTATCTTATATGATCAGTTTCTTGGCTTGGTTGTCTCCCATCTCTTCTATGGGAGACTGTTTCTTTGTTTATTCCACCTATTATTGGTTGTGCTGTGTTGTTGCTGGGGTTGATGTCTGTTTATGTGTCATCTGATTGACTTGTTTGTACCCCCAGCGATCACCCATATACTGACCTTCTTGTGTACAATAGAAACTAATTACTGGTTCTTTCTACTGCTGGCTGCATCCTTTGTGCTAGGCCTAGTAATTGGCAAAACAGTATCACAAATGTGCATTACAAAATGACACACCTACCAGCACTGCAACACACCGTGAGTCTCACAGAGAATTTCTGAGATGCTGCGTCTTCTCTCTCAGCTCTTGTCTTACCTTGGCTGCTTCCCCAGGTTTAACATCAGCCAGTGGGAGGAACAGCTGCATGGGAAGAATCTGCAGCAGAGTGGAGCAGCACAAACTTTGGAGCCCTCAATTCAGGTGGCCCAGCTTCTGCAGCTGAAAAAGAAAACTTCCAAAGATGCCGAGGCCATCTGCTCCTTGTGCACATCGCTCACAATGCAGCAGGTAGGGAGCAGGGCAGAGATTTACACCAGAGGGTACTGATCATTACTGAAGTGGGAAAGGGTGGTCTCCCGGTGTCAGCTGTGCGCTGCCCAGACTCAGCGTGGCATTCCCACGGTGGGGTCAACCTTGTCCTTTTCTGGACTGATGTTGGGTACTGACCCCTGTCAGAGGTGGTCACCGTTGGTGGCTTCTCTCTTACAGTGCTGCTGATGGTACTGGAGCTCCAGAAGAAATGTTTAAAGATGAAACACAGCCCTGAGGAGTTCGTGGTGCAAGTCAGACACTTGGGATCTCAAACCCACCCGTGTGAGCCGACACAGGCAGGTCACACAGAATCACAGAATGTTAGGGATTGGAAGGGACCTCAAAAGATCATCCAGTCCAATCCCTCTGCCAGAGCAGGAACACCTAGATCAGGTCACACAGGAACGCATCCAGGCAGGTTTGGAATGCCTCCAGCGATGGAGACTCCACAGCCTCTCTGGGCAGCCTGTGCCAGTGATCTGTCACCCTCACTGGGAAGAAGTTCTTCCTCATATTTATGCAGAACCTCCTATGTTCCAGCTTGCACCCATTTCCCCTTGTCCTATCATTGGATGTCACTGAGAAGAGCCTGGCTCCATCCTCATGACACTCACCCTTTACATATTTATAAACATTAATGAGGTCACCCCTCAGGCTCCTCTTCTCCAAGCTAAAGAGACCCAGTGTGAGAAACGAAGTTTTATGCCGAAAAAGTTTGCTCAGGCGAGGATCACAGTGAAGCAGCTCCATTTATTCGCGAGTGCAATCGCGGGCACGCCACCCCATGGCCGAGGTAGAAACGCGCACCGTTACAAAGAAAAGGAAGCATTTTTATAGTATTTTATCCCGACGCGGGTTATCCTCTCCTGTTTCTCCATTGGTTGGATACTCCAGGCTCACAGCCTATCCGACGCATTCTATTACAATCAGTTTCCGTAAGAGGTTTTTCTTTTCCCAGCCGGCTGTTTATGCAGAGTTGTGGAATGATGGCAATATTTTCTCAGGTGCACCCTATCTCCTGATCCCTGTAAGGCACAACACTCTAAGAAAAAGTTGTTATGCGTAGCTCTTGTCCTTCTACATTATCTGGTACCAGGAGGTACTGATACTAGGCTCCTTTCTAGTTTGGTATTTTTGTACATGGCCTTGGTGTTTTTCTTTCTGTAGTGCTGCACAAAACCATCAGTCAGTTCTTACATCCTTCCATGCTATCTGGCACCTGGATGCACAAGGCCGTGGTGTTTTTCTTGGTTCTACAAAAATATGATTCTCACGACACTGCAAAAACACAAGTTGTTTCTCACACCAGCTCCCTCAGCCTTTCCTCATAAGGGAGATGTTCCACTCCCTCCATCATCTTTGTGGCTCTGTGCTGGACTCTCTCCAGCAGTTCCCTGTCCTTCTTGAAATGGGGGACCCAGAACTGGACACAATACTCCAGATGTGGCCCCACCAGGGCAGAGTAGAGGGGGAGGAGAACCTCTCTTGACCTACTAACCACATGCCTTCTAATACACCCCAGGATGCCATTGGCCTTCTTGGCCACAAGGGCACATTGCTGGCTTGTGGTCACCCTGCTGACAACCAGGACCCTGAAGTGCTGGGGTCTGAACCCCCAGCCCTGAATTAAGGTTGGCATATGGGTGGTTCCCACGGCCCTTTAAGAGGGGGGATGAGTTTACCTTTTGGCTTTCCTCCAGGGTGCGGCCGGCCTTGCAAGGAGAGCCCTTGGGTAAACAAGCCCCAGGTGCCCTGCATTTTGGTAACAAGTGCCAGGTGTCCTGTTTGGGGATAAAAGCTGGGCCCACTTGCAGGAAGGGTTGGAGAGTCTGTCTGTGGAGTGGACGCACTTCACAGAGTTTCCTGTTGGGGAAGGACCTCCTGACCACTCATGGAACCGGGTCCCAGTCAGGTCTGGCACGTACAAACGCGGGCGTTGTGGGGAGGCAACATGGGGTTACCTCTATCATATGTAACTGCCTTGTTCTCCTGGTTGTCTCCCATTTTCTCTGTGGGTTATCTCGTGTCTCTGTTTGTTCCATCTATTATGAGTGATACTGTGTCATTCCTGGGGTCGCTGGGGTTGATGTCTGTTATTTGTGATCTATCTGACTTGTTTGTACCCCCAGCGATCCTCTATATACTGACCCCTTTACGTGAAATAGAACCTACGTACTGGATTGTTGTTCTGCTGCTGGCTGTGTCTTTTGTACTGGGCCTACTAATTGGCAAAACAGGTCCCCCAGGTCCCTTTCTCCTGTGCTGCTCTCCAACAGCTCAGTCCCCAGCTGACACTAGCACATGGGTTGTTCTTACGCAGATGCAAAACTCTACACTTGCCCTTGTTATATTTCATTACATTTCTCCCCGCCCAACTCTCCAGCCTGTCCAGGTCTCTCTGGATGGCAGCACAGCCTTCTGGTGTGCCAGCCCCTCCTCCCGGTTTGGTGTCATCAGCGAACTTGCTGAGAGAGCACTTTATTCCCTCATCCAAATCGTTGATGAACATATTGAATAGTACTGGTCCCAGTACTGACCCCTGAGGGACTCCACTAGATACAGGCCTCCAACTAGCCCCTGTCCCATTGACCACAACTCTCTGGCTTCTTTCCTTCAGCCAGTTCATGTTGCAGAATGTTGGAGAAGGCGAGGGAAGCAGGATGCAACTCAGTATGAGTTATAAGCAAGCTTCAACTTTATTCAAGTTCTGCTATGCCTTTTATACACTGAAGGTTAATTATGCCTACTTATGTTAAATTATGCCTACATATCTATGTCTGATTGGCTAAGCACAAATTATGCCTACTTGTCTATATTTGATTGGCTAAGCATAAAGCTACATTTGCATATTCCAGCCTCTTGCGGTTATCTACTTCTGGATTCTTCCCGCAGGTTCTACCTTGGAACTTTCCACTAGCTTCGGGCTTGTTTTGACTAGCTTCGGGCTTGTTCTGACCTGGAGCTTTCCACAAGCTTCCAGGTCAGAGTGACCCTGGGAAGCTACAGCTATCAGCAGTACAGCTCCCGTTATCAGTACTGCTCGCTCACGGCTGCTACATTCAGCCCTGTGCTCACAGTTGTTACATTCGGCCCTGTTCAGTGAGCCATTCCTCCACAGGTTCACAATCCACCTCAATACCTGATCATCCAGACCACACTTCCTCAGTTTAGCTGCGAGGATGCTGTGGGCAACTGTGTCAAATGTTTTACTGAAATCAAGATAGACCACATCCACTGCTTTACCATCATCTATCCACCGGGGTATATCCTTATAAAAGGCTATGAGGTTGGTCAAGCATGACAAGGTCACAGGAACAACCGTGAAACCAGAGCTAAAGCCACAATGAGCAGATTTATTCTTGTTCCCTCGCGAACCACGGGATCTCCACAGCAACACCCGGGGCAGAGACACGTAGGCAGGAACGCAGGACTGCGGAGCTCGGTGCTTGCTAGAGTCAGAGGGAGAGATTCCGAGCCTGCTGCTTTCACCTGTAGATGAAGAATTTTTCACAGGCAGCAGTTTTCCATAGTGCTTTGGTCTTTCCCACAGCAGGGCAGGAATCTCAAGCGTGTTTTTGAAAAGAATGCCTCTGAGTCTACCATGGTCCTTTGCTATTGAAATGAAGATGTTCCACTTGTCAAACACAGGAGACTAGGCAACATTTAGCAGTGTGATATGTGTGGTTTTCAACACCCCAGGTGCAGGTCACCTGGGCATGCTTACAGTCCTCCTCACCAATCTTCCGTTATATTCCCACACCACCTGTTGTCTTTTGCCAGGGTCTAATCTGGCCAGGTCTGCAGGATGCCCAGCAAGGACTCCTATTTGGGGCAGGAGGCTGAGAATTGCCCACCTGGGCTGGCTGGATCTGACCTTAGAGACTCCATTCCAGGAGGATACCAACTCATGTTCTTTGCTGTTGGATTTTCTGGCCATAATTTGATAATGTCACAGCAAGGGAGAGGGGAGAGGTGTGAGCTGATCCCCAGGGATTCTGGGGGATGCTTTCTCCTGTATTTCCACTTTGCCATTTTGAACGTGTGTTCTTGAGAGAAGCCGAGGGATGGCAGGGGAGCAGGAGTGAGGAGCATCAGGAGAAGTGTTGTAGAGGTGGCATCAGAAGTACTGGGAGGTGGTCACCTCTTCTGAATTGGCCCATGTCACCATGTGTCTGTTGTTCCAAGTCTGTTCCCAATTTACAAACGCTGCTGTAAGAAGCGATGTTGACAGGTCCATAGAGGCTTTCCATACCTGACATCAGGCCAAGGAACACCAGGGTGGTACTTGTGCTCGTTTTGTGTCTCCGCAGTGTCATGGCAGGCTTGTTATGGCCAGATCAAGACAAAACGTCAGCGGTGCTTTGTATTCTGGAAAAGTTTGACTTCTCGTGACTGTCTGTAATCCTATTTTTCTTTCAACAGGTTGTAAAGACACTTAATCTCTACCCTCCTGTGAATGAGTTTGAAGAATGTGTGACAGCAGCTTTCCTACGAGACATCCAGGCAGATTAGGGGCTTTAAAGTGGAGGAGATATAGTAACGATTTAATACAGGTTTCACTAGGACTAACTCAGGCATTTTGCAATAGGCGTGCTGCTGCACCTTGTCCTGAATGTATTGCTCTACGTGTACACACTCTTACCTATGACATCCAGCTGCAGAGATAATAACCAGGCTGTTAATCACCAAGAGCAGTAAGCACCTCAGTTCCCGGCTCAGCTGATACAATGCTCTTGAGTAGCAACATGACTCAGCAGGAAGGCTGCAGGAGTCAGTGAAGCACCAGTGAAATGGAGTTCCTTCTGAGGGACAAGGCAGAAATTGGCAAATAAAGAAAAAATAAATAAACAAAACCCAAACTTCTTTTAATGCTGGCAGGGAGGAGGCAGGAAGTGGAAACAGAAGTGCGTTCAACTACCTCTAGAATATATCTCTGTGGGTGAGTGGCCAAATCAGGAGTGGTCTGCTGGAATCATGCCGTGCTGCTTTTGCTGTGTAAGTTGGGGTCATGTTGTTTCCGGGTCCTGTGTCTTGGTTCGTGGTCATGTAGAAAATGTAGCCAGGTTCTTCTGAAGCAGTGTTTCCCACAGTCTGTGCAGAAGTTCCTGTAAATGTTTGCTCAGAGGAAGGCTGCTGCAGTAGAGAACAAAATAGGTTTTGCTATTTTTTTGCACTATCTCTAGAATCATGGACATTCTCAAACCTTGGATGATAATAAACATGACGAAAGCAGAGAAAAGGCAACAACTGATGAGAAATCTGTTTTCTTCTCCCACACCTCACAGACACACTGGCAAGACTGACCCTCCACAGCTGCTTGTTAGTCTTTAAGTACATTCCCTGTTTTGTTCCCGTTCAACCCATCCTCCATAACCCTGGGCCCGATTCATCTCCCTGCTCCTCTCAACTTGGAATTTCTCAATAAAGGCTGAAGAAAGTACAATTAAGCCCACCTCTCCTCCACAGAGACCTCCAGCGAAGAAAGAAAAATCACAAAAGGAATTTAAGGAGCTCTTTTGGACCAACCAAGTTTACAGAACAACCAATGCACAGTAATAATTGGATGGTAAACTGTACTGTGAAAAAGAGACTGACCTGTGTGTGATTTTTTTGGTAATTTGCAGCTCAGGAAGGATAGTTTAAATGTAGGCTTATGTTTTACTGCTTGATTTTATGTTGACATAGTTCAAAGCCCATAATCATCTCCAAAAGCCACTAACAAAAAAAGAAGGGTGAGGGAGAGACAATGTGCTTTGATCTTCATAGGTGTCTATGAAGAATCACAGAATCACAAGAAATGACACTTGGATGTGTCAAAGTCCGAGACACTTGTGCTGCCTGGAAGGACACGTAATTTGTCTAATAGCCGAGTGGTTTTGTGTGTATCAATAACAGGACATGAAGTTCTGCCTCTTGTTCTTGCTAGGAACAGTATCACCATAGTCAGAAGGCAGCTGCAGAAGGTGCAGGTACATATTTATCATGCCCGTTAAGGTAACAGGTTTGGATGATGCTTGTTTCCACAGATGTGGAATTTGTCACAGATACTATGTTTGAGAAATGCTGTTTGAGAAAAGCTGCTGCTTCATGGCAATTCAAATCAATTGGCAGTTACATAATTCAAAGTAAATTTAGTATTTCCGTGAGGTGGTTTTAACAGTCCGTAACAGTCCTATTTTTCAGAACACAACCCCTGTCTGGGGAACTTCAAGCCCCAGTTACCCAGAGCCTGGACAGGGGATATGGGTTGGCTCTAAACCCCTGTTAGCCATCCTGGGTGGAGGATGGGGAGGGCTGGCTGGGCTCATATCCCTCACTACCTATTTTGAGTGGCGGACCTGGGGGTCAGGGTGGGCTCTTGCCTCCTGTTATCCATTGTGAGAGGCAGATCAGGTGGACTTGGTGAGCTGCAGCTCCTAGTTACCCCATGTGTGTGGTGGATCTCGGGGTCTGGGTGGTTTCTAACCCGCTGTAACCCATTGTGGGTGGCAGATCCAAGTGTCTTGGTGGGCTTCAACCCTCTTTTACCATTGTGCATGGTGGATCTGGGGTTTTGGTTGGGCTCTAATTGCCTCGTTAGACATTGTGGGTGGTGAATCTGGGTGTCTGGGTGGGCTCTAACCCCCTGTTGCAAATGTGGATGGCAGATACTGAAGTCTGGGGGAGCTTCAACCCCGTTACCCATTTTCGGTAGCCAATCTGGGGGTCTGAGGGGGATCTAAACCCCTGTTATCCATTTTGGTTGGCAGGTCTGGGAGTCAGGGTTGGCTCTAAGACCCTGTTATCATAGAATCACAGAATTCTTTGAATTGGAAAGGACCTCAATGCTCACCTAGTTCCAACCCCCCTGCCATGGGCAGGGACACCTCCCACCAGACCAGGTTGCTCCAAGCCCCATCCAACCTGGCCTTGAACACTGCCAGGGAGGGGGCAGCCACAGCTTCCCTGGGCAACCTGTTCCAGTGCCTCACCACCCTCACAGTCAAGAATTTCTTCCTAATATCTAGTCTAAATCTCCCCTCTTCCAGTTTAAAGCCATCACCCCTCGTCCTACTACTACATGCTCTAGTAGAAAGTCCCTCTCCAGCTTTCTTGTTGGCCCCTTCAGGTACTGGAAGGTGCTCTAAGGTCTTCCCAGAGCCTTTTCTTCTCCAGGCTGAACAACCCCAACTCGCTCAGCCTGTCCCCAGAGCAGAGGTGCTCCAGCCCTTGGATCATCTCCTTGGCCTCCTCTGCACCCGCTCCAACAGCTCCATGTCCTTCTGGTGTTGGGGGCCCCAGAACTGGATGCAGTACTCCAGGTGAGGTCTCACAAGAGCAGAGTAGAGGGAGAGCATCACCTCCCTTGACCTGCTGGCCACTCTTATTTTGATGCAGCCCAGGATACAGTTGGCTTTCTGGGCCATTGTGGGTGGCAGATCATGGGGTCTTGGTGGCCTCAAAGTCCCCTTTGCCCATTGTCAGGGGCAGATCTAGGGGCCTGGATGGGCTGTAAACCCATGTAACCCATTGTGAGTGGTGGATCTGGGGGGCTGAGTGGGTTCTCACATCCATACACCTTCTGGGTGGTGGATATTAGGGTCTCCCCAGGGCTCCCCTGGCTCCTCTCGGTTCCCCTCTGATGGGGGGTACAGATTACCATCCCCACCCTTGTAGAGGTAGAAAGGAGCCTTTTGTCACCCCCGCGGGGCTCGCCCGTCCGTCCTTTGTCCCTCTTCTGGTGGGCAATATGGACTGTCAGACGAACAGCGACAGGATCCAAAAACCCACACTGCGTAGCCAGGGGTTAGAGACCACCCAGACACCAAATCTGCAACCCAAAACAGGTAGTCAGGGATTAGATCCCACCCGGATGCACAGATCTGCCATCCTCAATGGGTAGCTGGTGGTTAGAGCCCACCCAGACCCCCAGATAAACCACCCACAGTGGGTAACAGGGGATTAGAGCCCAAGCAGATCTGCCACCCACAATGGCTAACGGTGGTTAGAGTCCACCAAGATACCCAGATCAGCAACCCAAAAGCGGGGGGTAGAGGCCACCCAGATGCTGAGATCCACAACCCACAATGGGTAACGGGGCGTTAGAGCCCACACAGACCCCCAGATCTGCCACCCGCAATGGGTAAAGGGAGGCATTGAGCCCACCCACATAACCAGAGCTGTGCTGTCAGACAGTGATGGCCGGAGTGGATGCCAAAATGAGACGCCCTGAGCAGGACAGGGACAAAACTAACTGCCCTCCAAGCGGGTCAAGGGGTTAAACCAGATGCCAAAAAGCCACACACCAACGTTTTTGGGAGCTCCAGGGTGAGCGAGCGGCTGGGTGGGGGCCTGGCAGCCAGCAAAGGTCCACCCTGCGCAGCCGCTGAAGGAGTTTCTTTGGAAGCACTAGTTCAGAGTCAGCCAGTGGCTGCACCACTGGGGGCAGATAAAATTCATTGGAAATGGCCCCATAAGGTGGTACTTTGCAACACGGGTCTGATGGACGCAGGCTTGTACATGGGAAGAGTGGAAAAGAAACCCTCAGCAACCCCAATGTGCGGCCAAAACTGGGAAGAGGCGGCTGGCAGCCCTGGGCAGGTTTTCATCCATGCGGCTGTGTGGCTCTGCCTGCGGACGAACAGCCCTTTGCCAGCAGCGCCTGGGGAAGCCCAGCACCTGCTGGCTGTGGGAAGTGCCTGGGATGTGGCCTCGAGAGGACTGGGCCCCGTGTCACAAAGGGACAATGATGCGGCCCTGCCTGGTGATTGTGACGTCACCTGGACAGAGCTCAGGATCCTTAGAGACAACATGGCCCCGTGGCGCAAAGGGACAATGATGTGGCCCTGCCTGGTAATTGGGACGTCACCTGGACAGAGCTAAGGATCCTGAGACGCAGGGCCAGCAAAAACCAGTTGGGCTGAGCTGGCCATCAGGACAACTCGGCTCCTTCCTTGGCTCCTTGTGTAGCTACTTTTTCCAAAGCACTGATCATTTACTGCTCACTTCTCTTCAACGTCCATCCTCTTTCAAAGGTAACAGTGACTGCGCTTTTGGGACATGTCACAGAGTAGGGAGATACAGGATCAAAGCAGGTGGGCACCCCGGGCGGTGCCAGCCCGGTGTCACAAAGGGTGTCCCAGGGCCAGGGGTCGTAAGGGGTGTCCACAAGCAGCTCCTGCCGCACTCTGTCCCACAGCTGTGCTGGCAAGAGCGAGCGTGGGCTGTGCTCAACAGTGGGGTCACTCAGCTCCTCACTGTCTGCATTTCATTCTACAGCCTCTTGTTCTTCCCAGAAATTTCATCCTTTTTCCTCCCTCCCCTTCCCGCCAATTCCAGTCCATGGAAAAGGTAACTCTCAGTTTCCTTTTGGACAGGGGATGGCACAGATGGAGACAGGGCAGACGTGTGGGCTGGCCTGCACCCTCCTGGGTGCCAGCTGAGCTCTGCTGTTACAGCTGAGGTCGATGCTGGCTGGCAGCACAAGTCCCTTTTCCCAGTTGTCCTTACGGGAGCACATCCTCAGCGGGACAAGCCTAGGGATGGCGGCCCAGGGCTTTCCTAAACCAAAACAGCAGGATCTCCTTTAAAATATGATTTCCTTGCAGGCACGACTGTCAGAATGGCTCTGACAGAAAGGGACCTTCCCCTGCAGAAGCTTTGCATGACCTGGCAGCATACATGCAGCGTCGGAGCCGGCCTCTACAACCTCGGCAACACCTGCTTTGTGAACTCTGTGCTGCAGTGCGTGACGCACACCGCGCCGCTGGCCAACTACATGCTCTCTCGCCAGCACAGCCAGTCCTGTGAGTCCCTGCGACGTCTTCTTTTATACATCTCTTGGGCAGCTCTGAAGGATGTAAAAAAAGAGCAGTGGCCCTGGGAAGGCAGCGTTTAATTTCCCCCTAGAAGCTGCCTTTGAATACTGCCTTCAGCACGGGCTCGGCCCAGCGTAGGGAGCGCGTTACTTTGATTCCCTGAGCTGCGCCTGAGCTCCCAGGGAAGACCAGTTCTTGCTTCCTGGGGTAATGAAGGGCCTCCCAAAGGCAATGCCTTTAATGAGCCTTTGGCCTTTGGAGTTCCTGCTGCTTCTGGAAAGATGCTAAAATGGAGGATGCAACACCTTGAAGCCTCCCAATTGCTTCGCAGCTCGTTTCCATCATGCCCTACTGCTGTGGTGGATGATATGGTGGCTGGTGAAGCATGAGGAGAGGAAAAAAAACCCAAGCAGCCTTTAGCAAGGCAAATGAGGTGGCCTCATACAAACATGGCCAGAAACTTCTGTGGGGTTGTATTAAATGCTGGACTTTCATGGGGGAGAAAATGCTCCTTGTTTGTCAGACCCTGGAGCTGTGTCCTTTGGATTTGATTCTAATTCTTGGATGCAATAAGCCTGGAAGCCTCTTGCCACGTGGAGAGGTGTTCATTCTGACAAAGGCACCTGGGTGCTTTCTCGTCTGGGTGTCGGTCCGTTGTCACGCAGACTGTCTGTTTTAATACAGATGTAAGGGATATACTTCTTCTATACGCTCCTGTGCAATAACCTGCCACAGGGCTGCTGAGCCACTGGCCTCTGAGCACAAGAGGATGTAGAAGGGAGAATGGGGACTGTACCTGTCATGTAAACGTGGGGCGGTTCGGTGGGTTTATTCCTGGATGGTTTTCCATAGCTGTGTACCTGACTGAGAGGCTTCCTTCCTCCCTCCCTTCCTTTTCTCTTTCCCTCCCTCTTCAGGTGCGCAGCAAGGCTTCTGCATGATGTGTACAATGCAGAGGCACGTTCAGGAGGTCCTGTCTTGCTCAGGCGGTGCCATCAGGCCCATGAGTGTCATCAGTCAGCTTCCACGTGAGTCATTTCAGATGGTTTCATTGGGAGGTATTTCTCCTGTCTGAAGAACACAGTGTGTAACTGCTTTTGCCACGTTCATGTGGAGGGGGAGAGCTTTTAGAAGGATAAACTTGCTTTCCTTTTTCTCCGAAATCAATGTGAAAACCTTCTTCTTAGGAATAGGACAACATTTCCAGCTTGGCACTCAGGAAGACGCACATGGATTCTTCTGCTGCACTGTGGATGCCATGCAGAGAGATTGCTTGAGCAGAGGAAGCGAGTAAGCATAAGCACACAACCACTGACATGTTCTCCAGCCCTTCTGATGCCTTCCCTTACAACTGTCAGTGAAAACCTCTGCCCGGGGCTTTCCTAGCAAGGAAAGATCTTGGGAGAGGTAACTCTGCCTTCCACCTTCTGAGCTTCCATTACCATTTCTTTCCAGCTGGGACACAGGTTCTCAAGCTAGCACAGTCATCGATCAGGTCTTTGGAGGACTTCTGAGATCTAGAGGTACTTTTTAAAGATACCCCTGTCCTTACAATTATCTGTGACTCTTTCTCTATTTGTGGTCATGGTGGTTTGACCTTGGCTAAATGCCAGGTACCCACCAAGTCCCTCTATCACTTCCCCCCGCCCCTTCTCTCAGCAGGGCAGAAAGGGGGAAAGAAAATAAGATAGGAAAAAAACAACCCCGTGGGTAAAGCAAAAGCAGTTTTAATGTAAGCAAAGCAAAGCAAGGTCTGCGTGCGGAAGCAAAAAAAACCCAGATTTATTCTCTACTTCCCATGAGCAGGCGATGTGGGGCCTTCTAGGGAAGCAGGGCTGTGATACGCGTAGCGGTTGCCTCGAAGGGTCGAGGGTGACCCCACCCCCCTTCCTCCTTTTTCCCAGTTTTATTCTTGAGCAGACATCATAGGGTATGGAATATGCCTTTGGTCAGCTGGGGGCAGCTGTCCTGGTTGTGTCCCCTCCCAAGATCTTGCCCACCCCATCCCACTGGGGGAAAATGTTGGAAAGGGCCTTGGTGCTGTGTAAGCACTACTCAGCAGCAGCCACACCACCAGTGTGTTACCAACACCCTTCTAGCTCCCAGCATAAAACACAGCACCATGAGGGCTGCTATAGGGGAAAATCGATTCCGGCTCAGCCAGACCCAGTACAGTGGGAAACAGCTTCTCGTGCACAGCAGTATGGCCAGTGTGTCTATTGCAGTGTATGCATTGCCCATTGCAATGGGCAGTTAATCTCCTTCCCATCCTGAGAAGCATTTCTCATTGCTTTCTAGTAACATGCTTGAACTGCGAGGCCGTTTCGGACACCTACGAGGCATTCCATGACATTCCTTTGGCTATTGTGGTAAGATGTTTTGCACCACAATTTCAAAACACTTCAAGGCCCCAGCAAGGGGCCTCGTTTATCTCCTGTAACTTCAATGACTTCCAGCTGTGGCCTCTTACCATGCAAGAGCTTGGTGGTGGGTGGGAAGGGAACTGGACATGTGTGCTCCTTCTCTGGAAGCCCTGTAAATGGTCTCCCTGGGCTGGGTGTCAGCTGGGCAAAGAGCAAGGTTGGTACCTATGGCCACAATGGCACTGTCACACTGCCCTGGACAGTGTGTTTGGACTACCTCAATGCACGTGTGATTGCTCTTGCTGTTTCTGACCACGTGCCCCACAGGAAACTGGTACCTCCCAGGGGCAGCTGTTGGTGGGGATAATACTCCTACTGCACGGGTAGCTGTTCTTGGGATATTGAGTTTCTAGGAGCTTAGTGCTCTTCTTTCTTTCTCATCCAGGCAACCTCATCTGTCCCTCGGGCTCTGGAAGTCTTTGTCACACCTGAGCTGCTGGATGGCTATAGATGCGGACAGTAAGATTATTACTAATTACATCTTCACAGTAGATACTGGGTCACATCACTACTGAGGTCTGGACTTAATTGAGAAACCCACTCATAAGAGGGCTTGGGTTTTTCTCCCTTTTGTTGGGGTTTTTTTTCCCCTTCCCCGTTCACCAGATCCACTCGAATCATCCAGAACTCGGCAAATAACACATTTGTTTCTAAGATGGGTAACCTTTTTCCCTTCTGCCTGAATATTTGGAAAGCTTTGATGAGGTTTTTCTTCCTGGCATTGTTGACACCTTCCTATCTGTGAAGTTGCCCACTGCACTCCCCCTCTGGCCAGAACGGAAAAGACAAGTCCCCTGTGCAGGGGTGAGGCAAAGCAAGGAGCAGCTCTGGACAGTGATTTGACAACAGCAGCTTCCTCGAGGAAGCGCTCAACATTTTCACTGCTGAGGATTTTTGGATGGCTGCGTCCCTGTCCAGGACACCTCACTCCTCGGAGCAGCAGCAGCCCCCGCTAGCGCTCTGGACAGTGCCGTGCCTCCTCCTTGCGTTGTCAAGTCTGTAGAGCGCTGGTCCCCAAAGTGAGCCACCCGTGACCAAAGCTGCCTTCAGTGAGAGCGCGTGGGCTTAGGGGGTCCACAATGCAAATGTGGGCACATGCTAGTCGGGCAAAACAAGCCTTAACAAAACCATACGTGTATAGGGGCGGAGTGGGGAGAAGACAGGTTGACACAGGGGCAAAAGAGTTAATAGAAATAGTTTAATTAAAGAAGTATGCAGCTTTTGCTTGGGGAGTATGTAATCTTGCCTCTCAACTGTTACAACTGTTACAACCGTTGGGATCCACAACTGTCTGTGCTTGTTTTCAAGGTGTGAACAGCTGGGCCTTGCGGCCAAGGAATTTACAATACATCATTCTCCCAATATCCTGACGCTGTGCTTGAAGAGATTTGATCCTTTCTCAGGCAGAAAGATTAACTTGGTATGTATACAAGGGCACTGCGACTTTGTCTGCCTGGAAGACCTTTCTCGAAGGAGAATCCCTTGTTGGAAGTTGTTAGCATCCCACGATGGCGACTGACCGCAGCCATCTAAGAAAAATCCGTGCAAGAGCTATGCCTTGCTCTTTCCCCTGTGCTAAGAGTGTGAAGACAAGCACCTACTCTGTGCGTAATGAGCTGGTTTGGCCGAGAACAGTTTCCTGCCACTTCAGTGATGAAATGGCAACACCGTTTTTGATGAACCAAGAAGATCTATTTCTAGACCTCTAGCCTGGTGACAAGGTTTTCTCAGGCTGCTTCCTAAAGACTCTCAGGATAATTTTGGTCTCTCTTTAGGTCGTGAAGTTCCCAGAAGATCTGCAACTTGGCGCATACATGTCTCAAGCACCTGAAGAACCACTCGTCTATTCTTTGTACGCCGTCCTGGTCCACCAAGGTTCCAGCTGTCACAGGGGACACTATTACTGCTTTGTAAAGGTAAAAGTCAACTCTGGTTTGCATTGCTGCATTGTGTCCTTTCAGTGGTGGCCTGTCTGTGCTTTCCTTTATAAAACCCCACAGTTCATCTGAAGACAGTGTTACCTTTCTTTGCAGGCCGGAGATGGACGGTGGTACAAGATGGATGATGCGTCTGTGGTTCCTTGTGACACCGAGATGGTTCTCTGCCAGCAAGCATATTTACTCTTCTATGCCAGGTACCAACAAGGTTCTCCTCCCCCTCTATTCTGCCTTGGTGAGGCCACATCTGGAGTATTGTGTCCAGTTCTGGGCCCCCCAGTTCAAGAAGGACAGGGAACTACTTGAAAGAGTCCAGCGCAGAGCCACAAAGATGATGGAGGGAGTGCAACATCTCCCTTAGGAGGAAAGGCTGAAGGAGCTGGGTCTCTTTAGCTTGGAGGAGACTGAGGGGTGACCTTATTAATGTTTATAAATATGTAAAGAGTGAGTGTCATGAGGATGGAGCCAGGCTCTGCTCAGTGACATCCAATGATAGGACAAGGGGCAACGGGTGCAAGCTGGAACATAGGAGGTTCCACATAAATGTGAGGAAGAACTTCTTCCCAGTGAGGGTGACAGAGCACTGGCACAGGCTGCCCAGAGAGGGTGTGGAGTCTCCTTCTCTGGAGACATTCAAAACCAACCTGGATGTGTTCCTGTGTGATCTGATCTAGGTGTTCCTGCTCTGGCAGGGGGATTGGACTAGATGATCTTTTTGAGGTCCCTTCCAATCCCTAACATTCTGTGATTCTGTGATTCTGTGAAGTGTGAAAGTGTGCTCAGAACACACTCCCTCTCCTGTTACTGCTCCTGTTGCTGCTCTTCTCCTCCAGTGGGTTTTGTTCTCTGACCTAGGAGAGAACAACTGTTTGTCCAGTTGAGCTCTGTCTGTCCTGTGGTTTGCCAGGTCCTTTCTTCTCCCTCCTTATCTGGCACTATACTGTTGTGCTTGTGTAAATTGCTAGCTGCCTGCTCTCTGAGGCTGACTAGCTGGAAAAAGAGGTGAAATAGAGGTCCTAGAGGGTAGGACCCGATTTACTGCTCTGAAAGGGACAGACATGGCTAGAAGACCATGATCTCATTCCCAGCTTCTAGTGCTGGTTCAGTCTTCTGCGTGTCATATCAAGTGCTGCCAGAAAATGACAGGATGAGACTGAAGCCACAAGGAGGCTACAAGAACAAGCCTAGACTAAGACCATTGTTGTTTCTCCAGGCACCATCATTTGAGCCCTGAAGGAGACGCTGAGTGCCAAGAGACAAAGAGCACTTGTGTGGCAAAGCCAGGCCGAGTGCCGAAGAGTCCATCTACTGGAGACATCGGGGGACTGAGAAATCAAAAAGGTGGAGAAAATACACACAGGATGCAAGGGAAGAGACAAAGACAGAACTCTTCAGGAAGTCCCCCTCAGCACTGCGGCAGGAAGAGAGCACGCTTGGACACCAGAAAGGGAAAGAAGCTGACCAGACCCCAACCAGACTGTCCGCCTCCCAGGTGGAGGCGCGCTTGCTGCACAGAAACGCAGAGGTGCGTTCGCCATCAGCTGACGCGTGGCGGTGGGAACCTGCGTGGCTCTTCCCGCTGTGAGAGAAACAGCCCTGGGGATGGCAGCAGCTCCAAAGGGAAAAGCGTGCGGGGCTTGAGCAGCCACAGAGCAGACTGCCGTCCTGGTTCGGTAGGTAAGCAGCAGCCGAGGAAACGCTCCCTACAACAACATGTGCTCCCACCAGTCCCAGTTCACCCAGAGGCTTCAGGATGTGACCAGGCAGGGGGAAAACGAGCGTGCAGAAAGAGGAAACAGTCCCCTGCAGAGGGGGCTGGAAGTGCGCCCAAAAGACAGTGGCAAAGGACAGAAGCGAGCAATCTGGTGTTCCAGAATCGGCAAAAAAAAAACATGAACTGTCCTGGTTTGGCTAGGATAGGGTCAATTTTCACCAGCAGTCGGGAGGGAGCTACAGCCGGGCTATTCCATCCCATGCTGACATCGTGTCCGGGTGCCCTGGCAATGCAGGAGTGGCTGTTGTCCACGCCTGTACCCTGGTACTATATATCTCTTCTTCTGTACATTATTACCACTGTTATTCTTCTTGTTGTTGTTACATTGTTGTATTAAATCTTCCTTATCTCATCCCCGGGGTTTGTATTTTACTCCCTGTCCTGTCCCCATCTGAGGGCAGGGGAGGGGCAGTGGCAACGTGGTCTTGGGTCCTGGCAGGCTCCAAACCACCACAGCCTTTTTGGCATCCAACATGGGGCATGAGAGGGTTGACATAAGGACAAAAAAAAACTGATCAGGGTGTGCTAAAACAATCTGTTAGGCACAATTTTCTTTTTATATATTTGTACTGTTTGAATAAAGTATGTTTACAATGCTGGCCGATTTGGTCATGTGGTGGGGCTGTATTAATCCTTGTACCCACTGTGTGTTCCCAGTGTGAGAAACAACTTGTGTTTTAGCAGTGTCATGAGAATCATATTTTTGTAGAACCAAGAAAAACACCACGGCCTTGTGCATCCAGGTGCCAGATAGCATGGAAGGATGTAAGAACTGACTGATGGTTTTGTGCAGCACTACAGAAAGAAAAACACCAAGGCCTTGTACAAAAATACCAAACTAGAAAGGAGCCTAGTATCAGTACCTCCTGGTACCAGATAATGTAGAAGGACAAGAGCTACGCATAACAACTTTTTCTTAGAGTGTTGTGTCTTACAGGGATCAGGAGATAGGGTGCACCTGAGAAAATATTGCCATCATTCCACAACTCTGCATAAACAGCCGGCTGGGGAAAGAAAAACCTATTATGGAAACCGGAAAAACCTCTTATGGAAACTGATTGTAATAGAATGCGTCGGATAGGCTGTGAGCCTGGAGTATCCAACCAATGGAGAAACAGGAGAGGATAACCCGCGTCGGGATAAAACACTATAAAAATGCTTCCTTCTCTTTGTAACGGTGCGCGTTTCTACTCCGGCCATGGGGTGGCGCGCCCGCGATTGCACTCGCGAATAAGCGGAGCTGCTTCACCATGATCCTCGCCTGAGCAAACTTTTTCGGCATAAAACTTCATCTCTCACAACTGGGGGCTTGTCCGGGATCCAAGTCACTGGCGACGGACCCCGCCGCCGCGCAGCAGGAGGGTGCACCCCGCTCTGCTTCAGCGTCCTGTGACCCGGCGACGGTGGCCCTGCGGAGAGTCGACGAGAGACCCGAGACTGTTTTAAAGCGGCAGGATCAGTGAGCAGCTGGGTAGGGACAGGAAGGGCTATAGAGGGTACTTTGGCCTTGAAAAATCCACCCGGTAACTCTGTGCGCAGACCAAGTAAGAAAAATCAAGGGGGGTTGATCAAGTATTACTTGGGGGTAAGACTCTTCTGTGGTGTATATGGAAGGAGTCTGGGATTGGGGCTATTTATGTACAATATTGTCCTGTGTTATAAATTAGGGCCAAAGATTTCTCCAATTATAAGGTAATTTTATTGAAGAAGGTAAACAGGCAAAACAGCGCCGGGTGGCCACGGGAGTCTCCGCTCCACCGATGGCGCACACCCCCCTCCCCGCCAGTGCCCTCTTTATAGTCCTTGGTTCCCGGGCGCGGCTTTCACAACTCGGTATCTTCTACGGCTGCAGGTGTTGTTGTTAGGCGGTCGTTTTCTGCCCTCTGATGGTCATAGGTGGTCGTGGGATGAAGGCCGTAGTCTTCCTCTGCGCCATAAGTCATGTCCTGGTTTCTTGAGATATGCACCTTCATTGCGAAAAGACTCAACGTATTTCCTTATCAGACAAACATTTTAGCCGAATACTGTGGTTATAATTTAAGCAAACAAGTTTTGCAGGGTAAACAGGTTTTGCAAGTCAGCATGATCCAAGCAGGTTTTGCAAGCAATCAGGTATTGCAAGTCAGCATGATCCAAGCAGGTCCTGCAAAAAGCATGTCCAGGCCTGTTTCAAGGCCCATCATTTCCCACTGAGCTAAAAGGTGTAATGGTTGGTTTGATCAACAAATTTATTATGCACACTTATTACATCCTGCACGGGGGAAGTGCTTGACAGTGCACCTCATTCTCTAGAACCAGGGGTTCAGTGTGTGGGAGACTGGAATTCTGCAGCGCCACAACTAAAGGTTGCTAGGAAAGATGGGGAATAAGGGCTCCAGGGCAGTACCGGCGGACAGTCCTTTAGGAAGAATGTTAAGAAATTGGGAACAGGACCCGAAAACAAGATACAAAGATAAAGAGAAAATGATTCGATATTGTGTTCAGGTTTGGTCCAGAAAACCAGAAACAAAATTATTTTGGCCACAATACGGATCCGATGAAGATTGGGTCTGTCTGACTTTAAATCTAGCTGTAAGTAGTAAAACTCCTCGGTCTGATGAGGAATCAGCTTATGCAGTCTGTTGGATACAGGAGACAAAGCTGTTTCTTCTAACTCAGCAAAAATTGGCAGAAAAGGCACGACAAAGAAATTGGGATCCTTTAGATTACTTACCTCTACTTTCTCCACCACACTCCTCTCTGTATCCAAGCCTGCCCCTCTACCCAAACCTCCCTCCTTTCTCAAGTTCCCCTCTGTCCTCGGGTCTCCATCTTTTACCAGGCTCTCCCTTTTATCCAACTTCTACACCTGTGGCGGCTGCCACGGTACCAGCAGCGCCTGTCACGGGGCCCCCCGCAGTGCCTGCGGTGCCCACAGCACCTGCGGCACTGGTATCGCCGGTTGTGGCACCTGCAGTGTCCGGCACGGGGCCTGCCGGGGCTGCCGCTGCGGCTGCAGCGGCTGCGGTCCCTGCTACTGTGCCTGCGGCTGCCGCTCAAGGCGGGGTGTGTGACGATATGCTCGAACTGGAAGAACCAGAGGGGACTGGTTCCTCGGTCTCCCTCACTAGCCCATCTCTTAGTCTAATTGAATTAGAACCTACGAATGGCACCAAATCTGAGACTAAAAAGTTCCAGAGGCTGATAAAAGAACTGGAACAGTGTAAAAGAGGCATTAAAAATTTCCCCTTTCCTGGGAATAACACTAGCAGTACTACCCCTGAGACTGCCATGTACCCCCTTAGGGAGGTTCCGATGCGGGTGGGAACTATCGGGTATGTAAGTGCCTCCCTTAACAGCTGGGAGGTGAGCAGTTTTAAAAAAGAGATTAAATCCCTGATAGACGATCCGATTCGTCTGGCAAAACAAGTTGATCAATTTCTGGGACCCAATATCTATATCTGGGCTGAAATGACCTCTATTTTAGGCCGGTGGTTCAATGGGGAAGAAAGGGAAATGATTAGACAAGCAGCTATGCGAGAGTGGGAGAGGAGGCACCCCCCAGGAACACAGGCTATCCCAGCAGACCAGAAATATCCAATAAGGGACCCAAACTGGAGTAATAGCTCCGCTATAGATAGAGGAAATATGCATGACCTACGAGAACTAATAATTACCTGAATTAAGGAGGCAGCCTCAGAATTTTACTAAAGCCTTTGACATTCAACAGGGTAGAGATGAGACCCCGACTGAATTCCTGGAGAGGCTTAAGGATAGAATGCAAAGATATTTGGGGCTGGATCCTGAGAATCAGCTAACACAAGGGTTGTTAAAAGTTAACTTTGTAAGTAAATCTTGGCCTGACATTAAAAAGAAACTCCAAAAGATAGAGGATTGGAATGAGAAGCCACTGGAAAATCTTCTAAAGGAGGCCCAGAAGGTGTATGTTAGAAGGGAGGAGGAGAAACAGAAACAAAAGGCAAAGACGATGATCTCTGCCATGGATCAAGTAGTCAAACAAAAATGGGACACCCAAGAGAAGCAAATGGGGGGGTGGAATCAGAATAAAGAAAATACAAATGAGAGTTTGGGGATAGTCCCTTCCCAACATCCCCAACATCAAACCGGGAAAGTGTTTTTATTGTGGGCAGGAGGGCCACCTTAAACGAGACTGCCCTGAGTTGAAAAAAAAGGAGAAATTGTTTCTGGTTGTAAATTATGAAAAAGCGAAGGAGGCCGCTTTAAGGCCAGAGGCGATCATGTCTCTAGTGCCAGAGATAAGGCCTCTGCCTGAGAAGCAAGTGTTCAGTGGAAAGGAGATAACAGCTTTCAAGGAATTAGGAACAAAAGAGTCAGATGGGCAATGGATCGTCCCTGATGGCTTAACTATTTCACATCAAGGGAGTCATTGGGGAGTTCAGGCAATGTGTGAACAGCCTTGGGGTGGACGAGAGCCAGGACTCAGACCTTTTCACAGCATTCAAGCAGATTTTACTGAATTGCCCAAGATGGGAACATTTAAATACCTGTTGATATTAGTAGATCACCTTTTGGGATGGGCAGAGGCTTTTCCCTCAGTATCAGCTAATGTCGTGATGAAAATAATTTTGGAACAAATAATTTCCAGATATGGGATTGTAGAGAATATTGACTCAGACAAAGGAAGTCATTTCACTTCACATATTCTGCAAGAATTAATGAATACCTTGGGGATAAAGTGGGTATTTCGTACCCCATGGCAGTCCCCCTCTTCTGGAAAAGTGGAGAGAATGAATCAAACGTTAAAGAAACACTTGTCCAAGTTGGTTTTAGAAACTAAACTACCATGGACAAAGTGTTTACCCCTGGCCCTTCTCAGAATCCGAACTGCTCCTAGAAAGGATCCAGGAGTGTCACCGTATGAGACGCTGTTCGGGCTGCCGTATCTGGGAGGAGATGGCGAGGTGCCCGCTCTCGAGACCAAAGATAAATTCCTTAAGAACTATGTACTCGGGTTGTCCTCTTCCTTATCATCCCTTAAGGTACGCGGACTGCTGGCTCAGACTCCACTTCTGGAATCTCCAGTACACACCTCCCAGGCAGGAGACTGGGTCCTAGTGCGTGCCTGGAAGGAGTCAAAGCTCCAGCCCGAGTGGGAAGGACCTTTGCAAGTACTGCTGACCACTGAGACTGCTGTGAGAACTGCAGAGAAGGGGTGGACTCACTAGACACGATTAAAGACTTCTACAGATCCTGATGCCTTGGAGACAGACGATTCACCGAAAACCAAGATCAACAGTCCTCACCCCGGAGAATCAAGAGACTGAGTGAGACCTGGAACCTGACAAAGGAGAACTGTCACATTTCAAAGCAAAGTATCCTTAAAAGGGGGGGTTATGGATATTCTAATTGTGTGTACATTACCTTTTAAAAGCTTTTTTTTTGTATTTTTGGACTTATAAGCAACCCAGTAGAATGTAACAAGTGAAACTAAATTGTAAACCAGTCTGCTGTTTATAAACAATAGGCTTATTGGTACAACCATCAAAAAATATAAGGCAGGATGCTGTTTAATTTCAGCACTGAAGAAAGCACTGCTCTAGTCCTTTTCAAACGCTAGTAACAATCGGATGAACCAAATTCAAGTTGAAGGAGGCAATATCTCTCTTATTAACTATGATAGGGAACTAAATCTGGCCACATTAGTTACATACAAAACAGAGACAAAATTTAATAGAGAATCCAAGTCTTACTCCCTCGTGGGAGATTTTACAAACAGATGCAGAGTGTTTTGTGTCACATTGTGGGTATAATTTTACACCGTCTCTCTCTTCAAGAATTGTGTTGGACCTGTCACCTCGGTGGGAAGAATGACCATCAACTGATGGCAGATACAATCAGCACACCCAGACCAACGTTTCTGTGGCCTTAAGCTGTACACAGGCCATGCTATGGGTGTAGACCGTGGAACCCGGATAATAAGGGAAGGTTCCCTACCCGAAGAAATTCGGAGAATTATCTGGGATACTGTAAAAAGGTATCAGTCGTGGGGTAGTTGATTAACTGACCCAACTGACGTGATCATTGCTGTCGTATTGACCATGATCCAGACCTCAGCGTCTCCCATGCACCTGATAATGGTTTTGGGCCTGAACCATAAGGGAAAATCCTATGGAACATAGGGTGTGGGTTTATCATGAGGCTGGGAAATGGCAGACAGTTGACATGCACATCAGAAGTGCAGCAAGGATTCATTTGTCAGCAACACCATCAGAGCTCAGGGTATCCGTCCTGATACTGAGCAGGGTGTGTGCCACTTCGAGATACATCCAAATGGAAGTACTGAGACCCTACTTGTGTATACAGGCAAGGGTTGTGCTTGCATGAAGACATCATCATAGATGATATCACTGTAAATATTAGCAGTCATATTAATCTGTTAATCTCTGCATCTGCAAATCTCACTATTAGAGTAGTACACGTTATGTACACTGCACCTATTTAATCTGATCACACAGCTATCCTATACACACTTTGGAATGTTCTTAGTGATAGTTTTAGACATCAGGTTTGATAACTTACAAAAAAATACAATTCTAATATCTTAGAATAGGCAATCAATGTGCAAAAACACAAAAGAGTAAAAAGAAAAGACGGGGGAATGGTGAGAAACAACTTGTGTTTTTGCAGTGTCGTGAGAATCATATTTTTGTAGAACCAAGAAAAACACCACGGCCTTGTGCATCCAGGTGCCAGATAGCATGGAAGGATGTAAGAACTGACTGATGGTTTTGTGCAGCACTACAGAAAGAAAAACACCAAGGCCTTGTACAAAAATACCAAACTAGAAAGGAGCCTAGTATCAGTACCTCCTGGTACCAGATAATGTAGAAGGACAAGAGCTACGTGTAACAACTTTTTCTTAGAGTGTTGTGTCTTACGGGGATCAGGAGATAGGGTGCACCTGAGAAAATATTGCCATCATTCCACAACTCTGCATAAACAGCCGGCTGGGAAAAGAAAAACCTCTTATGGAAACTGATTGTAATAGAACGCGTCGGATAGATTGTGAGCCTGGAGTATCCAACCAATGGAGAAACAGGAGAGGATAACCCGCGTCGGGATAAAATACTATAAAAATGCTTCCTTCTCTTTGTAACGGTGCGCGTTTCTACTCCGGCCATGGGGTGGCGCGCCCGCGATTGCACTCGCGAATAAACGGAGCTGCTTCACCGTGATCCTGGCCTGAGCAAACTTTTTCGGCATAAAACTTTGTTTCTCACACCAGTGCTGGTGTTTATTGTCAACGGAAAATGTGTCAAGAGTCTTGCTTTGCTGTACTGGATATTGACTACTTATGCTATGGTTGCATCTCTGCTGGTGCGGGTGAACCAGTGCCTGTATGCGGCCTGGGCGTTTGTTAGTGGTCTCACCCCCTCTATGGGTGAGCCAGTGGAAGAGATCTCTCAGTTTTTGAGTTTTGCCTATCCTTGGAGCATTCAGGCCAGCATGCTCACAGCACAGTGTTTTCTGAATGTCTGCTGTATCCTGTTTTGGGTTATATGGTTCTTCTCCAATGATAGCACCACCCGGAGACCTGCCCCGAGGCCAGATAGTTATGAGTGGCAAGGTGTGTGGGAAAAAATGGGCAAATGCCTAGGTCAGTGGTCACCCCCAGTGCTTTGGAATTTCACTTGCGAACAAGTGCAGAGTCCTGATAAAATAGTGGAGCATTCAGAAAAGGTGTGTTGCCAATCTGACAAACCCTGGGAGACACGACTCACTGCAATGTGTTGGGGACTTGCCCATCCCTACCGTGTCATCTTCAACACTACTCAGTGCCCTCAAGGGGAAGAAAGGGTCTCAGGATCTGAAAATGCCCCTAGTAGTATGTGGGAATGGATTTGGAAGAAAATGGACATTTGAGCAATCCAAACTACTGTCGACTGTATTAGTTTGACAAAAGTAGGACTGCTTAGCATGAGTAGGCCTGAAGGACAAGAGCAAGATCACGGGACAAGGATCACGGGATGAAGAAAGTGTCTATTATTCTTTCTTGATATCTACAAAGAGGCTGAGCGAGCAACCTGTGAAAAGCTGAATAAGCAACCTACTTCTGCAATATACTGACAGACAAGCTACGAATCAAAGAGAAGAAAAAGGCGCATGGACACTTGTTACTAACCAGTGGGGGTTTTTTGTAGTATGCGTGGACAGGGTTATCGTCTTTATAATGCGGGCTTGTAGCGTAATAAAGTGGCTTCTACTTTGATCATATTGATCTGTGTAGAGTCTGTTTCTTCTTCCCGCACTAGTACAGCAGCTGGGCCAGAGAGACAGCCAATGCCAGCATCAGCCGCTCCTATACAGAAAACGAAATACACCAAAAAATCAGCTCGCATAATAAGGGACGGAGATGAACCAGGCCCACCATGAGAACAGGAGGAAGAGCCAGAGGTGATCACCCGATCTCTATCCCTGAGTGAGTTGTGAGATATGCGGAAGGCCTTCAGCCGCCTTCCAGGCGAGCAGATTATCACCTGGCTGCTCTGATGCTGGGATGGTGGAGCTGGTGTTTTGGAATTAGAGGGGAAAGAGGCCAGGCAGCTTGGATCCTTGTCCAGGGAAGCTGGCATTGACAAGGTAATAGGGAGACAGGCTCAAGCCCTCAGCCTTTGGGAGGCAACTCCTGTGCAGTGTAAGGGAAAGGTACCCCTACAAGGATGATATCCTATGCCAGTTAAACAAGTGGACCAACATGGAGAGAGGTATTCAGTATCTCAGGGAATTAGCTGTGTTTGATATGATTTACGGTGATCTGACTGATGAGCGATCACCCATGGATCCAGATCAGGCCCACTGCACACCCTCCACGTGGCGGAAGTTCCTGCGAAGTGCACCACAATCACATGCCAATGCATTGGCAGTCGTGTCTTGGAGACACAGACAGGTTCAAACAGTGAACTTCCACGTACAGCAGACGGGGACAGAGTCCCTGTAGTGCGCATGAGGGATGTATTGGGAAAAATGGTCTGGGTTAGTCCTGCACCAGGCAAAGGCAAACCCATCCATGAGACTGCTTTTGCTCAAGGACCTCGGTGCACCTGGTGGGTGATGCGGGAGGATGGAGAGGCCCGATGTGTACCACAACAGGACTTGATTTTGGGTGAGAATATACCGTGAATTATATTGTATTTTTTGTTAATTAGTTTGGGGTTTTTTTTGTTAATTGTTAAATGGCTGCTGGGCGTGATGCAGATGGTATAGAATAAGGGGTGGATTATGTCCTGTTTCAGCTAGGATAGGGTTAATTTTCCCCAGCAGTTGGGAGGGAGCTGCAGCCGGGCTGTTCCATCCCATGCTGATGTCATGTCCGGGTGCCCGGGGGCGAGCAGTGCAGGAGCAGCTTCTGTCCAGGTCTGTCCCTCGTGCTGTGTCCCTGCGGTACAGCTCTTGTTCTGTACATTGTTATCACTGTTATTGTTATTGTTTGGTCTGTTGTTGTTACATTGTTGTATTAAATCTTCCTTATCTCAGCCCCAGGGTTTGTACTTTACTCCCTGTCCTGTCCCTGTCCGAGGGTAGGGGAGGGGCACCAGCATGTGGTCTCGGGTCCCTGCAGGGTCTAAACCACCACATCCTGGCATTTCTATTCCTTCACTGATGTGAAGTACTACGGCCAGTAGCAGGTTGGAACTTCCTGTGCTCTTCTCGTTTACAGTCAAGTTTAAGTTGCCACCAAGCGACCCACTCAGCACCACAGAGCCTGTAGGCCAAGGCGCACACAGAGCACAGCCCAGCACAGCCCTGTGTCTGCTCAGGTTTACTGTTGTGTGGATCACTGACTCCTTAATGTACAATGGATCACCCAACTGCCTGATAACGGTTAGAAGGAGGGTGAGGTCTCGGTTAGACAGCTGGAGGAAGGTACACACAATTTTAGGCCTTAGTAATAACTGAGGATTTTGCAGACCGTGGACCCCTGTGAGAAGGCCTCTGTTGAAGGGAAGGTGCAAGGTGATCCCTGACCCAGCATGGGGGAATATTCTTCTGGATTTGTGTCTCAGAAGAAGTCAGGGAAGGACTGATGGAAGATGTGGAGGGCAGCTTTGGTTGAAGTGCAAATGAAGGTTTTGGCATTGGAAACCCTGAGGGAAATGAGCACCACAAATTTTAGCAGGGCTCAGTAGAGAGGATCACCTCCACCAACGCTCTGGCAGTACTTTTCCTAATACATTCCAGGATGCTGTTGATCTTCCTTGCTGCAAAGGTGCTATGACTGCAGAGGACAAGGCTTTGGGAGACCTAAAACCAGCCTTCCAATATTTTCTGTTAAAAAAAGGCAGTCAGAGTCTTCCCTGTTGTGTATGATGGGAAGATGAGGGCCAATGGGCTGTTGCTGAAACAACAGAGGAACAACTCTTCCGATGAAGCACTGGAGCAGATGTCCTAGTGAGCTTGTATCATCTCCCTTCTCTCAGCTTTTAAAGAACAAAAATAATGATGACCTGAGCAACCTGCTCTGACCCCATATCTGACTGTGCTGTGAGCAGGAGGTTGGCCTAGAGATCTCCTCAGATGCCTTCAGCACGAATGATTCTGTGCTTCCATCCATCAAGGATCTTTCCGTCATGATGGGAGGGAAATCACACACATTGCTGGTGATCACTGATGTTAATCAGGAAGTTTTGTCAGATGATCTGTGATTTTCTTGGCCCACTCCAAACATTTTTGAAAAGTGAGCAAAATAGAGCTGGCAGATCTTCAAGGACACTTTCCACAGAGTGTAAGAGCTCTCGATCCCCGGGCAAGAGACTGTCATGGCTGCTGGTCGAACTAAAGGGCACGAAGGAAATGCAGAGGCAGTGGAAGCAGTCACAGGTGTCCTGGGAAGAGGACAGGGATGCTGTTGCCCTCCTGGTGAGCAAGACTGTAACAACAGACAAGGAGAAGGCTGAGATACTCAATAACTTTTTTACCTCAGTCTTCACTGGCAACGTCTTCCCACACCTCTTGGGCGGATGGACCACAAGTCAGGGACTGGGGGAGCAAATTGTCTCCCACTATAAGAGATCAGGTTCAAGACCACCTGAGGAACTTGGACATATGTGAGACAATGGGACCTGACAAGATGCATCCCAGAGTCCTGAGGGAATTGGCTGATGTAATTGCCAAGCCACTCTCCATGGTATTTGAAAAGTCAAGTGAAGTACCCACTGGCTTCAGAAAGGGAAATATTGCACCCATTTCTAAAAAGAGTAGAAAGGAGGCCCCTGCAGGGAACTAGCAACCTGGCAGCCTCGCCTCTGTGCCTGTGAAGATCATGGAACAAATCCTGCTGGAAGATACACTAAAGCACATGAAAGGCTGGGAGGTGACTGAACACAGCCAGCATGGCTTCATCAAGGGCAAGTCTTGCCTGACCAATTGAGTGGCCTTCTAGGATGGAGTGACAACATCAGTGGAGAAAGGAAGAGCTACGGATGCCATCTGTCTGAACTTCTGTAAGGCCTTTGACACGGTCCCACACAACATCCTCCTCTCTAAATTGGAGAGATGTGAATTTGATGGGTGGACTGTTCAGTGGATAAGGAATTGGTTGGACAGTGGCCAACCAATTGCTCAATGTCCAGATGGAGACTGGTGACAAGTGGTGTCCCTCAGGGGTCTGTACTGGGACCAGTACAATTTAGTATCTTCATCAGTCACACAGAGAATGGGATGGAGTGCACGCTCAGCACGTTTGCAGATGACACCTAGCTGAGCAGTATGGTTCACACTCCTGAGGCATGGGATGCCATCCAGAGGTGCCAGAAGAAGCTCGAGAAGTGGGTCCATGTGAACCTCATGAGGTTCAACAAGGCTAAGTGCAAGGTACTTGCCCCAGGGTCACGGCAATCCTAGGCACCAATACAGGCTGCAGGATGAAGGGATTGAGAGCAGCCCTGCTGAGAAGGACTTAGGGGCACTGGTGGATGAAAAGCTGGACCTGAGCCGACAATGTGCACTTTCCCCCCAGAAAGCCAGCTGTATCCTGGGCTGCATCCAAAGAAACCAGCAGGGTAAGTGGGCAATTCTGCCCCTCTACTCTGCTGTGATGAGGCACCACCTGGAGTTCAGCTGTTGGAGCAAGTTCAGAGAATGTAACAAAAATGATCCAAGAGCTGGAGCTATGGGGAGAGGCTGAGAGTTGGGGTTGTTCAGCCTGGAGAAGAGAAGGCTCTGGGGAGACCCTTTTGCAGCCTTTCAGTGCTTCAAGGGGGCTTAAAAAAAGACAGGGACAAACTTTTTAGCAGGGCTTGTTGCAATAGGGCAAGGAGTAATGGTTTTAAAGAAAAAGACAGTAGATTCAAAGTAGGTATAAAGAAGAATACTGTTAAGTTGAAGGCAGCGTAACACTGACACTCAGAGAGGTGGTAGAAGACCCATCCCTGGAAATGTTCCTGGTCAGGTTGGATGGGCCTCTGTGAACTTGATCTAGCTGAAGATGTCCCTGCGCATTGCTTGGGGAGTTGGTCTAGATTACCTTTAAATTCTAGATTTTATGATTCTATGAAACTACCCAGCATAGGCCAAAGTACTCCCTTGAGGTCTGGCATCTGCACTCTTCCATTCTCCTTCCTCATTCCCCTTGGGAGCTGGGACCCAACTATTTCACAGTCACGAATCCAGTCTTCACATCCCTGACCAGCTCTACTTTATGGCAAGTTTCAGATCCAAGTTTGCATTCCCCTTGTTGGTCCATGTGGCAGCTGTTCTGAGATGACCTCACCTGGAGTGCTGCATCCACTTCTGGGGCCCACAACACAAGAAGGACATCCAGCTGTTGGAGTGGGTCCAGAGGAGGGCCACAAAGATGGTACGAGGGCTGGAGCACCTCTGCTGCGGTGACAGGCTGAGAGAGTTGAGGCTCTCTTCATTCTGGAGAAGAGAAGGCTCTGGGAAGACCTTAGAGCAGCCTTCCAGTACCTGAAGGGGGCCGAGAAGAAATCTGGAGAGGGACTTTTTACAAGGGCTTGTAGTGATAGGATGAGTGGTAATGGCTTTAAAGTGGAAGAGGGGAGATTTAGACTAGGTAATAGGAAGAAATTCTTTACTGTGAGGGTGATGAGACACTGGCCCAGGTTGCCCAGAGAAGCTGTGGCTGCCCCCTCCCTGGAAGTGTTTAAGGCCAGGTTGGATGGGGCTTGGAGCAACCTGGTCTGGTGGGAGGTGTCCCTGCCCATGGCTCGGGGGGGTGGAACGAGATGAGCTTTGAGGTCCCTTCCAACCCAAACCATTCTGTGATTCTATGATTCTGTGACACTCCATAAACCGCCTGGACTGTGTCAAATTCCTCACCTTGACTTAGGGTTCCTGTGGAAGTATAACAGAAGATTGCCGAGGAGGATTATAAACATGCTGAAGTGACCTGCACCTGGGGTGTCGAAAAACACACATATCACACTGCTAATTGTTGCTTAGCCTTGTACCTGACAAGAACATCTGTGTTTAGATAAAACAGGCCTGTGATAGACTCAGAGGCAGCCTTTTCAAAAACATTATTGAGATTCCCACCCTGCTGTGGAAAGACCAAAGCACAGAGGAAAACTACCGTCTGTGAAAAATCCTTGCTATACAGGTGAAAGCAGCAGGTTTGGGATCTCTCACTGACTCTAGCAAGGACTGAGCTCCATGGTCCTGCGTTCCCACCTACATGCCTCTGCCCCTGGTGCTGCTGCAGAGATCCCCTGGTTCATGAGCGAATGAGAATAAACTTGCTCTTTGCATTTTTATCTGTGGTTTTATGATTGTTCTTGCGACCTGTCTGTGCTGGCTCACACAGTTCCTTATCAGGTTCCGTATCTCTCAGGATGATTTCACCTTTACTGACTGCTCCTGTGACACTCACTCACAAGGGCTCACCCAGCTTGCCACCTGACTCATAGAGGAACTCCATATATCCAGTTAACTTCTTCACTTTAAGGGGACCCCAACCCAGATCCTTCCAGTTTGTCTCTCCTGAAAAGCTTGTACCCACCCATTGCAGCACCCCAGCTGTGTCACTTGTGCCACCTTGCCTTAGCAGTTGCACCATGGATGTGAAAAGGCACAGGCTCCAGCTGGTCCTGGCTGTGCCCATGCCTGAGGACATCAGTGCACATCTGGGCTGTGGCACCTCAGCTGTGGCTCCAGGCCAAGCTCTGATTTGTCTGGAATGAAACCTGGTACCAAGCCTCCAAGTCCTCATGCATACAAAGGCTTTGCTTGAGAGCAGAGACATGCCAGAGTGGATGGCACCTTGGACCAGGGGATGTCTGTGTACAGGTGGATTCTACATAGAGCTGTTTGATGATCTGGGATCACCTCTTCATGATGTGAGAAATGAAGTTTTAGGCCGAAAAAGTGTGCTCAGGCGGGGATCACGGTGAAGCAGCTCCGTTTATTCGCGAGTGCAATGGCGTGCGCGCCACCCCGTGGCCGAAGTGGAGATGTGCGCCTTAACAAAGGAAAGAAAACATTTATATTGCATTTTCCCCCGATGCGGGTTATCCTCTCCTGTTTCTCCATTGGTTGGATACTCCAGGCTCACAGCCCATCGACGCATTTTATTACAGTAAGTTTCCATAAGAGCTTTTTCCGGTTTCCATAATAGGGCTTTTTTTTACCACCCGGCTCTTTATGCGTAGCTGTGGAATCTGTTCAGTCTGGATGGCAAAATTCTCCCAGGTGTGCCCCATCTCCTGATCTATGTAAGACACAACATTCTCAATAACAGGGTGTTATGCGTAACTCTTGTCCTTCTACATTATCTGGTACCAGGATGTACTGAGCAAAACAGTCTTTATACTAGGCTCCCTTCTAACTTGGTACCTCTGTACCAGGCCCTGGATTTTGGTTCTATAGTGCCGCACACAACTCTTTGTAAAAACATAAGTTGGTTCTCACATCCTTCTACACTATCTGGCACCTGGGCGTGCAAGGCCTCAGTGTTTTTCTCGGTTCTGCAAAAACACGATTCTCATAATCCTTTGCAAAAACACAAGTTAATTCTCACAAGGCTCAGTATCTAGCTAATCCCAGAAAGTTCAGCAAGCTTATTGTTGCTCCAACACAGATCTGTTCCATATCGGCTCCAATCATAATATCGTTCACATACTGTAAAAGAGTGGCACTGTTACTATCATTTCACCACCATTCTAAATCTTTAGTCAGTGCCTCACAAAACAGTGTGGAGCTGGTTTTAAATCCCTAGGGAAGAACAGTCCAACATAATTGCCCTTTTACTTCCTGCAGTCAGGCTTTCCCATTCGAAGGCAAAGATTGTTTGGCTCTGCTCATCCACTGGAATACAAAAGATCAAACACTGTGAAGTAAACATTTGGCCCAGGTACTGACGTGAGCAGAGTATAAGGCCTTGGCACAGTGGGGTGTGTATTTAGCAATCTGATTTATTACTCCTGAATCTTGTACCCATCAACATTCTTGAGAACAAGTTTCTTTACAGGCAGGACTGGTGTATTGAACTTGGACCGATGTTCTCTAAGCAGTCCATAGTGTATTTATCAGGGGCTCCAGTCCTTTATGTGCTTCTAATCTGATAGTGTACTGATTCATCCTCAGTGGCTTTGGTCCCGGTTTCAGTTGTTTTAATTGGAGTTTCATTCTTTGCTTTACCTGGTTTCTTTGAGGCCCACACCACATCCGAGACCATACTTGGGATGTTTTCCTTAGGTTCCACCAGGATTTTATCCCTCAGTAAGTAGATCTGTGCTTTCCAGGCTGTTTCAGGTGGGATGTGAATCTGTACAGAGTTCTCAGAAAAGGTTACTTGTGCATTCAATTTGCATAATAAATCTCATCCTAACAAAGGAAGGAGACATTCTGGCATATATAGAAACTCATGAGTTAATTTAGTACCTTCAGTTGTTCCATCAGTTATATCATATGCTTCTTAGGAAGCACAGATGTAATTTGTTTTTTCTGTAAGTTTCACAGAATCGCAGAATGGCTGAGATTGGAAGGGACCTCTGGAGGTCATCTTGTCCAACCCCCTGCTCAAGCGGGGCCACCTAGAGCAGGTTGCTCAGGACCATGTCCAGATGGCTTTTAAAAATCTCCCAGGATGGAGATTCCATCACCTGTCTGGTCAGCCTATGCCAGTGCACAGCCAGAGTATAGACAAACTTATAAAAGTTTTATAAACTTCTTATGTAAGCTTATACAAAATTTATACATTGCCTAGTACAAATTGCTCTCTCCTCCTCAGTCAGGGACAGTCAGGGTGGTGGAGCTGTAGCAGGTCTCCAAGTTTTCCAGCAGCAGCCCCATGAGGAGAGTGTTCCCAACCACAATCACGGGGCGGGTCACGAGAGACAGGAGGGAGAGATTTATATGAAGGCTGGGGACATTCCCCATTCCCATCAGGGGAAACTCCACTGATGATGTCTGATTGCCCTAGTCCCCTTTTGGCACGGAAACTTTTAGGTCTTCATGTTTCCTCTCTCCTGATAGGACAACTATGAGTGAAAGCATCTGTTTCTCTGTTAGATGCTTAAAGAAATTGTGAAGGAAGTTCAGAGGGGTGAAACATGGAGGTGTGTGTGCCTCTGAGTGCATTCCTTCCCCCTTGACATGCTTTGTGCTTTGGGAAAGGTAAGAAATGCTGTCTTCTAGAGGGCAATACCACTTATGCTTGCAGAACCCCTTCTGACTGCACAGGTGGAGATGTTCCACAGAGGAGCTTCTGTCATCCTGTGTAGTAACAGGGACAGGCCATAAAGACAGGGGAGGGTGATGTAGCATACAGGGGCATTTGCAAGGACTGGACAAGGCAGATGAGCTAAATCTCACTGGGATGGTGGGACAACAAGTGGCCTCTGGGATAATCACCCAAACACTCGGAAGCTGGAAGAGACCAGTGGCCTACTTTTCAAAGCAACTAGATGAAGTGAGTAAAGGATGGCCTGCATGTCTACAAACTGTAGCAGCCACTGCCTTGTTAATTCAGGAAGCTCAAAAGCTTACTCTGGGGCAGCCTGCAACAGTATTGGTTCCACATGCGGTGACAGCTGTTTTAAATCGCAAGAACATCACTAGATTTCTCCAAGCCAGTTGGCAAGGTATCAGGCCATACTGATAGATAAGGAAGATGCGACCTTAAGTGGTATCTGCCCTGAACCCTACTACCTTGCTACCTATAGTGGAACAAGAACCTTTACAACATGACTGTCTAGCCACAATAGAACAAGTTTATGCCAGCAGACCAAACTTAAAAGATGAACCACTGAAAAATGTGGACCTAGAACTATATACAAATGGCAGCAGCTTTGTACAGAATGGAGAGAGAAAAGCAGGGTATGCAGTGGTGACCCTCTGGGAGGAAACGGAAGCCAAACCCCTACCTAAAATCTAAATACGCTTTTGGGGTTGTACACATTCATGGAGCCATCTGGAATGAATGTGGACTATAAAATTCTCAAGGGAGTGGTATAAAGTACAGACAAGAGATCTTAAAACTACTTCAGGCTGTGTTTGGAGCCAAAAGAAGTGGCAATAATACTTTGCAGAGCCCATCAGCAGGGACAAGGGGAAATAATTCAGGGGAACAGAAAGGCTAGCTTAGCTGCAAAAAGGGCTGCCTTACATGAACAAATGATTGGAGCCTTAATACCCAGTAGAGAAATCAATATGGAACCCCTTCAGTATTCATAGAAAGATCAATTGGCAGAAAAATTGAAATGTATCAAGAATACAGAAGGATGGTGAATTACCCTGAACCAACAAGTTCTCACTACAGCCAGGATGATGGAAGCCATCCTCAAAATGCCACCTGAACACATGGGAGCTGACACTATCGTTAACAGTGTCAAGAGATATGCCTCAGGGCCAAAAAATGCAATCAAGTGCAGACCTGAGAGTAAGATGTCAGACCTGTTGCACAAACAACCCTAAGATTCAGTAAAAAACACTGATGGGTGCAGTAAAAAGGGAATAACCCCTGGGGAATACTGGCAAATAGACTTCTCTGAGTTACCAAAGAGTGAGCAATATAAATATTGCTTGTTTTGGTAAATACCTTTTCTGGGTGGCCTGAAGCTTTCCCTTGTCACAACAATCAGGCTAGAGAAGTTGTTAAAATTTTATTGAAAGAAATAATTCCCAGGTTTGGAATCCCTGAAGGTTTATCCTCTGACAGTGGACCTTTGTTTCAGAGATTGTCCAGGGGGTGTCAAGATTCCTTCAATTTAAATGGGATTCACATACTCCCTGGAGACCCCAGTCTAGCAGGAAGTGTAGAAAGAATGAACCAAACCCTTAAGAGGCAAATTTCAAACTTATAAAACCCAACTCAAATAGATAGATATTTTGCCAATTGCTGCAATAAGGGTTAGAATTCCTACCAAAGTAAAAGAAGGGGTAAGTCCCTTTGAGGTTTGTACAAAAAGCCATACCCAGTCAATGACATAGTGACCAAATGCATGTTAAAGGAGAGGAATATTAAAAGATTATTTGCTGTCTCTCTTATGGGTGCCATCTTCTTTACACAGGTACCTTCACCAATGAACTCTGCTTCCCTTGGACTCCCCAGTACACAGCTTTGAGCCTGGAGATCTGATCTATGTTCGGACCTGGAAAGATGAGCCACTGAAAGAAAAGTGGAAGGGACTTTGTGCTTCTGACCACTTACACAGCAGTAAAGGTAGAAAAAAAAAAATCAACTCCTGGATTCACTACATGAAAGTAAAGAAAGCTCCCCTTAAGGAACAGTGGACATATACATTGACAGGAGAACTAAAGCTGAGACATTCTAAGAATCAAACTAACGAATTGTACATGGGATTCGGAACATGCTTACACTGAATTACACTCTCTCCAAAGACGGTTAACATTGCTTTGTATATTTTTTCAGTGCCTATAGCTTTGCCACTAATTTGCAAATGCACTGATGTATTTAAGCCTAGAAATAATGATGAAACAAATAGGAAAAGTAGTTGCAGTCTTAAAATACTTAGGGAAAATCATTACTAGCTACAATAAACGAACTAAAATAGAACTAAAAAACTTCAGCCTGGGAATAAAATTTACATCTAACCTTAGCTCAACAGATAGTAAGAAAAAACAGTAAGACAGATTGTTGGATTGGTACTGATTTCCCTGTGCCACACACCCCCCTACCCCACATCTCCTCCTCCTGTCCCACATCCCCCTCGTGCTGCACACCAGGCACCGAGCATGCTGGACACCACCGTGGGTTGTTCACCAATAAACAGCCCCCGCCATGGGGCACAAATAGCCATTTTGAGGCAGAGCCGGAGTGTTCCCCCAAAAGCGGGGCAGTTCAGCCGCTGTGCAAGGCAATACACACATGGGCCAGAGGGGTTTTATTGTAGTTCTGCGCTGAAAGGGCTGTAAGGGGGTATTCCTGCAAAGCCAGCACCCCTAACATGGGGTGGTTTGACAATTTGTAATACCAAAGACCAAGCTATGTATGAGTAACCAGTTTCTGATTGGTGCTCATTGATGGCTCATGGTTAAAAGTTCTCTCCCTTAGATGTAAAGACACAGTGGTTCTTTATTCTGCTGCGCAGGCCCGGGTGGGGCGGAGGGCCTGGCCTGCTGGCAGAGGTGAGCTGCAGCAGCGAGCGCGGGGTTTGAATCACCGCTAGTGTCAGTTTAGGGCTTGCACAACGCTTCTGGCAGTTCTACACAGACGAGACAGGCTTAACCCTAAGTAACATCCCGATATTGGGAATTAATGTCTCTGGTGACCATCTGGACACTTTCCAGGATAACTTAACTGCTTAGGTAACTGATAAGTTACCTGCTTTAACAAGCAGTTCTGTACGGATAACTAAGGCATGCCTTTTCCTACCGGTTCTCACAGGCCTTATCGACAAAGTTTTGACGAGCGCATTCATAAAACACAACAGGCGACCCCCTCGGAGCCCGGTATCGGGGAGAGGAGGAGTGCCAGCCCGGTCGAGACCTGCCCCGCGGGTCCATGGTTCCGGTACAGGGGTGACATCCGGCTTCCGGCTACGCGGAGATGAGCGGGCACCGCCCGTGAGGCGCCGGCCAATGAGAATGGGGGGCGCGGAGAACAGGCCAATAGGAAGGCGGAGGCAACTTCGATTCCCAGCGGGCAGGGCGCATACGGTAGTGGTGCGAGGCGCGCGTGCGCACTTCGCTGGTTGCGCGGCTGCGCATGCGTCGAGGACTGTGGTGCATTCCTGAGGGAGCGGCCGGTGTGCTTTGGGTCTGCCCCCGTCCCCGGGAGTGACTCGGACCCTGGCGCCGCGATGGCGCTGGTCTCGGCCGACTCCCGCATCGCGGAGCTGCTGGGGGAGCTGCATCAGCTCATCAAGCAGACGCAGGTAATGGGGCTGGGGCGGGGAGGCGTAGCGGGTCCCGCCAGTCCAGCCCCCCCCCCCCCCTCCCCTTTCACCGAGCGGCGGGGGATGGCCCTTCACCGCCCCCCCCCGCCCTCGCGGCAGGAGGAGCGGTCCCGCAGCGAGCACAACCTGGTCAACATCCAGAAAACCCACGAGCGGATGCAAACGGAGAACAAGAGTGAGAATGGGGGGGGGCGGGCCTCTGGGGTTTGGGGTCCCCCTGTGAGCCCCGCCTAACGCCCCTCTGCCCTCAGTCTCCCCCTACTACCGGACCAAGCTGCGGGGGCTCTACACCACAGCCAAAGCCGATGCAGAGGCTGAGTGCAAGTAAGCTCCCAACCCCCCTCTTTTAACCCCCAAATCCATGTTTACCCCCGAAATGCCCATGTTTTAAGGCCCAAATCCTCGGTTTTTACCCATACCCTTACTTTTTTACCCTAAATCCCCCTTTTTAAGTTTCAAGTCCCTGTTTTTCACACCCAAACCTCCATTTTTACCCCCAAAACGCCTGCTTTTCCTCCAAAAGCCTCCCGTTTTAATCCCACACCTCCTTCCCTTCCTCACCCCCCCTTCCCTCCACAGGTCCCCATTTTAACCTTTAAATCCTCTTTTTAATGTAATTTCCTAATTTATTAGCCCTTCAAAGTCCATGTTTGAACCCCAAATCCCTCTTTCCACCCCAAAACCCCCATGTTTTTATCCCAACCCCCCATTTTTGCCCCCAAACTCCCACTTTCACCTCTCATTTGTAACCCCAAAGCTGCATTTTTACCCCAAACTCCAACTTTTAAATCCCTGAATCCCCTTTTCCCTCCCAAGTTCTCAAATTTAACCCCCCAAATCCCACCTTATAATGATAAATCTTCATTCATATACCTCCAAGCCCCCCCCCCAACCCCCCCCCCCATTTTCATCCTTCTCTTTTTTTACCATTATTGGGGTTTTTTGCAGTATTTTACGCAAGGCACTGGATAAAATCGCCGAGATCAAGTCTCTCCTGGAGGAGCGCCGCATCGGTATTGCCCCAGGGGGGTCCAGCCAGAGGGGAAAAAACCCAAAACAATGGGAGGCACAGCAATTTAAGGGGGTGCACCCCAAAATTCACATTTTTTTCCTCTCTTAGCTGCCAAAATCGCAGGGATTTACAGTGAAGCAGAGCCCCCCCGCAAGACGATGCGGCGGGGGGTGCTGATGACACTGCTCCAGCAGTCGGCCATGACGCTGCCTCTCTGGATCGGCAAGCCAGGCGAGAAGTGAGGGGGGTTTGGGGCTAAAAAGGAAGGTGGGGGTTGTGGTGTCTCCCCTTAATGTCCCCTCCTCCTAGCAACGGCCTTGGGAACTCTCCCTGCCAATAGGTTTCACTGGAAACTGCCTTGCCAATGGCCCTGCCCAGAGCAACAGCCCCCAGCAAACAGCTGGTCCGGAGTAATGGGTTCTGCCCATAGAAACTGCTCTGGTAACAGGGCCCTTCCCTCAGCAACAAGGTGCCTCCCCTAGCAATGAGGTCCCATGAGATGTAAGGCTGGGGGGGGGGGTTGGGGTACAAAGAGGGGTTTGGGGGTCTCCCCTCTAACATGGCCCTCCCCCCCAGGCCACCCCCACTGTGCGGGGCCATGCCAGCAGCAGGGGATTATGTGGCCAAGCCAGGAGACAAGGTGGCTGCACGGGTGAAGGCGCTGGAGGGGGATGAGCAGTGGATTCTGGCCGAGGTCGTCAGCTACAGCCACGCCGCCAACAAGTGGGGAGCCCCCTGAAAACAGAACCCCTTGAACCCCAAAGCAGCCCCATGAGCCCCCCAAACTCCTCCTGAACCTCCCAAACCACCCTGAGCACCTCCCAGAGCCCCATAAAACCTACCTGAAGCTCAGGTCCCCCTTTTCCTCCCTCTCTTAGCCCCAAGCACCCCAAAACTGCCCCTGAACCCCCAAAATAGTGCAAAAAGCTGTGAACTTCCCCAAAGAAAAATCTGAAACACCCCCCCCCCGAACCCCTCAAAACACTCCTTTCCCCCTAGCTCTCCCTCCTGCTCCAAATCCCCCCTTCCACCCCCCACCCCCCCAAAACACTTCTCCCCCTTTTATCCCACATGCCCCCCCCATTTGTTGGGGTGCCTCCCCTTTTCCCCCCCCAGGTACGAAGTGGATGACATTGATGAAGAAGGCAAAGAGTAAGTCTCTCCCAAGCTCCCCCTTAATCCCCCTAAACTCCCCTCAGGGGATCCCCCCAGATGATGAAGTTCCCCCAAATTTTCCTGCAGGCGTCACACCCTGAGCCGCCGCCGCATCATCCCCCTCCCCCAGTGGAAAACAAACCCCGAAACTGACCCTGAGGCCCTTTTCCATAAGGACCAGCTTGTCCTCGCCCTGTACCCCCAAACCACCTGCTTCTACCGTGCCCTCATCCATGCCCCCCCCCAGAGGGTGAGTAGGAAAACCCCAAAACCCCTGATCTCCCAACACCCAGCCCCTAAGCCTCCCCCTGTACCCCCAAACATCCTGCTTCTACCAAGCCCTCATCCATGCCTGTCCCAGCCCCCTCTCCAGAGGCTGAGTAGGGGAGTCCCTCAAAACCCCTGAGCCCCCACCTCTCCCTCCAGCCCCCTCTGTACCCCCAAACCACCTGCTTCTACTGTATCCTCATCCACATCTGCCCAGACCCCACCTGATCCCTCCCCAACCTCATCAGACCCTCTTTTTGTCACTCTCTTTCTGCCTCTGAACCACTGTTTTCCGCTTTGACCCCCCCAACCCCCACAATATCCACCAAACCCACCCTGAGTCCCCCAAGTCTCCTCCAGCCACAGGACGATTACTCGGTGCTGTTTGAGGACACCTCCTACGCCGATGGCTACTCACCCCCCCTCAATGTTGCCCAGCGCTATGTGGTGGCCTGTAAGGAGACCAAGAAGAAGTGAGGGGGGGGGCCCAAAATATGGGGAGGGATCCCAAAATTGGGGGGGGGGGGGGGGGGGGAGGAGCTCAGTGTTACATGGTGGAGTGGAAGGAGAGGGAGGATGAAAAAATGAGGGGGAGGCACCCCAAAAATATGGAGGGGCTCTAAAAGAGAAGTGGGGGATCCTGAAAAATAGGAGAGGGGGAAGTCCACAGTTAAGTGGTGGAATTGAAACAAGGGAGGGGGCAGTCTAAAGATAAAACAAGTGACCCTAAAGTTTGGGGGTGACACTGAAAATAAGCTGGGGGGCAAGGGGGAGCCCAGTGTTAGGTGGTAGAGTGAAGGAGAGCCCCAAATACAAGGGGAGGGAGCATCATAAAGCTCCCCATCCCCCAAATAACCCCCTGCACCCCTAGGTCACACACACCCCCAACCCTGTGGAGCTTGCCCTATAGAGGGCCTTCTCCCCACCATAGGCCCCACCCATGTTCCATAGTGGGGGCAGGGGGTCCTGACTATGGAACGGGGTGCCTGGGTTTCCCCTGGGGCATACCCCCCATTCCCCCAGCACTGCTGATGTGACCTGGATGACTGGGTCCCCTGTAGGGGGAGTGGCATCTGGGCAGCCCTTCCCCTCTGCTTTACTGTGAATAAATTAATTAAAAACTCATTAAAGGTTGCCTTTCAGGTTGGGGCCTGTGGTTGGTTGCCACCCCTTCGGGCTGCAGCAGCAGCTCCTGTGTCTGCTGTAGGTGTGGGGTGGGGCTGAAGAACAGCAGGGCTTGCTACGGCGGCTTCCTCCAGCTCTGCTGCTTTCCCCATCACCCAGGGCGTGGTGGGTGTGGCACCTGGGGGTGGGGTTGCCGTGCTGATGTACCCCTTCCTACCAATGGTAACGGGCCCTGCTCCTCCTCATGGTGGTGTCTAGCAGCAAGCTCCGCCCCTAGCAACACCGCAGTGAGTTGCCCCACCCACAGCAATGGTCCCATCAACAGCCCCTGCTAACCAGTCCCGTCCCCCTCTCCAGCAGCGGGCCCAGCCCTTAGCAACCGGGGCATCTCCTTTGCAACACCTCCCCTGCCCAGCACCGGCCCCTCACCCCCGCCACCATGGCAGCGCCTGTGCCCCACCCCCCTCACCTCGGCAGAACAGATGGGTGGCCGAGGGGGGAGGGGGCCACTGCAAGGCCCCTCCGTCAGGCTGCTCCTCCTCACCATGGAGCCCCCTCCCCCCCAAGGGGACCCTTCGCCTCATGACTTCCCCGCCCCTCCAAGACTTTCCCCCCCACCCACCCCCGCCCTAAGTCCCCGCCCCCAGGAGATCCCCAGGTCTCTGCCCCTCCACCCTAAGACCTGCCTCATCCTGGTAGGCCCCTCCCCATCCCTTCAAGACCCCCCTGAAGCCCCTCATCGTCCCCCCCAGGTTCATTCCCAACCCCTCCTCCATTCCATTATCCTTTCCAACATATTAAGGAATTGACTGTTTCCCCTGTACCTGGGGCTAAACTGTAGCAGTTTTTCTCTCACCCGATGACCCCTCCCCTACTGAGAAGGAGAATCGGGGGAAAAAGGGAGGAGCCCTGTGGGCTGAAGTAGAAAGAGATTTAATGAAATAACAAGACTAATACAATCACCAACATAAAGTATACAAGCTTATACTCAGCCTAGTCCTTAGGATCAGGAGTAGAAGGCCAAGAGGAAAGAGCTCCAGGAAAAGGAATTCCACCTTCAGCAAACTCCCTCCTTTTATAATGAGCATTATTAAGTGGGTTGGGATACACTGGTGAGTTAGCTTGGGGCAGCTGTCTTGACTGAATCTCCCAGCTGACTCAGGGGTACTCATGGCTGCCTGCCCCACCCATCTGGGAGATGCCTGGGAGGAATCTCAATTTGATCCCAGAAGAGAGTTTCCAGCAAAAGACAGAAATCACCTCAGATAGCTTTCTTGGAGGAGTCTGGATCTGCTACCTGGGACCTCAGGAGATTACAGGAAGAGATCAGAAGGCTCCAGGAGATGCCTGGGAGGACCTCAATTTGATTCCAAAAGACAGAATTTCCAGCAAAAGACCGCCTTGGAGAAGTCTGGGGCTGCTACTTGGGACTTCAGGTGATTACAGACAGAGGTCAGAAGACTCTGGGAGATGCCTTGGAGGAGTCTCAGGTGGATTCCAGAAGAAAGAGTTTCCTGCAAAAGGCAAAAATCACCTCAGGTAGCTTCCCTGTAGGAGACTCAGGCTGCTACTCGGGACTTCAGGTGATGACAAGAAGAGTCAGGAGACTCTGGGATACACCTGGAGGATTATTGGGTGGATTCCAGAACAGAGAGTTTCCACCAAAAGAGAAAAATCACCTCGAGTAGCTTCCTTAGAGGAACCTGGGGATGCTACCCCAGACCTCAGGAGATTACAGGAAGGGATCAGAAGACTCCAGGAGATGCCTGGAGGAGCCCTGGGTGGATTCCAGAAGGAAGAGTTTTCAGCAAAAGAGAAAAATCACCTTGGGTAGCTTCCTTGGAGGAGTCTGGGGCTGCTACCCAGGATCTCAAGTGATCACAAGATGTCAGAGTAATCTGGGAGATTCCTGCGACAAAATTCTGCTTGCTTCCAGAAGAGAGTTTCCTGCAGAAAAAAATCACCACAGGTGGCTTCCTTAGAGGTGCGTGGTGGTTCTACTCCAGACCTCCTGTCTCTGAAGCAGAGGTCAGAAGACTCGAGGAAATGCCTGGAAGGCGTCTGGGACAGATCCCAGAGAATATTTTTATCCCAAAGAAGCTGCATCACTTACGCTGTTTCCTGGGTCCCGCCTTTGCCGGCTCCCTTGCAGTACAGAGACCTGACAGAGGCAGAAACCCGCCGCGGGTGTCCAGTCCCTGACGTGCGGCCAGGGCAGGGAGCCACAGTGCGGGTGGCTCGGGCAGCCCCGCGGCAGCGGGCGGCAGGTCCTGCTCACACGCTCCGGGAACAGCCCAGCCCCACTTCGGGGGTCAGGAAGGAATTTTTTCCCCCGGGCAGACTGGCCCAGGGCCCCGGGGGTTTTTCGCCTCCCTCTGCAGCACTGAGCACGGCCCCTTGTCCGGGCTCCTCGGGACCATTTCTGGGCAGAGATTCCCTGCTGCGGCAGGAGCAGCACTGCCGCCGTGCGCTCCGCCCGGGCGGGGGAGTCCGGCAGCCTCTGCCTTGCCGGCAGCCGGGGCGTCCCCGGGCCTGTCCCCGCGGGCAGGGATGGCACAGGAGCCTGCTGCTCCCCGCAGCAAGTCCCGCACGCTCCATGGAAGCAGCCCTGGGCCCCCCCTGCACCCAGTCCTGCTCCGCCGGGGCTCCTGCGGCCCGGCCCGCAGAGCTCGCACCGAGCCCCGCCGAGCGTAGCGGCACGGACGGGCAGCGCTGCCTGCGGGCGCGGGGCGGCTCCTCCAGCCGCGGCTGAGGGGGGCGGGAACGGCGCCTTGGTACCGCGTACTGCGGCTCCTCGTCCTGCTCCGCTCCGGCGGCGGAGCGCGGGCTCGGAGCCTTCCTGTCGCGGGGACCGACCCACGGGGGAGAAGGGGTGGGATGGGGCGAGGGTGGGGGCTCTGGGCAGCACCGCGCCGGGATGCGGGAGGATGCCGGCGCCGCTTTCCCAGGGAGGAGCGGAGTGCGGCAGGGCGGCTGCCAGGCTCTGTTGGCGCTGCAGTGCTGGCAGCCCCACTCGGGACACGGTGCTGCGGGGGGGCTCCACCCTGACCGTGTCCGTCTCCCGGCTCTGCTCACACCGCGCTGGTTTTTGGATAATAATATGCAAATTGCTGTTCCAGAAGCTGAGGACTTTCTCATTCCCTGCGGATCGACACGAACACCATCGCTGTGCTTGGTTGGGACCCACGGCCGTTCCCTGGAGGCCGGAGGAGTCCGGCTGCCCCCCCGAAGCCCCACGGCGGGGCCAGCGCTCGGCTGCGCCGGGTTCCCAGGCCGGGCCGGGTTCCCAGGCCGGGCTGCCCTCAGGAGCCCGTGGGCACCGACTGCCGCACGGCTCAGCACGGAGGAGCTGGCTGTCACGGAAAGGATGTCCTTCACAGAGCACAGGGACACTCTGCCTGTCCTGCCCCAAGCAGGCAGAGCAGTGCTGCTTTCCCTTGTGTGTTTAGCTTTTTATTGAGTTAATTAGAAGCCTCTTCTTTTATACCAAAATCTGTGGCTGGCACAAGAGAACTAATTGGGACATGGTTTTTCCTACAAGTGTTGCTGTTAGGCTTTCCTGGGATAAAAAGTGGCTTTTTTTGTGACCATTGCTCAGCAGAACTTTTCAGCTGTGTCTGTTGTAGAAGTCCAACGTGGCTGCCAGAAAGGCTCAAGGCAGCTATCAAAGAGGGTGTTTTCTCTCAAAAGCTGCAGATGAGACTAATGCTGCTGCTGTTGCATTTCTGTGGCCCTCCAGGAATCACACTCTGTGTGTGTAGTGGGGGGATAAAAGAATCTCTGGGAATCTTTGCATGAAAGGGGCTTAAACCAAGAAAAGGCAAACCTGACATTCATCACAATGTGGGAGAGAAACTGAGTTAGACTCGAGTTTGAATGATTCACACAGAGAATGGAGATGCGGAAGGGTATGGAAGACCTGCCCATTGAGTCATGAGGTTCAGAAGGGACCCCCTTGAGTTTTAAACACCTGGTGGAGCTTAGATGCAGCTAGAGCCAGTGTTAGTCTCAGACCTGGTCAATGGTTTGCGTCTAACAGAATTACCAGTAGAAAGTTTATAACAACTAATATTTAACAGAGCTCCTGGATTAATAATGTTTCAGCATGCGATCAGTCACTTACCAAAGATCTGCTGTTGGTAAAAGGTCTCTGTGCCTTGAGCAGCACCCTTGAGAGGTGTCCCAGCTCACAGGGACATCACCACCATGCAGTCACGATACCGAGCATGAAGAGCTCAAAGAAAGCTCACTCAGGCTGTGTATTTATGGAATAAAGTGGTTGGCTTGTAGTCACATTACATACAAAGGTAGAAGTATGCACGAGACTCCTCAGTGTCCACAACTTCCTTTATTCCTTGATAAATGAGTCTTGGAAAAGCCACCCACTATTCACACATTAATCACATGATGGGTATTCCAAGTTCACATGCATTGATGCTCACTGTGTCACTCTGCTCCTCTGTGGGTTTTCAGAGAATGGATTGAAACTAGAGGAGTTTGTGGCCCAGCCACGGCTCAGGCCTTTTCCTCCTTTGGTGCCTGAATCAAACAGCTGCTGGTTTGGCTAAGGGGTCAAGTGCACCTGTCACACGCCACCCTGTGACTACAGCCAATCTACTTTATCAACTCATAGAGTGGTAATATGGTTACCTCCTGCCTCTATGTCATAAATACACGGCATATTGCAGATCAGTGGTAAGGGTCCAATTATTTGATAAGCTGTTGAGTTTAATGTCATGGTTTTAAATCAGCAGGCAGATAAATACCACACAGCCACTCACTCACTCTCCCCTGCCTCCCCCCCTAGAGAGTGGGGAAGAGAATCAGAAAGGTAAAGGCAAAGGGACCTGTGGGTTGAGATAAAAACAATTTAATAATTTAAATAAATTGAAATAAGAATTAATAATAATAGAATATTCCAAGGATATTCAGAATTCTCAAGAACTTTTGCAAATGGTCTGGAGGAGATGGGAAAGTGAAGAAAGATGTTGCCCTCGGGTATTGGCTCCTCAAGGAGAAATAGCAGCTGGTGTAATTGGTAATAATGCTCACCAGATTACTCCCAAAGTATGGAGAGAGATGGAGCTGGCACTGCCACTCCACTCTGTGGGCCACACCAGTACCACTGAATACAAATACAACATCAGTCCTGTTACCCATGATTTTATCATACCAAAAGCCAGCACCACACAGCACAGCAGAACAGCACCCTTAATCAGCAGAGCAATATCCTTAATCCTAATTCAATGCCTAGAGATGGTAAACTGCAAAGAAACCACCAACAAACAGCATATATGGCAAATAAAGTGGTACACAACACAACTCTGAAAACAATTCTAAGAGCAAATAACATTCTGGCCAGTGACGTCCAAGGCAACATGATGATGCTTATAGCAAATTTGTTTTAACACACTTTGGTCAAAAGTGTTGTTATATCAACCCTTCAAGCCCTACGTTAGGCACCAAAAAGGACTGTTGTGGCTTAACCTTGCAGGCAGCTAAATACCACACAGCTGCTCACTCACTCGCCCCCGCCACCAGGGAAGCTGGGGAGAGAACTGAAAAGGTAAAGAGACTTGTGGGTTGCAATAAAAACAATGTAATAATTAAAATAATATAAAATAAAATAAAATAAAATAAAATAAAATAAAATAAAATAAAATAGTAGTAATAATAATAGAATATACAAACAAGTGATGCACAGTGCAATTGCTCACCACTTGCTGACCAGTGCCCAGTCTGTCCCTGGTTTGCAAGCTCAGAGAAAAGAAACCCCAAAACCACAATCCAGGAAGACAGAGCTTCTCAGCCAACCCTCATCTATACACTGAGCATGATGTTGATTGATATGGAATATTCCACTGGCCAGTTTGGACCCGTTGCTCTGGCTGTGCTCCCTCTCAGGTTCCTGTGCACCCGTGTGCTAACAAAGCATGGGAAGTTGAAAAGTAATTTCTTAGCAACAACTAAACCCATCAGTGTCTATCATTAACATTCTTCTCCTACCAAATCCAAACCACAATGCTATTCTAGCTACTAAGAAGAAAAGTAGCTCTATCCCAGCTGAAACCAGGACAGAGGAAAAGGGAAAGGGAAAGAGAAAGGCAGAGTCCCCTGAGACGCTTCCCAGCAGATACCCGAAGGGGCCAGTGCCTCTCCTGAAGGCCAGGGCGAGGAAAGAGGCTGAGACAGAGGTTTGGGGAAGACCCTCCTCCCCTCCTCTGATCCCACACACCCCTATGCTGCGCAGGGCTGCAATCCCATGGGGGGCTCTCTGGGCCAGGGGGGCAGCCCTGGCACAGCTGCCTGACAAAGCGCCGCTGCCTGCGCTGCCCACGGGAGAAGCGGCCCCAGACAGGATGAGCCTCGTATTTAGGGAGTCTCTTCAGGGAAACTCAGAGCCCTTCCCCACTCCAAGGCCTCCCCAAGAGCTCTGTGGTGGCAGCGCGCTCCAAAGGGTGCCAGGCCCCTGCTGCCACCCTGCTCTATCCCCTCTCATGGACTGGGTGGCTGGGGAGCTCTGGCCGCTGAGGCTGAGCTGCTGCCCGCTGCCTTGGCAGACCTTGCTTCCCAGTGAGTGGACCCAAACATTGGTGTCCAGAACTTTTTGGGGTCGCATCTGTCCCAGCAAGGGCAGTCCAGCATGGGGTGAGGCTACTCAGGGCGACCAACTTTCTGGTACCTAGAGGAAGATCCAACCCTCACCTCGGACAGGCCTTTGGCAAAATTCCCCCCTTGGCCCAGTAGCTGCCAAAGCTCCAGCCCTCACCTGCCATGCTGGCAATGAGATGGGAGCAGGCTCACGCTTGCTTGTGCCATGGCTTGCAACATCTGTCCACTTAACCTGAGACACATGGCGCCTCAGGCACTGAACTGTGTTCCTGTGTTTCGTACTACATCTCCATCAATATTGCAGGGCGCTGCGCTGCCGCTGGCACACTGTAACCCACTCTGGTGCTGCGGCTGTATTGCAGGGTGGTATCAGCTCCCCCCCGCCCCGAGAGCCAGGCGTCAGCCCGCAGCAGGGCTGGGGAGGGATTAAGAGGCAGAATCTGTAATGGATCCTCCCTGGGCAATCGGTGTTTAAAGGCATTGATCTGCTGCTTCTTGATTGTATTCCAGCTCCTCGATTGAATTTCTCATGTGTAACTGAGCCCCACTAATCCATCCTGGCCATATATAATGGATGGTGGTGGAGGGAAGGACACAAACGTGGCTGCGTACCTGTAACAGATGTCCGGGCAGCGGTGCGGCAGGTCCCTCTGCCGAAGCTCCCCGACTGCCCGTGCCCACCCTCTGAGCCAGCCAGTGCAAATCCCTTTCTCTGTCCCCAAAACCTGGTCTGGCCATGTGCAGGGCAGGCACTGTGACCAGCTTCAGCCATTCTCCGCTGGCCCAAGGAGCAGGAAGAGGCTTGGAGCCAAGCCACCAAGCCGCTATTTCCAGGACCGGCGCTGGTGCCACCCACTGAGCCCTGGCGCTGCCACTCGATGCTCCCGTCAAATATTAATGTGATGCTCGCTGTGCTCTTTGCCTTGCCCCAGCGCTGCAGCCGTGGCCCCTGCCCGCTCCAGGGCTGCCTGACCCCTCCGGCCTTCCCTCCTGCACCACAGTGCACATTGTTCCCTGTGCAGGGACTTTGGGGGTGCAGCTGCACCCACCTTTGAGTTTTGCCCGGGCAGGGTGGGCCAGGACCCGACCCCCTGCACTCGGCCGGGGTCTCCGGGGTTTCTCCTGTCCCCGGCGGCCGGCTCAGCCCCCTGCAACAGGTAAGGCCCTGCTGGGGCTGGGGCTCTGGGCGCCCCCATCCCCCGGGGAGCGGGGCGGGTGGGGGCACGGGGCGCCCAGAGAAGAGCTGGTGGCGATGGGGAGGCCCCCGGGCCCGGTCCTCGGCTGCAGGGGCATCGCGGTGTCCCCCGGGGGAAGGGAGGACAGCGAGGGCTCTGCAGCTCCGTCCTGTCTTCTGAAGGAAACGCCCGCCCGTGGGTCTTTCCCGGGGAGGGTTCCCCGCAAGGCCTGGGGTGATATGCTGGGCATCCTCACGGGACACCCCTCACCTGGTTATGCGTGGGGGGTCCTGACAGTGTGGGGCCCATCTCCCCTTGCCCGCCCTCCTCCAGGAGGGAGCCCGCGCTTCTCCCCACGGCAGCCACCCAGCCCGGCAGGGGATGGAGCCCGGCAGGTCGGTGCCGGCGGAGCTAAGGCTCCGCAAGCCCTCGCAGCGGGCCAGGATCCCGGCGCCCTTCTTCGCCCACCCGGTAGGTCGCTGGCTCCGCCCGCGGCCCCCGGCTCGTCCCCTCGGCTGCCGCCCCCTCCCGAGTCCCCCGTGACTCTGCCGCGCAGGACGGGGCGGCCGAGCCGGCGGACGCCTTCGGGCCGGACCCCGCGGAGGCAGACGTGGACTCCCTGGTGCCCACTCATGACGAGTGGGGCCACCCCATCCCCGAATGGAAGCGGCAGGTGATGGTGAGCCGGCTGCGGGCCCGGCTGGCGGACGAGGAGGCGGCGGCCGGCCAGGTACGGGGCGTCCCGGGGTGGGGGACACGCGCCGCCGGCCCGGGGCGCGGACGCTGACGGCCCCTCCCCGTAGGACGCGGGCTCCTGGCGCTTCTCGCCCTCCCGCCAGGCCGTGCTGGGCCCCTTCGGGGAGCTGCTGACCGAGGCGGACCTGCAGCAGCTGGAGCGGGCGGTGGAGAGCCTGCGGCTGCGGCGGCGGGGCGAGGCGTACCAGGAGGAGCTGCGGCGCCTGGCGCGGGAGCTGCGCGCCCTCCTGCCCGCCCCGCTGCTCAGCATCACCGTGCGCAGCCCCCCGCCCGCCCCCGGGCTGCCCCTGCCCCTCTGGTGCGGCCGCCTGGCCGGCGCCGTCAGCAGCTTGGCCGCGCTGCTGGGCCACGCCGAGGGGGCGCGGGTGGCCGCCGCCGCTGCCCCCGCCGCCGCCGGCCCCGCTGCCCCCGCCTCCGCCGGCCCCGCTGTCCCCGCCGCCGCCGGCGGGCAGCCCCGGGAGCCGGCGGGCAGCCTGGCGCAGCGGGAGATCCGGCAGTGCGGAGTCTGCGTCCGCAGCCTCCGCGGCGCCTTCGAGCCTGCGTGGGGGGCGGCGGAGGGGAAGGTGGCCGGGGGGAGCGGCGAGGCCGCCAGCGACTCGGGCATCAGCTGCGAGGAGGCGTTTTCCGACGGCGGCGGCTCCGCGGGGCCGGGGCCGAGGCCGGGGCAGGGGCCGGAGTGGGGCAGCCTGAGGAAGGAGCGGATCGTGATGCTCTTCCTGAGCCACTGGAGACGGTCCGCCTATGGGCCCCCCCCGCCGGCCGCCGAGGACCCCCGGCAGGCAGCGGGGCGAGGGGTGAGGGCAGCGGCCCGCCTGGCGCGGCAGAGGGCGGCCATCCAGCGGCTCCTGAGCGGCTGGCGGGACGCCGCCTCCCGCCGCCCCCCGCCGCCCCTCGCCGCCGGCCGCTCCCCGCTCTCCCCGGAGCAGTTCGTGGCGAGGGCCGGGGGAGCGCCGGTAGACTACGAGGACCTCACGCTGGAGCTCTTCATGCTGGGCTATTTCCGCATCCTGGAGCAGGAGCTGCCCCCCGAGGAACGCCGCGGCCGCCACCTCCTCTGCTTCGAGGTCTTCGAGCAGCTGGGCCGGCACGGCTGGCGGGCGGTGCGCGCCTTCCACCGCGCCGTCACCGACGAGATCGCCGCCGGGCGGCGGGGCTGGCGGGACGGCTTCGACGACATCAAGGCGAGGTATTTCGGATCCCCCCAGAGCTCGGCCCGGCGGCCGGGGGAGGCCGGGGAGGAGGGGGAGGAGATCTGCCGCTACATCGACCGCAGCTTCGCCTTCTGGAAGGAGAAGGAAGCCGAGATCTTCACCTTGGAGGAGTGACGCCCGCTGGCGTGGGGGCGGGGGGCTGCGTGTAGCCGCGGGCTGCAATAAACGCCTTTTCGGTTCTGTCCGAGCTGAGCGAGGCTTCCCGGGGCGATGGAGAAAGCTTTTGGGCGGAGGGGGACCGCCCCGGCACCCCGAACACCCCCCTTCCCCCCCCGGGATCGGTGTCAGCCTCCAGCACCCCGCGGCGAGGCAGCTGCCTCCGTTTGTTTGCGGCCGCCGAAGGGTGAGATGGCATCCTATATTTAACCCTCGGCATCGGCAGCCGCAGCCGGGGGGAGGAGGGACATCGCGGGGTCCCCCGGCGACCGATGGAGCGGGGAGGAGGGCAGTGCTCGGGGGGAGCCTTCTCCCCCCGGCCGGCGGTGCCCGCCCGGCCCCGGGGCGCGCTGTGCCCGCAGCGGCAACGCCGCGGGGCGCCAGGGATGGGCAGCACCGGGCGGTTCTGCCCGTTACGGTGCCTTTAAGAGCAGGGAGCGGTGTCCCGGCGGTGTCGCCTAAAAATAGTGTCGTCGCCCCCCGTCCCGGCTGGATCCCGTGTCGTGTCGCGCCGAGTGTCCCTTCCCAGTGCCAGCGGGCCGGCCGGGGGCTGCAGAGCCTAGGTGAGAGCGGGACGGCGCGGGCTGGAGCAGGGCTCAGCCCAGCCCCAAAACCACCCCCACCCCCGAAATGACGGTGGCAGCCCCGGCAGGGCAGCTCGGAGCGTGGGCAGGAGAAATCACGGCCACCCGTGGAAGCGGGAGTGGGGGGCTCCAGGGAGCACTTCTGCCCCTGCTGGTGCCTGTAGATGGGGCGCTGGGAAGGCGCGGTTGTGCCGGGGTGAAGGGAGGGAGATGTCATTGCCTTTTCCTGCCAGGGACACCCTCGCCACGCTCTGCTTGGGCTCTGTCTGCCGGCCAGGCCCTATCGGCCATCCCCAGCGTTATGGTGAGGAACATGGACGACTTTGACTTCTGCCTGCCTTCGCACGCCCAGGTTGTGCTGGAGGGGCTGCAGCAGCTGCGTGCAAACCCCAAACTGGCGGATGTGACACTGGTGGCAGGCGGGCGGGAGTTCCCCTGCCACCGTGGCATCCTGGCCCTCTGCAGCCACTACTTCTACGCCATGTTCTCTGGCGACTTCGCCGAGAGCATCGCAGCACAGGTGGAGCTGAAGGAGGTGGACCCCGGCGCACTGGAGATGCTGCTTGACTTTGCCTACACGGGGAAGGTCACCATCAACCAGGGCAATGTGGAGGGGCTAATGCGGACCTCCAGCCAGCTCCACTTTCCCACTATCCAGAAGGTCTGCAGCCGCTACCTCCGGCAGCAGATGGATGCCACCAACTGCCTAGGTATCTGTGAGTTTGGTGAGAGCCACGGCTGCCCCGAGGTCTCCTCCAAGGCCTGGTCTTTCTTGCAGGAGAACTTTGAAGCTGTCTCTCAGCAGGAGGAGTTCCTCCAGCTCTCCAAAGAGAGGCTGGCCATCTACCTCTCCAATGATCAGCTGCAGGTGCAGGAGGAACAGAGCCTGGCCGAGGCTGTGCTGCGATGGGTACGCTATGACCCAGGGCCCCGAGCCCAGTTCCTGCCTGAGCTACTGGAGCTGGCCCACCTCGTCTCGCTGCCTGACCAGTACCTGCAGAACCTGCTTGCCAGTGAGCCCCTTGTCCGTGACTCGGATGCCAGCAAGGCCCTTGTCGCCCGATCCTGCACCATGGTGGGTACACCCTGCCCCAAATCCCACCCCTGATCCGTGGGGGAGGCTCAGCTCGGAGCCTGACGGTCCTGCCCTGGCCTCTCCATCAGGGGCAGAGTGATGCCGGTGCCCGGAAGAACCCCCCAACCCCACCACAGAAGCTGGAGGAGGTGCTCGTGGTGGTTGGTGGCCGCATGCTGGAGGAGAGCGAGGATGAGGATGGGGTGCTGGAGATGCCAGCTGCCCCCAGAAACTTCGCCTTCTACAACCCCAAAAGCAGTAAGTGCCCACAGCAGAGGTTGGGCAAGCACACCATCCTGTCCCCCCCAGCCCATGTTAATTAACCTTCCATCTAACCCAAAGCCACCTCTTGCCAAATGATCTGGTGTCAGGAGGGGCATTGGGGGGAGGGCAGGGAAGGGAAGAGTGAAACAGGGCTTGCGTAAAAGGGTCATTGCTGGCTGGGGGTGGTCGTCACTTCTCTCTGCTGTGTTTCAGGGCGATGGATGGCTCTGCCCAACTTCCCAGATTACAACAAATGGGGCTTTTCCCTGGTGGCTCTGAACAACGATGTGTACGTCACAGGTAGGTGCCAGGGCTGCTGGTGCAGTGTGGGGGTCCTGAAGGAGTGGGCATGGAGGATGCGGGACAAAGATGTGGGCATGGGGTGCTGGCATGGTGCCAGGGGCTACCCTCTCTTCTCTGAGCAAAGCCCTCTCCTTGCTCCACTCACGGGTGGATCTGGCTGCTGGTGAGGGATGCCCAAGGACAGCTGAGCTTAGAGAGGGTGGCTTGCCTGACCCATCCCTCCCCAGGTGGCTCCCGGGGGTCCCAGAACGACACGTGGTCGACAACCCAGGCCTGGTGCTTCTGTCTCAGGGACGGCGCCTGGAAGCCCATTGCTTCCATGCTGAGAGCCCGGACGAACCACACCAGCGCCGTTCTCAATGGCGAGATCTACGTCCTTGGGGGTAAGGCTACAAAGACCTTGTGGGCACTGCTGGGGCAGGGGTGTCTGGGTGCCCCGGAGCAGTGGGGTGGCTGCAGTGTCCCACTGCCCTGCAGGGACAACAGTGGACGTGGTGGAGGTGGAGCGCTACGACCCCTACAACAAGAGCTGGTGTGCCACCAGCCCAGCTCTCAAGTACGTGAGCAATTTTGCGGCCGCCAGCTGCCTGGGCAAGCTCTACCTGGTGGGCTCCTGTGCCGTCAAGTACAACGTGCTCACCCTGCAGTGCTACAACCCTGTCCAAGGTGAGAGCTGGTCCCGCCACTGTGCCCCACCAATGCCTTCCTGGGGAGCAGGACTGAGGGTACCCCCAGGCAGGTGACATTCTGTGCCACCAGGCACGGTCCTGTGGGACTCAACCAGGTGCTAGTGGTGTGCGGCACGGGGCGGGTCCAGCCAGGAGCACAACTGCCAGCAGTATGGACCCAAGTCACAGGCATCCAGCACAGCCTGGATCTGAGCTTCAGGGGATTGAGATCCCCAGGGCAGAGGGGTGGGAGAGGCTGCCCTTAGGAAGAAGTGGCAGCACCATCTCTGCACAGCCCACAGTGGTTTCCCTCATCCGACACCAGTACAAACAATATCCCCCCGCATGTTTCTTTTATGCAAGACCCTCATCTGGGATGGGGCTCACAGGTGCCACCCTTACAGGCTGCACGGTCCCCTCCCTTACAAACCCCCTTAAATAGCCACAGGCTCAGCAATGTTTTTTTTGGTCACTGGCAGCTGCATTAAGAACCGGGGGGGCGGGGCGCAGTGCTGATGGCTGCTCCTTGCAGATTTGTGGAGCGTGATCACATCCCCCTTCATCCCCAAGTACCTCTCGGCCCCACGCTGTGCCACCCTGCACGGGCTCATCTACCTCATCGGGGACAACACCAAGAAGGTCCACGTGTACAACCCAGAGGCCAACATCTGGCAGAAGGTAGCAGGATGCGGGGCCGGGCACAATCACTCCCCAGGAGACGGGGCAGCTCTTCCCACCACCACCCCACAACCATATCCTTGCACGCTCACCCCCAGGTGCCAGCACCCCCCTCTTCCTCCTGCCCGCTCATCCCTTGGCTCAATTGACTCCTGCAGAATCAAATGTGCCCCAAGCCTTCCTTCCCTGCTCCCCCATCACACCCACACTAAGAGCACAGCTTTCACACCGAGTTACTGATTCACACTGCAGAAGCCCAGAGGACCCCCCCTTTTCCAGCACCGCCCTCCCACAGGCTGTGCAGGGTTCCTGCCTGCATAGTCTGGCAAAATCCTGCCTGTCCCCTTTGCCCTCCAGACCCCGTGCTCCCTGCAGCACCCCCAGCCTTGCTCCTGTACAAGCACAACATGGGGATGCTGCTAACAGCAAGACATAGTCCCAGGGGCCCTCAAACTTCACAGAGAGGATGGGGCAGGGGAACATGCCCGGTGGGTTGAAGTCTTCCATGGCGGGAGCGGGAGGTCCCTGGGTGGGGTCTCCATGCATCTCGCCCTGCCCCTCACGCAGGTGCAGCTCCTGCACACACTCCACGAGAATGGCGGGATGGTGCCACTGGGTGACCGGCTCTTCGTCACTGGCGGCCACTGGAAGGGCATGGACGGGGACTACCGGGTGGAGATGGAGGTGTATGACTGCACCAAGGACCTCTGGACGCGGGAAGGCTCCCTGCCCTGCCTCTGGCTCTTCCACAGCTCCTCCTCCATCTTCATGGACACCTCCAAGTGGACCGAGGCTTTCCAGGGTGACCACGGGTGGTAGGAGAGCCTGCAGCATCACCTGTCACCCTCTGCAACTGCTCTCCCCCTCTTGCCTCTCACCCTGCTGCCAGGTCAGCTCTGCAGGAGAGGAGATGGAAACTCCTCTGCCAGGCTGGCTGGGGTGTTGGGAGCATGTTCCCCTGCCCGGAACAGGGAAAAAAAAAAAGCTTTTCCTTATAAACATGCTTTGGCTAACACCCTCTTTTAGTTTGTTGCTTGTTTTGGGGTTTTCTTTAAGAGCTGCCTTTTTCCCCCCACAAAATCCCAGTGCTTTTAGGGTGTTTCAAGGCATCCCAAAGTGTGGCTAATCCCATCAGAGACTGGCATTGTGCCTGGTGGCCATGGTCCCTATCCCTGTCACTGACACTCAGCATGGGGAAACACGAGGAGGACCCAGGGCAATCTCTTTCCCAAAGCTCTCTGGCACCTTGCTGACCCACACTGAAGTGTAAGACCCACACCAGTGCCACATGGAGCAGCACGGCAGGAGATAAACCAGCTTTTGGATGCTTTTTTGATCTCGGGTGGCACAGTGCCCTGCGGCGCGGTGGCTCATCCTGGTTTCTCTCCTGGGGTGTGCAGCACGTGCCCCTAGGAAGTGACCTGAGGGGGTCATCTGCTCTGCGTTACGCTTGTTATTATTTCTGAAGCATTAAACACACACGTGAGGAGCTCTGCGGGTCGTGGGGGGAGCCCCTGGCTGGGGGACAGTGTACCCCGCTCGCGGCAGGCCACGCGGGCCTTTCCACGCGGGGGTCCCTGTGTCCCGCAGAGAAGAAGCTCTGTCCCCGGCGGGACCCGGCCGAGCCCCAGCGGGGGGCGGGCCCCGCGGCGCCCTCGCGAACCCCGAGGCGGGGCCGGGGCGGCCCTGCCGGTAGCGGCGACGTCGGGATGCGGCTGCTGGGGCTGTGCCTGGGGCTGCTCTGCGCCGCCGCCGGGCCCGGCTCCCCGGGGGCAGCCCGGGAGCAGTCGCCGGGCTCGGGAGCGGCCGCGGGAAGGGCGGCGGAGGCGGGACGCGGAGAGGCGGGTGCGGCCGCCCCCCGGGCCGGCGGCGTGGATCCCCGCCAGGCGTGGATGCTGCTGGCCGGGAGCGCCGGGCGGGCGAGCGACAGCCGGGCCCGGGGCAGGACGAGCACGGTACGGGATGGAACGGGGGCCGGCACGGCACCGGTACCCGCCGGTGACCACTCGCCAGGAAAACCGCCTCGGGCTGCCTCGCAAGTTGGTGTGCCGTGCGCTGCCCCCGCCCCCCCCGGGCTGGAAGAGCTCCTGCGGGAACTGCAGCTCCTGCTGAAAGGTACCACCGGCCCCAGGGAGTGCCGCAGGGAGGAGCGGGGACATCAGGGACAAGGCATTCCGGGGCTGGGCAGCACAGCCAGGCAGTCTCATCTTGGGGCCAGGAAAAACTGAGGTTCCTTCTTAAAGCCAAGCTCTGGTTGGGTTTTTGGGTCAGGCATGGTGAAGGAGCAGGCAAAGATGCGCAGGAAGGCCTGGGAAGGGCTCAAGGAAGAGGAGGAAAGCGGTGAAGGCAGCCCACAGGCCGGGTCCCATCGTCGCGTGGAAGCAGCCTTCCACTGCCGAACGCGTGAGAACATCTCCGTCGGGCAGAAAGCACGGCAGGAGCTGCGGCTCTACTACATCGTGAGTGCCCAGCCTGCCACCCCGTCCTGCCTGCCGCATCCTCCTGCCCCTGGGGCTCACTCTGTAACCCCAGCCTTCCCCCATCCCCAGCCAGAGAGGGAGGGAATGTTCCACCGCGGTGCGGGGCTGAACCTGACCAGTGGGCAATACACAGCTCCTGTCGCGGGGTACTACACCTTCACCGCCACGCTGCACATTGGTGAGTCCTCGGGCACCCCTCCTGGTCCCACTGGGGATGTCCGTGACAGCTCTCACCCTCTCCTCTGTCCCAGTGCGCAGAGAGCAGCAGCGGAGGAAGGGGCAGCCGTGCAGGGGAAATCATCTGCGGGTGCTGATCTGTGTGCAGTCCCGCTGCCACCACAACAGGTAGGGCAGAGCAAAGCCCGGAGGGGAGAGGGACCCTGGGCCAGAGGGAAGAAGGAAGAAGTCCACTGTCCTGGGCACACGCTCTTCCCACCACCACCATCCCTCTTCTGCAGCAATTTGGAGGCCGTGTCCCGGCTGGAGAGTAGTGGGGACCTTTTCACCATCTCCGTCACTGGCGTCCTTTACCTGCAGGTTAGTGGTGCCAGCTCCATTTGAGACCGTGCCAGGCAGGAAGGTGCCTTCCACGGCCCCAGCTCCAGGGCTGGGCATTGTTTCGCAGCTCAGCTCTGAGCCTGAAGGACCCTCAGGGATGAGGTCTGCTGGGACATGACGGCATGTACTATGCCTGGGCTGCCCTCCTGCCTTCCCTGTCATCCTTTTCCTAGAAGGAAAGAGGGGCGAGCAGCCCCTCCAGCTCTTGGCTGCTGCATGCAGGGGAGAGCTCTCTCCTTTGCCCTGCCAGGCGGTGCCCAGTGCTTTGGAGCAGGTGTCCCAGCCCCATTAAGCCTCTCTCCCTCCAGGCCGGTCAGTACGCCTCTGTTTTCATGGACAATGCTGCAGGCCCTCCCCTCACCATTCAAAGCGGCTCTGATTTCAGTGCCATTCTGCTGGGAGTGTGAAAAGGTGCTGGGCACCATGCAGGGAGGTGAACCTGTGCCAGGAGTGGCCAGACCCTTCCCTCTGCCAGCCACCTCCCCTCCTCAGCACCAGGTCTGGGGAAGACCTTTTGCTGCTGCAGGAGCTGCAGGCTGGTCTGATACTGCTTATGCTACAGAACCATCTGGAGCTGGAAAAAAGATTGGAAAGGATAATAATGATGATATAATTATAATAAAGAAACCTGACAAGGAGCTAAACGAGTCCGCTTACATCTAAAGACTAAGGCTGGCAGCTTATCTTGGAAAACACTGCTGACAGCGCCAGGCAGCTTTGGGGGCCAGCTCATCTCTCACTTTGCTGGGCCCTGGTGCCTGGGATGAACCCCCATGCCTCTGTTTTTGCTCTCTGCAGATTTTCCTACCCAGCTTCTCAGCAGCCCAGAACAGATTATTTGTATCGCTTTAGCTTCCCTGCACTGTACTAACAGTGAATGTTTCCTGGCAGAAGCCAATGTCCTTCACAGCTAATCTTCAGAACCATGTCCCAGAAATGCCACGCATTTGATTAAAACAAATTCCTGTCCCGTGGCTTTCCACGCCAGGCGTTCCCTGCCCATGGCCCAGGGCCCAGGCTGTGGGCAGCACAGATACGCTCCTCCCCAGCCCTGATAGCCACCAGAGCCGAGGATGGGCGCAGGGCTCTGTGCTCGAGTGAGGGCTGCAGGAGAGGTACCTCGGCAGTTTGGGTGTGGGGCAAGGGAGCTGCACGTTTTATTTCTTAGTAGCACGTAGCACTGGGAAAGCTGTGCCAGTGACACTGTGAGATAGCCCAAACTGCACCCAGCCCCACCTTCCCCGATGGATCTGCGCACGTAGGCAGGGGGGAAGCAGCCTCCTCATGGTGGACCGTGCTCAGGAGGGCTTTCCTGGCCCTGCCTCGCTGCCTCTGCAAGTTGCATCTCCTCGAAGAGCCTGGTGAAGTGGCTGTTGCTGCAGCTCTTTGTGGGGGGGGGTGTTTGGAGCCACGGTGAGGGCTCTGGCTGTGCAGTTTTAATGCCGACTTCTTCCCCAAGACAAAGAGAACTTGTTTGAAAGGAAAGACATGCTTTTCCCCCTGCTGGAGAGTGGGCAGCAGCATCCTGGCAGAAACAAGGCCTCTGCAGCTCCAACCCAGCTGAGGAGCTCTAGTTACCAGGCACAACCGTAAGCCAAGGCCATCTCACTCAGATCAGCCACCTTCCCTTCCTACCAAACACACCTGCAGGACACAAAAAGACCAGCTGCCGGAGGGCAGGGCTTGCTGTCCTCTGCGAGCGAGATAGAAAGAGCTCAGTGCACTTGAACACAGAATTGAAAGAACTGATTAAGTTGGAGCTACTGGGGGGCTAGTTTAGGTGTTGGGCGGGGGCTAGAAGCTCAGTCAGCCCCAAGGGAGGGGAGCTGCATGTACAGCACTTCTGCATGGGCCACCCCAGGTGGGTGAGATCCCCACAGCAGCAGCATTCTGCTGAGCAATGAGGCAGGGAGACTTTATTTTCAGAAAACCTCTTGCAGACCCCACCCTACCAGGAAATACACACAGTTTTTTGACTTCCACGAAAACTGGGGTTGAACCTGCCTTTTTAACTGGATGGCTACTGTAGAGCATGGTGAAGCCTGCTTCACAGTGCTTCCTTTTCTCCTCTGCCCTGAAAAATGGACAATACAATCCATTTTATGGACGTAGTTATTAACTGTATGGTAACACTGTATTATGTTCCTAGTTGTTGTGCTGTCAGTACTCTAAAGGGAAGAAAAAAGTTGTAAGAGGATGGAGGGAGAGAAGACAGAGGACACACTGATACTTCACTGAGCTCCTGGAGGGAGCAGAGACGGGTGTTGGGCTCAGCTCTCGCAGTACCGCACACAGCTCTCCCCAGCACAGAAGCTGTGAAAAGCAGGGAGGACAAGTTGTCCTGAGATCTGCCATCAGTAGTAAAAAAAACTCTGTGCTACTCCATCTTGGCTCTCTGAATTTGGATTTCAAGAGCAGAAGCAGCAGAGTGTGTTGCTAACATGGGCAATTCCCTCTCAGCTCATCCTGCAGTGCAACCTTGCAGAGTATGGCTGGGAAGCTGGAAGGAATGGCTGGGAGCAGAACAAGCTGGCAGAGGCAAGTGCTAACCAAAACACATGCCAGAGGCTCACTTCCTTCTTCAGGGCTCTGCAGAAGATTTGGAGAGTTAGTGCAAGCTAGGCCAAGTGAGCCTAACCGTTGGCATAAGCCCATGAACTTCTGCTGTAGCAGAAACAGATGAAAGATGGTCAAAGTCACCTGTCCTAAACAACAGTTTAGCTTTTGTGTGCTCAAGAAAATCAGCCCAGGATCTGGGACCATCTCCCAAAGCTCCAGGGAACACAGGGAACAGAAAAGAGCCTCAGAAGCCTCACAACCCTGCACAGGGCTATGCACAAAAGCAGGCACCACCGCACCAACCTGCCCAGACTCTCTCCGGAACTGCACTGTTCTCATGCAGAGCAAGGAGATTGCCTAAGAAACCACTGCACAGACTCACTGGCTCAGCTACCTCACGGCACCACCTCACCTACACGATGGAAAAATTGTGTAATCTGGAATTTAAGTGCTTTGGCAGCCCAATCTGTTTAGCTTTCACTCTGTCATTTGGTCTTAAGCCAAATTTTCTCTGGAAAACAGCACACGGACTCTCAGCAGCAACAGCTGGTAGAAGAATGGGAATGGTATGAGATACCAAACACTTAATAGCAACAAGTGCCTAAAACCCGAGATGCCTGCTCCTCAGCACACAGACCAGCACAAAGCATGCTCTTATCTCTGCTGCTCGACAGGTCCATTTGAAGAAAACACTTTCCCAATAAACATCAGGAGCAAACTCCAGCCACTTCTGTTGTATCAACAACTGGGATAAAAGCCCAGTGTTTTCTGCAAGCAGAGGAAGGTACACTGCTGCTCTGCAGGTGGTGTTTTTATCACGCAGCTGCAGGCAACCTCACAACCCAGCTTGGCATCCCAAAGATTTCCTTCCCAGCACTGAAAGGACAGCACACACCACATCCCACACCAGTGGCCCAGGGTACTGCACCGTTCATACAGTACAGCCCAACAGGGAGTCCCAAGAGCTCAGGGCTCTCCCAGGGCCTCACACAAAGCTCAAAGACAGGAACAGCAGAACTGCACTGTTTGGAACAGCTGGCAGAGTTCATGCCCACAGATGCCTGCTCTTGCTACCTGTGCCAAATGGATTTATTTGGTTTGCCAAGACATTCATGGGGGGTTGACAGGACAAGAAATTTTCACACAGGCTGATCCACTGTGACAGCCACTTAGAAAAACACTGCTAGCCAAGTGAGCTAAAATTATTAGGAAAAAAACCAACCAACTTTATTTACACTGAAGAGCATCCAGCAGGACCTGCCCTCCCCTGGCCACACATGCACGCACGTCCACTGCTCCCTTCCCTTAGACCTGCCGAGAGCTGGGGATCCCGCTGCTGCTCCTCGTCCCTCAGTGCTCTATCCGGACCACCATGACCGTGACGTTGTCCGCCGACCCGCGCTGTACTGCCTTGTTGGCCAGTCTGTTACACGCAGCTTCATACCTAGCATCTGCTTCTAGCTTCCCTTCTCTCATCTGGATGTTCTTATCCTGTTGGGATGTGGAAAGACAACACGGATTGCTCCCAGCAAAGCACGTAGGTGCAAACACACGGTCATTTCCAAGCACAGGGAAGCAAAACAGATAAGGACAACCTCAGGTTCTCAAGGGAAGATACCCTGCCAGAAGTACATTTCTGCAAGTCAGAGGCATTCCATTTTGTGCCCCCTGCACTAACAAAGCTGGCCCCCGTGCTGCCTTCTCCTCACCTCCAGGCAGGACACAATGAAGTTCACAGCTTCTTCTGGTGTGAAGACTTTAAAGAGGCCATCACATGCTATCAGAATGAACCTGGAAATCAAGCAGAGACAGGTTCCAAGATTGAATCTTTACCTCCCGAGCTACAGCAAAATCCCTCCAAGCTATTTTATGAGTACCCACACTCCAATCCAAAGGGAAGATGCCACAAAGTTCATCTGAAAATCCCTCAGAAGCACCGAGAAGTCCTCTGATGCTCCGAACTACCATTCACAGAGCTGAGGCAATTCAAAGCACAGACCAAAGAGCCAGGCAAACAATGTAAGACCTAGATGAGGACATTCTGGCAGTCCTGCTGACAATGCACGACCATACACCATGCCTGGCTGGAAAGCTCCATTATTTCTCTAGGAACTGCTTCTTTCCTTTGAGTCATTTTCATTCACATTATTTTCCCAGTGAAGTAGCTAATGCAAGGAAATAGGGAAACACAGCCAGCTTATGTACATCCCTTTAAATCCTTTGCATTTCCACGCTCCTGAGGTACATGATAACTTAAATAGAAATACTCAAAAGAAAAGCAAGCAGCTTAACCCAGAAATAGAGGCATAACTGTGATTGGAAAACTCTGCCAGAAGGTATTGCTGCAGGTTGCAGAAGGCTGAGAGGATACAAAGACCAAGGCAAGGAGAGCTGCCTCCAAGCCTCCCAGCAGAGGATGGGGGAGGCAATGCCTGCAATCCCTCCCTGCACAGGGGATTGTATTAACCAGGAGTCCTAGCTGGGGTCACCAGACAAGGAAAACTGCAACCATCCCACAGAGGTGGCCAGCCTGCCAGTGCAGCACACGTCTCTGAAGACATCATTTCAGAGCCTGATGCTCAGAACATCTTTAGAAATATTTTGGTGGATCATGTGATATGGAACTCTAATCCCAGAAAAAAAACAGCAGTACTAGGTTACATTCTCACCTCAGAGAGGCTGCAGGGCCATACAGACATGAAAGCTCATAGCAATTTGTCATTGCCAATTATGTGTTAGAGAAGCATCTCCAATCTTCAAATATCAGAGCCAAATGCAATGGTATTTGCGGGCACCACAGCTTCTAGAAATAACTCTCAGACAGGATAGGGATCCAAGAATTCAAGCCTTAACAAACTGCTTGAACACTGGTGTGTGAACTTATTCAGAGCATGAAGGAAGTCTAACGCTTGTGTAAGTTAACACTGTTGCAGAGCCAGTTTCTCCAACAGGAGCCTTCACAGTATCCTGACAGAGTGAGGCAGCAGCATTACCCCACTATGCTGACAAGGAGCAGGAGCGGAGAGACAGCAGTAAGAGCATCCTCTAATCCCGGGTGCTCAGTCTGAAGTGCCTCGGCCCTAACAGCAGAGCATGTGGAGTCATGCAGTTTGTGCTACTTCTGCTGAGCAGAGGCAGGATGCAGCCAACCCCCTTGTGCACACTTTACCTGTCATTGTGCGTGAGTTGGCAGCGTTTGATATCTGGCACAGAGATAACACCACAGCGTTTGTACTGGCCATCCCCAATGGAACGGGAAACCTCCAGCACTCCTAGGACTCTTCCGTCCCTGCTCAAGGAAAGAAAGCATTGAGAGCCCTCCCCACACATGCACATCTCGCTGCACTGCCTGACAGGGACACTTGTGAAAGTGCATTTCAGCTGCCTCCTACAAATCCTGACCCTCTTCTCCAGCAAGTTCAAATCTTCCCTTCAGAGTCTCCTTTCCTTTTTGCATGTTTGCGTGAAGCTTTGGGAAACAAGTGGAGAGGAGGAGGAAGAACCGAAGTCAGGAGAATTCAAGGCTGTTTTCCATCTCCCTGCCCTAACTCAAGTCCTGCTTAGCCTAGCAAGCCCAGGGAAGTAAGAGTTCTACACTGAACTGAACTTCCAGAGGCAGAGGCTTGAATTCACAGATTATTTTTTGGCAAGGTGTCTAGCAAACACCTTTGTAGTAGCAGCAGGCAAGAGCAGGTCTGAGTCAGCAGCCCCTCCTGTGCTCTGCCTGTCAGGACACAGCCCCTACAGACTGGCTCAGTTGGGGGCAGTTCAAAGGAGCAAGAACCACAGTACTTTATCCTGGTCACTTGGTCTTTACTAACCACGGATCGCATCAACCAGTTCTGTGAAACCCACATTACAATCCTCCTTGGGAAGCAGTTTTGTTTGCTAAACTTTCCTAATTAACTGAGTGCTGCCCCAATACAAGCAGCTTCACAGGCTCCATCTTTTCAACAAACAAGCATCTTCTCTCCAGAGTGCACGAAAGAGCCTTTCAGGGAAGACACGAGCTCATTCATCTCTTAGTCCAACCAGCCCTGCTTGAGGTAAAAGCAAGAAGCAAGGCATGTCACAGAAGAGATCTGATGCTAACACACTTTGCAACTTATCTCTTGGGTCCAAAATATTGAACTACAAGCAGTGGGAGAGGCTCCCAGGCAGCCAGGGAGATGTTTCCCCAGTTCTGAAAAGAGCTAACAGACACTGGCCCATCTCTTTCCTGTGTACAAAGATAGATCAGTGCTAAGCATAAGATGTAGCATGTGCTCTACAGAGATAAGGGCAACAAGGCCCTACAGACATGGCAGCCCACCCCTCCCCCCACCCCAGGGGGTATTCTGCCTCCGCAGGCACTAATATACTTCACCTGCACCAAGTCTTCTCTTGTGAGGATGCCATTAAATCAAGAAACAGCCGTCAAAGAAAGGAGAGAACCTAGCCAGGGAAATCAGACACAGCTGCCTGAACAGCCATGTACACCTAGATGCACAGGAACATTAAGATAATCCCACTCTGGCTCCAGAAACCTCCCTCCTACTGCAGACCACCTCAGTGCATCAGCAAACCCACAGGGGAGCAACACCAACTGACATTAAGGGCTTTTTGTGCCCTCTCAAACCATCTCCCCTTCGTACAGGACAAAGAGGGAGAGGCGATGATGCAAGCAAGGAAGTGAGTTCTGTTAAATGCCACAGCATGCAGCAAGTGATAATTTCTTAAACAATCAAGTCCAGCTCTGTAGGTCCAACTTAAACATTCGAATCACACTGCCAGGCTTTCACCTGGGTTCCTGCCTTTGCAGGACAGCACTCTGCCACCACTGTAAGCCCCTGGAAAACCAGCCCCCATCAATCAACTCAAGCCACTGAATCCTCAGACACCTCAGGCACTACTGTGCCTCCCACAGGCAGCAAAAGATTCCTTCCAGACTCTCACAAGCACGAGCACTGGGGTCAGGAAACTCCAGAAACTCAGTGCTCAGGCCCAAAGTTGGGCCGGGGTTTAATTTGCTCACTCACACCCTTTAGGCACTTACCTGACATTTCCCCCAGCTTTCTGTATCCGCATACGCTCCTCATATTGGGTGGGGTTGTGCTCCTTACTGAGGCTTAAGGCTGCATGTTTCTGACTCTCTTCATTGTAACGACACAGAATCGCCTGTGCTGACAAAAGACCCTCATGAGTAAACAACAAAACTGCAGAAGGAAGAGCTTCTTGAGAGGGCTGCAAGTTGTAGTGAATGGGGCTACACCTGGCTGAAGACTGGTCACCAGCATGTTGCTCAGGACTTAGTGTTTTTATCAGTGACCTGGCTGCAGGAGTTGAAGGCACCATTAGCGAGCTTGCTGACAATACCAAACTGGGAGGTGCTGTTAACTCTGGAGGGACAAGAGGCCTTGCAGAGGGATGTAGATAGATTGGAGCATTGGGCAATCATCAATGGCATGAGATTTAACAAGTCCAAGTGCTGGATTCTGCACCTGGGATGGAGTAACGCGGGACACAAGTATAACTTGGGAGAGGAGTGGCTGGAGAGCAGCCCTGCAGAAAGGGATCTGGGGGTGCTGCGTGGCAGCAGGCTCGAGAGGAGCCAGCAGTGTGCCCTGGCACCAAGAGGGCAAACCACATCCTGGGGGGCATCAAACACAGCATGACCAGCTGGTCAAGAAAAGGGATTGTCCCACTGGATTCAGCATTGGTGCAGCCTCACCTCAAGTGCTGCTTTGGGCCCCACTATTTAAGAAGGACGTGAAGGTCCTTGAATGCATCCAGAGGAGGGCAACAAAGCTGGCGAAGGGCTGGAAGAAATGTCCTATAAGGAGCGACTGAGGACTTTGGGTTTGTCTGGTTTGGAGAAGAGGAGGCTGAGGGGGACCTCGTGGCTCTCTGCAGCTTCCTGAGGAGGGGATGTGGAGAGGGAGGTGCTGAGCTCTTCTCCCTGGGATCCAGGGATAGGACACCTGGGAATGGTTCAAAGTTGCCCCAGGGGAGGTTCAGAGTGGGCGTAAGGAAGCATTTCTTTACCGACAGGGTGGTCAAACCCTGGAACAGGCTTCCTGGAGAGGCCGTCGATGCCCCAAGTCTGTCAGTCTTAAAAAGGCATTTGGACAATGCCCTTAATGACACACTTTTGGTCAGCCCTGAATTGGTCAGGCAGTTGGTCCCTTGCAACTGAACATCCTATTCTGTTCTAGGTACTGAGAGATATTTAGAACCACCAAGAGAGCTACCACACACTATGGGAGACAACGCAGAAGTACCCTGCACCCATCCAAAACAAGATGCTTTATAAGAACAGCTGGGGAGCTCACAGCAACTGGGACACACCACAGGGTGAATAAAGCTCTTGGAGAAATTGAGACCCCAGCAGTGGGCTTCTCTATGCTGCTTACCCGGCTGTCCCCAAGGTTGGCTATGTAGAGAATATTGTTGACAGCTAGAACACAAGTAGCTGTGGAGCCATCCTTCCATGCTGGCTTCCTGAAAGGAACAAATATGAGATAACTAAGGGGGGGGGAAACAATGTTTAAGAAGTTAGTCAGAGTGCTCCTGGGGACTCAAGGCAGCACCACATGCCAGCACACAACAGTCAGCTAGCTTGCAGGCAGCTGCTGGGGGCTTATGCAGCAAGGGAAACTGGTGGTGGTGAACAGTGAGCTGGACAAGGACAGAGGAGCTGCACTGAGTACTGCCTTCTAAATGCATGGCCAATGCCCAACTGGTTCAAATACTGCCAGCCATGCTCCCCACACCAACTCTTCTCGACACTCAGCTCCCAGGAAAGCTCATCTGTGGCTGGGACAGGCTCAGCCCTGATGACTGCCCAGAAGCTATAGCATCACGAGCAAACAAGCACCCCAAATTCCTCCTCGGGAGGCTCCTTACTTACAGCAAAAGGAAGGTGCAGCCAGGACTGCAGCAGAGTTGTCTTCACTTTCCTTTCCCTTCCTTTTTACACAGTACCCCTGCCTGCCTGCCTGAGTCCTCACCACACCACCTCAGCAGCAACACCCATTCTATCACTCTCCTATATTTCACTTGCTGTAGTTAAGCTTGTATCTCTAGAGCTCTAGGTAAAACAAGAAGTGTTTCTTAGATTACAGCTGCCAGATTAGTCCTCAGCACAAGGAAGCCCAGCTATGATGTCACTCTTTACTGAAACCAGCTTTGAGAGACTGATTCCAGACATATTTCATCCAGTTTTTCCTAACTTTGAAGGTACAACCGAATGGCAATTCATTTCATCATCAATACAGCTATCACTAGCAATCCTTTATAGCACCTTTGTTTCTGACCAAACTGACACTGGTTTGGGAATGACATTGTTGGGACAGACTCAAGGAAGCATTTTCCTCTTGCCTCAGATAAACTTGTTTATCTGATTACCCTTAAGAGACTGAGCCAGTTCACAATTTACTTAGAACAGAAAGTTTGCAGAGAATCTCAGAATCAGATGCATCAACAACAGCCTCTCCATCTGTGTTAGAGGTGACACTATGAGATAAAAACAAACACAAAACCCAGTCCCCAAACATGTAAAAGACTGGTAACACAGTGACTGCATTTTAAATGCAATCTACATCTTCTGTAGCCCAAACAGTTCATGTGTCAGTTCAGCAGAGACCAAGAGAAAGTAAGGGCACTGGCACTCAGCTGAAAGGGCACCCAGCTGAAAGGCAGGCTGGCATTTACCCCACAGAAAGTAGCTGCTGTGCTTTTCAGCTTTCTTTCAAAACAATCTCTTAGAAACAAGCTTAACATGAGGGACATTCTTTATTATCTTCTGTTTGCAAAAGAGGTGAAGAAAGCAAGATTTAAACTTACGTTGGGAGAGTTAAGTCTTTCAACACAGAGCATTAAAAATGACCTCAGAGCTGCGCTCCAGCCTTGTGAGCATGTCCTCGCTAACAGGAACGCGGCTCCAAAGCAAGCTGCACAGAGCAGCCTGCAGAGTACTGTTCTAGAGATACCCTCCTGCCACACTGATGATGTCAACACAGAGATCCCATCTCAGGCAGTATAGGGTAAGTCACTTCAGCAACTTAATAAGTCTTTAAAAAGAAGGCAAACCAGATGTGCATTGTTGGGTCATATTTTGGTTCTTTCCTTTACCAGGAACTTGTATTTTAGCCTAAGGAGTCCTACAGACTGCTTACCACAGTGTAAAACCAAAACACGCTGTCATCTAGCCCTAGCAGGCACTCAGCTGGCAGTTACAGCCTGGCACAGCTAAGCTGTATGGGGTTTCTTCAAAGCACAGACACGGCTCATGGTTTCCTCTGCCCTGCTCAGAGCTAAGGCCTGTGAGATGCAAGCTAAGACATACAAACACATGGGAAGCATTTACACTTACTGGCTGGATGCCTGCTTTAGAAACTCTTCATCTGTGTGTTTGAAGGTGTCCAAAAGGCATCTCTTCACAGTTTTCTCCATGCTGACTACTTCTCCTGTCAGGCAGGGAAAACAAGCAGCTGAGCTCCAGCTAAAACTTATCTGACCTATACCAGTTTCTCCCTTCACTCATCCAACATTCAATCAGGCAGTGCATCTCTCAGACCCTGTGCAGAGTAACTAGGGCACATCCTGGGCTCATGCTACCAAAAATATGCACGGTAGCATGTATGGAGAATTTATGGCATACCCCTCTCCCCCACGGGTGTGTTTTCACGCTTGAAGTGGCACTGCCACACACATCTCACACTTGCTTAGCACTTCACAACTGGCTACTTGCACCTTCATGCCAAAGGGCTTCCAGCCCTCTTCCCCGTGAGACAGTGCAGTCTCACAAGCCCACTGGGAACAAGGGATGAGAACTGTAGGACTACACCCAAACAAACCAGTTTCCCTATCCACTGCCACAGAGTCCAGGTAGAAAAGGTAATGGTTGTCCTACAGCCCTTATTCCACTCCTCTCACCTTTAGGAAATTTCTTAATCAGGTTTTGGTGCAGATTCTGTGCTGCAAATTTTGAGGCTCGGACTCCCCCATGGCCATCAAAAACAGCGAAGTACGAGACACGTGTGCTGTAAGGGAACAAAGAGTAGCAGAAAGGGGCTAAGAAAGGCTGTTAAGCCAGAGGGTGGGATCAAGTACATTCATCTCCCTAACACCCTGCCTTGTGTTGACCAGACCGTATAAATACTGCACTCCAAGGCACAAACAAAGGTAGCAAGTCTCTAAGCTCACATATTCAAGCATTTACATAGTTTTCACATGTGTAAGCACTGAGCTGAGAACTTTCTTGTAATTTTCCACCCCTCAAGAAAATGAAGAGCAGAAGAGTTTATAGACCACAACTTGACATAAAAGCAGCTGAACGTTTCAGGGCCACTGCAATTCCACAGCACTCCACAGACATCAGTGTAACCGATCCTACAGTTCTTTTCATGCCTGACTTGTTGAAACCATGCTACAGACAAGATCATCAGGTCCCTCAGCACACAAAGCTCTCAGGACATTATTCGTTCAGAAGCTAAACCCAGTATCAGGATGATGCTTGAGAGGATTCCTTTAAACAGACATGCTCCCCCTGCACATACATATAAGTGTTAGTTTGCTAAGAGATTTAGACTTTTTAAATGAAAGAGTTCTGACATGTTTTCTCTTTTTCGAGCGTTCTCCATTGCCACAGTTAGTTAGGGTTTTTACACACTGTAAAATCCCTGAGGCAAGGCCTGATTACTTATAATTAAACTGAGTGTCTCTAAACAGCCACATTTACATTGGAGTAACAGAGGCTCCATATCCAGAATTACTGGGCCCTCACAATCCTTGTGAAGCCAGTGAATGAATCCACTGCACATCATTCAAAGGGAGGTATTTGTATATAAAGTAGTCCTCTGATTTGCCCAGGAACACAGCTAATGCTTCAACCCAGGTCTCCGAACAAGCCCAAACCACACACCACAACACAGGCATAGTCAAGAGCATTAGCTGCTCAAACCAAGGATCATATCAGGGGCTTAGCTGAAGCAAGCTGGAGCTCCTTCACCCCTGGGGTGGCTGCCATCCACAGCTTTATCCTGGCAGTTGGGGCCCACTTACATCTGGGAGGGCAGAGGCTGGCATTCCTCGGTGACATCATTTAAGATGACATGTGCATCCTGCATGTCTTCTCTTTCACCTTTCCTCTCTGCCACATAACCCTTCAATCCAAGAATGCCCACTGATCCTGAAGGGGAACAAAGCAGACACATGCACGCAAATCAAACTCTTCCATCTATCTCCTCAGCTCAAGCTAAAACCCAATAAAATCAGCAACCACTTTTCAACTCTCAGAACCCTACCCTGCCACCGCCCTCACCCTGCAACAACACATCCTGCACCTTCTGCTGAACAGGATAAATTTATTTTGTAACATGGGTTCTGAAGTGCCCCCAAGATCAGCAGCTATAAAAGCCACAGGACTGCTGGGCATGGGACAGGGCTCTTACCAAAGAGGGGCAGGGAAAGTGTGCGGCACTGAACCTGTAGATTAAACAAAGCACAGCTTTAAAGAGGATGCTAAGAACAGGAAATTAGGGTCTGCTGTTTCCAGAACACACCCTTTCCTTTATACCCCTGAATACGTCTTATTCCCAAGGCTGCAACATAACATGCAGGCACCTGCACTGAAGTCAAATGCCCTGTCTGTAACAGCAAGTCTCTCTCTCTCTCTGGCTTCCTTCACGGTCACCCAGTGAAGAGATTTGGTGGTGGCTCTAGCCTTACAGAGGTTTCACAACCAACCCCCTTCTCGGCAGCACAGGAACTTATCCTGCAAATGCTGAGGTGCCTGCTGCTCAGCTTCTGCCACTTCAGCAGGGCCTGTAAAAAGGTCCAGGTGAGGGAGGCAGAGAGTGCCAGGGAGCTTGAGGGGCTTCCACAGACTGCCACAGCAGTTTGTTCCCTACGAGAGGCTGAAAACGCAAGAGGACTGAAAAACCAAAGCTTAGCTTTGGCCTGGACTTACTCAGCCCAACGTCAAAGTACAAATCGAGTACATTTGTTTTCAAACTGTCTGAAAACCTTTACAAACTTTCTTTTCCACAAGTTCTTCCCTGCCATTCTTCTCTTCCTCCTCCAAGGACTTTCTCTTCTCTCCTTTTCCATGGCTCCCTGCAGATGAGACCTGCTCAGCAGCACTGGAGGCTGAAACAAAAAAAAATACAGATAGCTGAAGTCTTCCAGCTCTGTTTTACTTGCATAAATTCAGCATTAAGTCCTTTTATACCGAAGCAGTCTCAGGAGCGCAGGCTCACACATTCCCACAGCATTAAGTGACCAGAATTAGTACTGAACAAGACACTAACTGACCACAAATGCACACACACAACTTCACTCAGCATGTACAACCCACAGCACACATCGCTGTCTAACCCAGCGAGCGCCGATTTGATCACTTTATGTTGTGTGACCCTAAATCAGGCACTGTACAGTCGTGTTTGGCTGGTGGGCTGCTGACTCATCCCACCAGCCCACAGTGTGTTTCTAAGCTACTGGTCTTTTTTTACAGTTAACTGTTCAGGAAGTTAACATTTCAGGTTGGAACACTCCTAATTTTTATTATTATTATTAATGTCTATAAATTATTCCCACAACAATGCAAAGAAGTGTATTTTATTACTCCGAAGGTGCATGTTTGTTAGGGGTTTCAGAAGACAGGCTACAAATTAAAGCTAGCAAGCAAAACGTGATTTCCATGATGTCTGAACCATAGCCTTTTCCTTCTAGACATTTATTCTTGTATGGTATAGGGAATTATCTCACCTCCTCACAGGTGCTAACAAACACCTGGCTGCATGCAGAAAGCCTTGCCAGAGCAGCAGTCTGGTTTTGAAGACATTTACAGCTAGGAACAAGAAGGTAGCCTGTGCCCACAGCACAAAAGCAGCAAACCCAGGGCAATGGCAGCACTGGGCCAGCACTGCCTTTGCTCTTGGCAAGCACACACGTACTTTCACTCCCAAAGCAGGGAGCTTTCAGGCACAGATGACAGGGGTCCTCAAAAGACTTCTGGAAACAAACCTAAGTTTACTTTTAAAGAGTCATAATCCCAGCTTAAACAATCACTGCACAAACAGATCGCCACGACCAGTGTCAGCCAACCCAGACACCAGGCTAACTTGCTGCGTGTCCACCACAACAGATTATATCAACAGGTTTTCCTGAGAAGGGAAGGTCAGCAGAGGCTTGGTGAGCTGATACAGCTCCTTACCTGTGTCACCACCACTCGCTGGTGGAAGATCATCGAAGAGTAAAGAGCCTCCTTTTCCTGGAGCACAAGAAGAAGGCAAAAAGAACTAAATACCTTTGTTGTTTTGAGAGAATAATGATCTGTGTAGGCCCCTTCTGAGGTGTGGAAATTATAAAATGCCAGTTTAACAAAGCAAGCCAAATTTCAACTTCTGTTACTGAATGGTGGGGGCAAACTCAGGCCTTACATTTGTTTCAGGGAATATTTATACAGAACATATTATGGAATATATGTGGAACATCTATAACATTCTAGTTATCAAAAAAAAAAAAAAAATCACAAGAAGAGGGAAGCAGCTGCTCTGCACACTGATGCTGATAACCCAACTGTCTTTATCCTGTCTAATAAAAAAAAAAAGGGTTTATACAAGTTTCATCTCAAGAGATGCTGATGCAGAAAACGCAGGAAGCCAAACTAACGGCAGGAACGGAGCACCCATACCTGAGTCAGCACTGCTGGCTGGTGGGAGATCATCAAAGAGCAGGGGCCCTTTCTGGGCTTCTTTCCCTGTAAGACACCAGGGCACAGTCAGGACCCACTACAGGTACGTGGGGGTTAGTTTCTGGAAGGACTGCCCCCCACACAAGGGCAGTGGGGTAACTGAGGAGAGCCTTCTTTCATCTCCAATTTAGGCAGCTCGTACAGGCGCAAAACAACCACCTGCCTCAGGATGATGTGAACTTTTATCCTGAAAACAGCTCCTTTTATTTTTTTCCTATGAATTCACTCAACTTTTGTTAACATCCCTCAGCATCCCGATCAAGTTGTTGTAGGATGGGAGGAGCCCAGAAATCACCAATTTCAGGTAACACCATTAAACACAGCCCCACGACCTGCAGCAACACAAAGAGGGCAAAGGCTCCAGCATGGCCTAAACCGCACGGATCACATACCGCATCTGAACGAGTTCCAGGGGAAGAGAAAACCACAAAAAAACCAAACCCTGTAATTCCTCCAGTGATTTTTAAGACACAGCCCCCCCCTCCGCAGGCGCTAGGAGCCCTCAGCTGCTGCCACTGCCGCGGCGCGCTCCCTGGAGCGGCGGGCCAGCCGGGCGCGGAGCCGGCGCTTTTCCCCGGAGGGGCTCCGTGCCCGTGGCCGCGCTCAGCCAGGCCCGGCGGGGCCCAGCGGCCTGTCAGGCTGTGCCTGGGTGAGGCCCTGCCGCGGGGCCGCGCGGGAGCAGGGCAGGACGGGGGTTAGGCGCCCGCCCAGGAGTCGCGGCCCCCTCACCCGCCGCCGAGGAGCCGGGCTCCGGGAGGTCCCCGAACAGATCCATCGCGCCGGCAGCGCCGCCACCGAGGCCACTTCCTCCTGCCCACTCGTCGCTCCGCCGCCTCGGGCTGCCAATCATCCCTCGAGGCCAATCAGCGGCACCAGATGGACCGGAAGTAGGCGCGCCCGGGCAGCGACAGGGCGAGAGCTGAAAGCCGCCCTTGGCCCCGCCCACGAGGCGCCTGTCAATCCCCCCAGCGGGAGGCAGCGGATCGGAAGGCGGGGCCAGCCTGCCAATCAGTCCCGTTGCCTCGCACCTCCCTCCGCCAGGCTGACCAATCCCGCGGCTCGGGAGGGGTGGTGCCCAGCACCGCCCTCCTGTGCCCGCCAATCGCTGACGGGGGCCTGAGGGCGCCCGACGAGTGCCCGGCGAGGCGGGAAGGGCGCGCGGCGCCCCCTGGCGGCGGCAGCAGAGTGCCAGTGCCCGGTGCTGCGGCGCAGCCCCGCCGAGCGCAGCCCGGGGCCGGTGCCCGTACCCCCTGCTGGAACTCGGTGCAGCCTACCCAGCAGGCCTCACAGTGGCACAGCCCCCTTGGCCGCGGCCTCTTCCCTGCTGCCAGTGCTGCTGGCCTGGAAGCACCCCAGGAAGAAGAGCTCAGTGGCACAGGAGTGTTTGCGCTAAATGCCACATTTATTTCAGGACCAAACAAGCCTCACGTGCGCGTGGATGGCCAGGATCCCAGGTGCTAAGCCCCGGGCGTAGGGCAGGGAGGGCCTGGGGGTACCGCCATCACCGCAGGAACAGGAGGGCACGAAGGGCGGCCTCCCTCGAGGCAGGCCCCCAGCCTGCCTGCTGGTGCTCACCCACCCTCCACACCGCTGTTCCCCTGTGAAATTTCCCTTCTGATGGGGCTCACAGTCGTGCCTAAACCTAGGGTTTGCATTCCTCGTCCTGGGGGACTGTGGGGGTAGAGGGGATGGGGGGGCAGGGGCCTGACCAGGGGAGCACGTGGTACTGGCAAGAGTGGAGCTGGTAGGGCAGCAAGGGTAGCCCACAAGCCAGGGACATCCTGCAGGGATTGCTGCGGGCATCTGGTGAACAGCTGCATCTCCTCGGCCCTGAGTGTGGCAGCCCTCAGCCGAGTTGGCTGCTCTGCAGGTTTGCTGGCCTCAGGCACGCTGTGGCCCCGGCTGGAGGATGCCTGACCCATGGCCGCCCATCGCCTGCAGCACGGGCAGCACTGCCCAGCTGTGGCCAGTGAACCTGTGTCTGGTCCCTGGCAGACACGGGTCCTATCTGCCAGAAGTTGCCTCCACCCTGGAAGTGCCTCCCCTCTCCCTGGGTCATGCAGTGCTTCCACCTCTAACCCCTTAGGTTGAAATTTGGGATGGTACCAACTAGTCCTTGCCCAGGGCACGAAAGCCAGGACGTCCCAGCCTGGGCCCCTGCTTCGCCCCAGCCACAGCTCTGCCCCTCTGTGTCCCTGGAGTTGGCCTCCAGGTCTTGAAAATGAATTACGGGGAAAAAAAAACCATTTTGATGGGAAGCTTGTTCTAGGCAGGCAAGCTGCCGCCTGGCTAGGGAGCAGAGCTGGGAGGAGCAGCCCCACCGTGGCTTCGGGCTGTAGCGATGGAGTGAGACACCCAAGGAGCTGCAGTGAGGCCGGGCAGAATCATCAGAGGCTCAGGAAGGACCCCAAAACCTTTCCTGTGACCTGAAATCCAAGTTGGACAGCACATGATGAGCAGCAAGGGGGTCCCTGCAAGCCTCTGCTCACCTGCCATGTCCCTACCCGTCCATGCCCCCCATGACACGAGCGTAAGAAGAAGACAGCACCAGGTCCAACACACACACACCACAGACAGCATGGGGAGGTGCGGCAGAGCCAAGGCACAGCTGTGCTGTGCAAAGGAAGGGCAGCTACGAAGGCGTGACAGTGAAGCTGGGGGTCCCTGGGAGCTGTGCAAGAGGAAGGTGCTCGCCTTGCTGCCCAGAGCTATGCCGGATGCCACCAGCCGCTCAGGAAGCCCCAAACTAAAGTATCCCTCCATGGGTGAGAGACAGGAGGAGTGGGAGAGCTGCTGCTGGGGGAGGTGGGAAGCAGTGATGGCTGGAGGAGGTCTTTTTGTCAAAGCCACCTCCGCCACAGGAAGCCCCCTGGATTAACATGCTGAGGGAGGCAGGGTAGGAAGGAGGTGGATGCTCGCTTCTGCAGTGGGAAGAGGAGTGAGAAAATGCCAGCTACAACAGTAAAAAGAAGCCCCATCCGCACCCAGACACCCCGGTGCCAGCCTCTCCCCTGTCCCTCTGACCTGCTTTGAGCCTGTTGTCCTGCCAGAAGGGCCCCCAACAGCCCTTTTGGAAAAGGGCAACAAGGATCCTGTGGTTGGGACCCTAGTCGTTCCTAGCCCCGGCTCCTGGGCAACTTTGCCATCTGGCTTTGGAAGCGGCCAGCTGAATCTCCACACTCCCTGCAGGGATGAGACCCTTGGCATCTTGCCCTAAGAGGGGAGGGAATCCCTCTGGACAAGGCCCTTAGGGCTCCCACGCCAGGATAGTGAGGTGGTGGAGTGGAGGTGGCCCACGTGCTTTTGGTTGGGAAGGACAGCACCGCACAAAGTGACAGGCAGAGCTGTCCCCAGAGCCCTCCTATTCTGCCCAGCAGGACTGAGCTCCAAAGCGAGGTGACCCATCCTCATGGACATAGGTGCCCCCGCCAGCCAAGATGGTGGGCTCCTCCCTTCCAGAGGTAGATGGGGCATGTGGGAATTGCCTCCTTTGGGAAGACGTGGGCTGTCCAGCCACCGGTCAGGGGAAATGTAGTTTAAACTGCAAGGGGGGCAAAGCAGAGGGTTGGGGAAGGGCAGGGAGCGAGGGCAAGAGCACCACTGCCACCAGACACATGCCATGGGTGTGCCGGGGAAGGCATCTCTGGGACCCTAGCCCCCTGCCAAGGTTCTCCCCTGCCCAGGGGCCAGGACCCACCTTATGGGATTTTTGTGATGTAAATAGAAATAAATACTTTATAAATATCATCTTAAACTACTGATACCTGGTCTCTTGCAGAAACATCAATAAACTAGGAAATCCCCGTATCTAAACTATCACTTTCCCTTTGCATAGGGGCAATTCCTCCTGCTCTCCCACCTCCGAGCTTTACTGAACTCCACCTCTGTAGATCAAAGACCAGCTTTTAGCCGCAACCACTCTCGCTCACTCCCCTCTGACAGGGACCTTTCTGGAGCCTTACAGATGGTGTGACATGAAGGTCACCCATGGGGTAATGGGCAGAAAATGGCACGCGCACGAGAAATCCTGCCCAGGCAGGTCCAGGCTTTTGCAGCTATGAATGGAAGCAAGTTTCCCCTGTGAAGGTGTGAATCAAGACAGATCCTTCCATGGAGCAGACAGCTGGGGCAGCAGATGGTGTGAGAGATCACATGTTAACATGGGGAGTCTTGAGGCAGAATCAGCTATCTTGATCCTGCTGGCAGACAGATGAGGTGGAGGGTGCTTTTCAGGTTAGATTCTCATCTGGGCTGTTCTCCTTCTGGACAGCTTGGATCTGATTTGGAAAACAAAGGACAAAAGTTGTCAGATATATGGACAAGGAGAGGTGTGGTCCCCTGGGTTTGGTGTCCTGGCTCCAGGCTGGTGCTTGAATCCAGCCAGAGCTGGAGGGACACAGGATTAATGTTTCTTTAGCCAGAACGCACAAATTTCTGTGCATTTACTCTTATTCCCCTTGTCCTGCCACTTGAGGTGCTTTCAAGAACTTCATGAGATGGTCTCAAGAACTCTGTGAGATGCCCTCAAGAGCAGTGAAGGGCCAGTGTCCCTGCTGCCAGGCACAGATGTTGCTTTGAAGTCAGCACAATGCCTCTGTACCAGCCAGGATCTGGCTCTAGGTTGAAGTCAAGATTAATATGGTCCAAGTTTTGCCAGCTGAGAGCCTGTCCATCCACAGCTCTGCACAGGAGGTGCATGCTCAGCTGCCTGCCAACCCCGCACTGATGGCTTCCCTGCAGCCCCCTTTCCCCAGCTGCCCCCAGTACCTTATGGACCCAGCCAGGAGGGGGTTGAAGGCGTAGAGCCAGTCGTGCATGTCCTTGTCGCTGCTCGCCTGCAGCAGGATGCCCCGGTGCTCCGTGCACACCGCAAACGTGTTTGGGGTCTGCCAGGGGAGAGCCAGGGCTGAGTCCCTCGCCCAAGGGGGTGTGTGGAGCGGGACTGGGTCCTGGCACCCTACCTTGAGCATGGCCTGCTGGTCCTCGCTGTATTCCACCTGGGCCTTAGAGAGGTTGAGTATGGCCCTCTCAACCATGTCCTTGTCTGAGTTGTAGATGTAGACATATGGGCGCCGGACCACCACGAAGCGCTTCACCCACCCGTTGGTGTGGGGCTCCAAGAAGTGCAAGTAGCCCTTTTTGGAGACGATGGGACTGCAGAAGGGACCAAGGTCAGGGTGGGACACTGACCACGAAGAGGTGGCAATGATAGGGCACAGTGTCCCCCAGCCCCAGGGTGCTCTCCTTGCTGGCTGCCCCAGCAGCTCCTACCTGACCCTGATCTCCTGGATGTCAGGCACCAGCAGACGCTGGGGCTCCTTCTCTTCCTCAGGCCGTTGGGCTGGGGACTTCTGCTCTCCTTCTACCGCAGGCTCCGGGTCGGGGCTCTCTGCCCTGGAAGAGGCCGGCTGGGGTCTGGGGAGGTAGGAAAGACCAAGGTATAGGAAGAATGATGTCTGGGGAACACCCACTGACCAGGACCGTACCCCAGTGGTACAGCTGCCCTGCTCAGGGGAAGCCAGGGCATCCCCTGAACCTCCCAGCCACTTTCTTACCTGACCTCCATGGCATTGTAGCGTCCTTCCACCAGCGATGGGCAGGTTGAGGAGGGGGTGAGAGTGGTGATCCCAAGAGCTGGCACAGAAGGGTCTCTCATCAGGGTCACGGACATTTCAGACAGCTGTGGAGGAGCAGAGGTGTGGACTCGAGTTTCTGCCTGAAGCCGAGCACAGGCAAAGGACCTCTTCAGCCCGTACAGGGAGAGACAAGACCTCCATCTAGTGGGGTCCTCTCCTGGCACAGTCCTGAGAGCCACCAGCTCTGGAAACACTAGGGCGAGCAGAGGGAGCAGGGACCCCGGAGCAGGGACCACTTGCACCATTGTGCCCATTTGGTCCCCACCCAGCCAGTCCCCCCCAGGCCACGTGTCCCTCCTGGCCCCCACCAGCCCGTCAGAGCCTAGGGCAGCAGCAGTACCTTGCTCTCGCTGGCACTAATGCAGACGTGGCTGTGGCTGTACTCCCTGTTGAAGGTATGCGTGAGCAGGCGCAAGCACTGTGGAGAGAGGAGGAGGACAATGGGGCAGGAGGCACCTTCCTCCACTCTCCTTGTCCCGCTCCTCTTGGGCTTTCTCCTGCCACAACCCACTGCCACCCTGTGGGAGCCCCTTCCTGGCTTCATCCCCGTGAGCCAGGGATGCTGCAGGGTGGTACCTTCACAGCCAGCTCCTTCTGCCTCTCGCTGGGAGTCTCGGGGGGTGAGGTGCGGCTCTCAGGGGCCCCGTCAACAGAGAGTGGGGAGGATACACAGGAGGTGCTTCGGGACTCGGAGTCCTCACTGGAGCAGGGGGACAGGGTCTCCAGGCCCAGGCGCTGGGTTGTCTCTAGCTTCTCGCGCAGGAGCAGGTAATGCCTTGTCTTCTCCACCTGGGCAGAGGCAGCCAGGCTCAGGGGTGGCCCCTTTCCCCCGTCCACATCCTTTTGGGACCAGGACTGTACTTCCCAGGCCCATTAACCCCATCTATGCATTATCTGTGGGTCTGCTGGGACCCAGCTAACAGCAATGCACAGGAGCACACCGGTGGCACAGCCCTGCTCCTGGCTCCTCCTGCAGGTGGAAGGGCTGAGACACCCGGGCTGGGGAATCCCACTAGCACCAGCAGGGCTGAGCTGCAATTTGCACTGTCTCAGCCCATTTCTAGCCCAGACTCTTACTTCTTGCAGGAGGCTGAGTTTCTCTAGCTCCCACTGATGGTCGAGGATGAGGCTGTCGCTGCGGGGCCGCCAACCAGCCAGGTTCTCCTCTCCCCGCACGTAGGCTACGGAGGTGTCCAGCACACGCCGACGCCGTCTCTGCATGCCTGCAGGGAGAGATGCACAGCCCCAACCCTGACCGTCATGCCGTGCCTCCCGGCCTCGCGGTGAACACCCGTGCAGAGGTGCAGCACCCACCTGGGCTGCCGGCATCAGCCACGCGGCAGAGGCTGAGCTCGTAGACTCCTGTCACACGGTTGCTGCAAGCAAAGGGAGACGAGGTGTTACCAGCTCTGCCCCATCCCCATGCCCTGGTTATTTGGCCCAGGCTGCTGGGATGCCACAGGAGGGCTCCAGTCTCTGGGTGATGGCTCTCCTCCCCCAGAAAGGCAGGACCATCCAGTACCTCTCAGAAGCCCGCAGGCTGCCACTGCCGAAAAGGTTGCGGATGGAGCGGGAGGCAGGAAGCTTGGCATCCCGGGAGTAGAAAACCATGCAGAAATCTTTGGTGATGACGGCGGGTTGAGTGCAGTTCTCCATCTGCAGCAGGATGGAAGGGGTGTCAGGAGGGCTGTGGCTTGGCAGTCCAGTGGGTCTCTCCCACCCCTGGTGCCCAGCCGTTTCCATTCCCAGGGTCCTGCAGGGCCCTCAAGCACCAGGTTGAATCCTGCAGCCTGTTAGCATGGGTGCCGGCTAAGGAGGGGCTCACACTGGCTGCACCCCGATGGGGGGGAAAATACCAGACTTTGTTGGCATTATAATGGCCCCAACTAAGGTCCTTGCCTCGATGTAGGCGGAAAGGGTGATGTAGATTTTCTCCCGGTATGGGGTGACACGATTGAGCAGCAGTGAATTGTGCATAGAGCTATCCCACGCTGTCTCAAACTGGTAGAAAGTCCTGCCAAAAAAATTAGCAGAGCTGGTAAAACAACACCCCCAGGACCCCAGCGGAATGAGCAAGGAGATGCCATTGTCCCCCCTCCCTGCAGTGCTGCAGCAGCCCTGTGGCAGGGACACACAGACATGCACACGCAAGGGGGACAGAGAGGGACAGCCACTGCAGAGGGCACAGGCTCAAGGCAAAGGGGGACAAGGCGTAGCAGGAGGGAGACGCAGCACCCTTGAAACAGCCAATGGACTGGGGTTTGGGGAGGAGGGACTGCAGGAGGAGTAGGGGCTCATCTGGGGTGCAAGCAAGGCAGGGCAGGCTGGGAAGGCAAAGGAGGGTGCATGCCCCACCCCTGTGCTCAGAGTGGGGGGCTGCCACCCCCAGCATGCCTAGGCTGAGTCCCCACCATCCAGCCTGGGGCACGCAGCACCTCCCAGCCCCCACCAGGAGCAGCTGTCACCATTTGGGTGATGATGGCCAGAAAGGAAAGGAGGGAGGATGCTCAGCACTAGGTGGGTGCTGCCAGCCCACCTCTGGGAGAGCAGCCCCCCCCCCCAGTCAGGTCCCCTTCCCCAGGGCTGCCCCCGTCTGCCAGCCCTGAGCCCCAGCCTCACCGCAATTTGGTAGCTGGCCCCTGTCTCCCCGGCTCTTGCCCTGCCCTGATCACCAGCCCCATCTATCCACATTCCCACTGGGCTGCCTTGCTCCCCTCACTTGTTTTCCATGGCTCCCAGGCTGGGAGGAGGAGCAGAGGACAGCCAGCCCCACTCAGCTGGTGTCTATGGAGTCCTGTAGAGGATGTCACAGCCACCCTGAGCAAGAGCAGCAACTGCCTTGAGGGGAGCAGGAGGCAGCTCCATTTCGAGAGCATGGGGGATCCCCATTTCACCCCCTGCCCCGCTCCTTGGCTCCCTCCTGGGCCAGCCCTGGGGTTATGGGACACCTACTCCCCAAAGCCACACACAGCTGCTGCAGCCCTGGCTCCTGCCTGAGCATCCTCAGGAAGCCATGGCTCAGCGACATCTCAACGAGGACCCTTTGGCATGTCCCCGAAGCAGCATCCAGGATCTTTTAACAAGAGTCAGGGTGGCCAGGGGGAGCAGGGAGAGGCTCTCAGCTGAGATTGCCCCCATGGTGGAAGAAGAGGGAGAGTGACACTTTCAGAAGGTGTATAAAATACATAAAAAAAACCCACGAGACAGAGCCAAGGCGAAGGATCACTTTGCAGACACAGGTCACTTAAGAAGAGAGTGCTCTCCCGGGAGGAGGAGGAGAAGAGGAGCCTCAGGGGAGGGGGAAAGAGCAAAAAGCAAAGGGAGGAGGCAAAGGAGAAAGAGAGAAAAGCAGAAGGGACCAGACCGAGCAGGTGCGCGCGAAATACCTAGTGTCATTTCCGAACGAAATGCTATATGTGGAAGGCGACCCAAGGACAAACACATACATGTACACACAGAAAAACGAAAGGTCAGAAAGCATCATCCATACGGGGCTGGCGTGGGAGCAGGGCCGCGAGGGGATTTGCCCCGTATCAGCACCCTGGCTGAAAGAGCTCCTGCCTTGCTGGATCCTGAATTGGAGCCCAAAAGGGGCTCACTGGCGGCAGACAGAGGTTTACTCGCTTGGGTGAAGACCTGCCTCCCACCTTCCTCATGGTCTGGCAGCTGGGAAGCGAGCACACGCGTGCTTCCCCATCCCCTTAACTCTGTCCTTGCTGCCGTGCCAGGGCAAGGAGCTCCCACTCAGTGCAGCCCCTCAGGAAAGTGCCTGTCGCAGGGGCAATGCCAGCATGAGCCCATGTGCTCCTCCAGCAGGGGACTGGATCTGTCGTCCCCTTGCAGGCTGGCGGGGACAGGCTGCCGCTGGAGGTACAGCTGTGCCCTCAGGCATCTCCAAGCACGACCAGTTTCTAGCTGCTGTAGGGAGGGCGACCTCCCAGGCACAAAGCTACGGAGCCCACCAGGACTTGGGAGACCCTATTCCCTGTATCCCAGACACATCACCCTCTTCTCCCGCCATGGAGGCACAGTGGCAGGACACTTTCTCCTCTGGGCCCTTGTGATGCTCCCATCCAGAGGCTGGTAGCAGCATCCAGGTCCAGCAGCTCTTGCCCACACGCTGCACGCCAGGCTCACCCTGTGGTCCCAGCTGAACCCACCCCCTGTCCTCGAACAGCTGCTGCCCCGGTCACACAGGGGTGTAACAGTCTGTGCCACCATGGGTGTGCGCACTCACCATCACACCTGTGTACAGACGCACGCCGCCTGCACGCTGCACCTACACCCGCCGGACTACACTGCATGGGGTGGCAGCTGCTGCGTGTGCCACTGCACCACCTGGCACTGCTGCCATCATCACCAGGTGCCCAGGAGAGGGCTGGAGACACACCCGAAGCCCCTGTCATGGTCCACACCAGCCCTGTGGCTACTCCAAGCGGTGCCGGAGGCCAAGCTGAGGCTGGGGCGGGAGGCGACGGGGCGGGGCGGCACACTGGGCGCTGGATGCCGGAGAGATGGGAGAGCAGCAAAGTCAAAAAGCAAGAAGAAAACCCAAATCAGGCAATGGGGACGCAGGTGTGCGAGGGGGAGCAGCAGCCAGCGAGAGCACGGCCCAAACAAACAGTGAAAGGGGCCAAGTGAGCAAGAGGTGCCAGGGCAGGAGACGGTAGGGATGGGGTGTGTGGAGGGATGAGGGGCTGGATGTCCAAGTGCTGCCTTCCGGAGTGAGCGTGCTGAGGCGAGGGGGAAAAAGAAAGGGTGAGAGGAAGGGGGGGGATGGAAAAAAACCCACAATGGAAACAAATAATACCTAGGCATATCCGAATCAAGAAACTGCCTGCGAAAACACAAAACAATCACATGGTTAGTGTGGGCTTGGATGGGCGGCAGCAGCGGATAGAAGGGAAGGGGGACCCTGGGTGCTGCCCCCTGCGCCTCCTTCCTGGGCGCTCCATGCAGGGATAGATGGGTGCAGGGGAGGGAGCCATACCACTCCCCTGGTCTCCTTCTGAACGGCTCTAGGGGACTGGGGAGGCTGAAGGGGGAGCCAGGGCTGCTGTGGGCGATGGAGGCTGTGTGGAGTAAGGCAGCAAAGCAGGGAGCACAAGCAGCCAGGGAGGAGGGTGAAGCGGGCCCTGGCTCTGCCTGCTGCCCTCCCTCTGCCCGTCCTTGCAGGCTGCGGGGGCTGAAGCTCACAAACCTGCATGCAGGATTCAAGCGGGTGGGGGACTGCGGCGAGCGCCCTTCGGCATCCCACAGGAAGCCGGCCGGCCCTCCTCCCCCTTCCTGGTGCTGGGCAGGCTCGACGGGATGGACACAGGATGGTTACGGCGTACACACCAGCCCACGGCCCCACTTCAGGGCTGGCCCCGAGGCGCAGACCCTCTGAGCATGCAGGTGAGGTGGGCTCTTGCAAAACCCAAGCCGCCCATCTCCCTGCTTCTCTCCACGCCCCAAGCATCCCCCCAGTCCAAGCTATGTCCCCTTGCCCTGCAGGACCTGCATGGGGAAGGCAGGAGCAGGAGGCACATCCCCCCTGCCAGGCTACACTAGAGATGCTGAAGATCCCATCTGGCTGCAGCTGGGAGCAACTGGCCAGATGAGAAGATGACATAAAACAGCACAGCCCCAGGAGTCACAGCCACCCAGCTCCCAGCAGCCCAGCAAAAACGACTGCAGCTCTGCCAGGCCGAGTCCTCCTCACATGACCACCCCTGCCTGGCTTTGCTCTGTTGTCCCCGTGGCTGAGCCAAAGTCGCATGTCCAACACTTGCACGCGTACCCGACCCCATGACTTAACTCTGCTCCTCAGGTACCGCATGCCTGCTGCTCCTCTGTGCCCAGGAGCTGCCCCAGAAGCGCTGTAGGGTGGTACCTCCTGTCCAGACCCTCGTCATCCCCCCCCAAAACACCCTGGCCTTGGTGGCCACCTTGGGGCAGTGGTAACCCCAAAGAAAACAAAGGGAGAAGTGGTCCCCACTCCCCACCAGTATGCTCCTATGCCAGCAACCATCACACGCACAGCCCAGAACCACTCCCACTGCTCCCAGTGCTGCCAACAACCGTCCCTGTCTTGTGGAGGACGCCTGCACGCACACATCCTGGCCAGGGACCTGCCGCCAGTCCCCCAGGTTTCACCAGCAGCCCTGGTGCAGAGGACAGCTCTGGCCTCTGCACCCACCTTTTCCCACCACCACCGCAGCACCCAGCCAGGGAGATCTTGGAGATAAAAAACCCCTGGCCCTGCTGCTCCCACACCGCTGCCAGACCCATGGCGGGGACACAGCCCCCTGGGACAGGCAGGAAAGGGCAGGCATCCTCGAAGTCACCCAGCAGCAATGGGGGATGGCTTTCCTGCATCACCCCCACACAGACAGGGATCAGCCACAGGCACCAAGTGGCCTTCCCACGGAGTTTGCTGGGTCATGGGACAAATAGCCCTTGGTGGCACATACCCTCCAGCCACAGGGTTGGTACATCCTCCCAGCACAGCACAGACTGGCTCTCTGCTCTAGGCAGTCACAGCTGCCACCGGAGAGCAGGACCCCCACCCAAATTCCCTGCAGTGCCAAAGCCCCGTGCAGAGAGGCCTCAGAGAGGGGGAGGAAGGGGGCTGGCAGCTCTGAGCCCTGAGACCCTCTGCAGCTCCAGAAATGCCCACCCCGCCAAGGAAGCAACAGATTGGCATGACCCTGTGGAGGGGCTAAGAGCCCCCCACGTCTGCCCCAGTCCTCACCACAGCAGGGGAAGAGCAAGAGAAGCAGTGGCACGCACCGGTCATCCTGGGAGGGGTGGATGTACCCAGAGGAGAGGATGTTCAGGGACAGGATGTTGGGGTCAATGAGAGACTCGTCTGCTTCTGGGGTATTACGGATCCGACCTGCAAGCACAGCACCAGGACACCACTCAGGCGACAGGTGGTGGCCCTGTGAGGGTCCCCATGAGGGGCAGGGGCAGCCCACCTGCCTGCATCCCCCAGCAGCCCCCTGCCACAGGAAGCAACCACCCAGCACTCGGCCACTCAGCACCAGGGGTCTTAGTCCAGTTCTTGGACGTGGTGGCCAGGACTAAGGTGTCCTGCCCATGCAGTGTCCCAGTGTTACCTGCCGGGCAGCCACCACTTTGCTATTGCATGGTGGGAGGGTAAATGAGGCATTAAGCCCCACATGGGAATGTGGGCAAGAAACAGCCCAAGAGGATGCTTGGGAGCTCAGCGGGCTAGGGGTTGCTCACAGCCCACCCAAGCTGGCTCGGCTTACCCACAACCAGCTCCCGCACTTCCTTCCAGCGGATGAGGCTGCCTGTTTCGTGCACCAAGGTGACGGTGATTCTCCTCTGGATGCCCTGAGACCCACGAGTGAGGCCAGAGAGAAGGGGCAGTGATTAACACAGCTCCCAGCAGGAGCCAGAGCCGGGATGGCACCTCAGGGAGGGAGTACCTGGTGGAGGAGGAAGGTCCCATGGCATGGCATGCCTCCACGGTGGTCCACGACAGCAGGGATGTAGCTGTAAGAGAAGACTATAGCATGACACAGAGCCCCGTCAGCCCGCCTGGAGGTGCCAAACACCAGGCGAATCACCCCACTGCCTCCCTCTCCTTCCCGCTCATCTTTCCAGCAGGACGTACTCGCCGTTGGCCTCCAGCTCACAGATCTCAAAGAAGACCATCAGGTCGTACTTGCACTGGCACGGGCCGGCGCTGGGCCGAGTCATGGTGCTCAGCTTCGTCGCAGGCACTGTGGCAGGTCAGAAAGAAAGCTTAAAGGGTGAGCTTGCCACTGATGTTTGGGGTGAGTCACAGGACGGCAGGCAGAGCACAGGCAGAGCAGGCAGGGACCACGTGGAGACACGCAGAGGCAGCAGCAAGGTAAGAGGGAGGGCACAGAGGGGGACAGCCCCATCCCAGGGACCTCACTGACCACCGGTGTGCCTTCTCCAATGCCCAACGTGGAGCAGCGAGGGTGTCAGGATGCGGCCGGCCCCACCCACCCTTGAGATGCACACCCTGATCCTGCAGCCCTGACACGGACATATCCCAAACCACAGCTGGAGGGAGGCTCCCCCAGTGCTGGCGTGGGGACCACACAGCAAGCCATGGTGCTCAGCCAAACCCCAACAACTCAGGTCTCAGTGGCCAGAGCACAGCGGGGACCCCACCACCCCTGCGGGGTGGTGGGACTGGGTGGCCATCTGAGCTGTCCAGGACAGGTCACCTCCTCCCTGCCACTCCGCAAGAGGCCAGAAGGGGGCTTTGTATCAGCCTGAGGCTGCGGGAATCGGTGCCAAGGGCTTTTGGGTGCTCTGGTCCACCGTACACTTTGTGGTGCCCCTCGGGTCCTAACTGGTCACCCTGGGGCAGGGGACCCTGCCACCCAGCACAGGGACCGTGGGCAGGCAGAGGAGCAGGAGGCCAGATCCCCTACCTGGTTTGGAGAGTGGCATCACACGGGGAAAGTGGCGCCGGGATGGCCTCAGCGGGCTGCAGAGAGAACTGGCTCAGTTAAAGCACCCACAGGGACCCCTGAACCCGGCCAACCCCACCTATGCCCCAGGGCCACCTCCGCCCACCTGTCTTTGTCTGGGTCCCCAGGAAGCTGGCTGCACCGGGTATCCCAGTGGCACCCACGGGCTGGGGGTGGCCCAGGGTGCACCCACCTCAGGACGTCCTTGCAGAGGGGCGGGAAGGGGTGCTGCTGGTAGTGCCCAAAGACCTCAAATACAATCGGCTGGCTCTTGATGTATTCAATGAAAGACTTGGTCACCTCCACGGCAATCTAGAAGAGAGAGCCGTCGATGGCACAGTTTAGCTGGGAAAGGGATGCAGCCAGCATCAGCACCAGGGAGGTGGAAGGGTGCAAGCCTGTCCGACCGCTGCATCCTCACCAGCCCCTTCCCCGTAGCCCAAGGATGCTCTCCCCACCAAGACCACTGCCAAGAATTCCCAGCCGTTTTGGGTGGAGGGCAGCAGCTTTTGGTCTTTCCCCCTTTCACCTTGTCTAAGGTTGGCTTAGCTGGGTGGCTGTGATGGGCTGGGAAAGCCAGGAGGAAGCTGCTCCCCTGGGGAGAAGATCTAGCCAATGGTCCCACAGAGACCCCGGCAGCTGTGGGGGTGAGAGGGTGTGGGCAAGGGAGGGGTACATACGTTTTGGACGTGATAGAAACCCAGCGGTGGCCCCCGGCCCGTGTTCTTCAAAGGCTCTGTTGAAAAGGCCTCATCGTGGCGATGGATGAAGCTGTGGAAGGAAGGAAGGTGGCTCAGGGGCTGCGGGACAGGGATGTGCTGGAGCAGGGAGAGGAGAGAGGGCAGGGACCAGGAGAAGAGCCCGTTCCCCTGAGGGCTGCAAAGGGCCCCTCTGAAGCTGATGGGAGCCTCTCCCTGCCTCTTGCCAGCGACTGAACAAGGTACCAGACAAGTGCACGGGCTCCTCCCGCAGCCTTTGGTTTTCCCTCCCCATCCATGAAGGGCTCACAGGTGGTGGAGGGCTGGGGTTCCCTGACATTCACCACCAGCCCCACGGTGATGGCTGGAGCACAGTGAGAGATGCAGGGCCAAGGAGCACCAGGGGCTCACTTGAACTGGCAGAAGATGTCTGCGTATTCCGCAGAAATGCTGGAGGCTTGCAGGACTGTCACACGGAAAGTGAAGATGCTGCCCAGCTTCAGGTGGTCCAGAGCCATCTCCAGCGGCCCGTCCAGTGCAGGCTTCTCTGGGCTGTCCAGGAGAAGGTCCTCTGGGGTCACTGCAGGGCAGGGAGTGTCCTCAGCAAGGCAGGGGGTCACCCCCCTCAATGCCTGCTAGCAGCCCCGCACTGGGGCAGTGGGCTTGTGACACTTGGGTGGGCACAGGAGGCTGGGTGTGGGGCCAGAGGCTGCTCCCCAACTGCTTGTCAGCACCCCCTCACCTGCACAGGTGTTGTTGTTGACTTCATCGGCGGAGGGACCTGCGTCGCTGACCTGCCCCTGGCCTTCGACGATGCGCAGCTCCTCCTGGGAGGTCCCCGAGCGAGACATCCCCACAGCTGGGCACGACTCCGACTGGAACTGCACCAGGAGCGGGGCTCAGGGATGCTGGTGGTCCCCAGGGTGGTCCCACTCGTGCCATCACCACCACGTTGAGCACTGGGACACCTCCATCTCTCCCCTCCCACCCCACCGCAGCCTCCCCGGGACAAAGGCAAGAGCAGGGGGGGGGGGGGGGGGGGGGGGGGGGGGGGGGGGGGGGGGGGGGGGGGGGGGCAACAGTGGGTGCTGGAGGACTGGGGCTGCTGGGTGGACTGGGAGCACGGTCCCTTTCAGCATGATGCCTACACCTCTGGGAGCCTGATGGTCCCCATGGGGGAGCATTGCCCTGGCAGGCAGGGAGGGGCCTGTGGTTCCCGGGCACCCACCAAGAGCTGGCCACCGCCGTACCTTCTCGAAGTGCTGATCATCAAAGGATATCTTTGCCATCCCCGACTGCCGCACACCAGAGCCGTAATCGGGGGCTTCCTCGTCCGCTGGAGGAGGGATGGGGGTGAGCTGGTGGGGGGGACGCAGGGGATGTGAGGGGCACATTTGGGGGGTCACCCTCCTACCTGAGATGGCCTGGACGGCCACGCGCAGGAAGCCCTTCACCTCGCCCTTCTCGCTGACGATGGCCACGCGGTGGACCAGGGGCACGGGGTAGAGGAGGTTGCTCAGGTAGACGAAGGCCCTGCCATGGGGGGGGGGGACACACACAACACGGGGGGAGCGGTCACTGCCACCACCCACGGGTCCTCCGGCGCAGGTGGCGCGGCCGGCAGCGGCCGGGATCCCAGGTCACCGCTCACGGCGCGACCGCGGCGCTGCAAAGCAAAACTAAAGAGAAGGCAGCCAGGGCCAGCCGAGAGTGGCAGGGAGCGGGCAGCGGCGGGCAGCGCCCCGCGCGCAGCGTGCAGGCAGCGTGCCACGGGCAGGCGGGCAGCGCCCCGTGGGCAGCGTCACGAAACAGACGGGCTCGCGTACCTCTCCGGCTGTCACCTCCACGGTGAGCGGGGAGGGGAGAGGGGCTGTGCCGGTGCCACGGTGAAGCTGGGAGGGAAGAGGACCTTCTCTGTGGCGGAGAGCTGGAGAACTGGGGCAGAAGGTGCTGCGACGCCACTTGGGGGTGGCTGCAGAGTCACCATGGGGGGGATGGGGCAAGGAGGAGTGGGAAGGAGGGTGACAAGGGAGGTAGAGGCCAGCGGGAGTGAAGGAGGGGAGAGGAGGAGGTCCTGGCTGGAGGCCAGAAGCCTCCAGAGATGAACCTGCCAAGTTAGTCCTGGCCCTGGCTCTGCCCACAGTGTCACAGTACAGCTGGTGGCTGCAGGTGGCCTTTGCCCAGCTGGGAGAGGGCTACACAGTGGTGGGGCATTGGTGGCATGTGTCCCCCTATCCCGTCCCTTCACACACGTGGCTTTGGGGTCCCGGGCCACCTGCCAGTGCGTCACAGAGACGGCACAGCCGGCTTCTCCCTGCGGGGAAGGAAGGAGCTGCCCACTCCCCGTGCAGCAGGTCTGGGCCTCCCTGCTGTCCTCCGTGGCATCCAGGTCACCAGCGCTGCTGTGGCAAGGCACCGTGCCAGGGTTCACGATGGCCACACGACACCTCTGCTGGCACCTCCTGCCACACTGCAGCGCTCTGTTTCTCAAATGTTTTGCCTCTGCCTCAACTGCCACCAGCTGGCTCAACCTCGGGCGCAGGCAGGCTGGCTTTTGGCCGAAGTCGGCTGTGTTCGTGTGCTTCGTGTCTAGTGGCTCGCTGTGCTCTCAGTGGTGACAAGTCTCCTCCGGTCCCTGCCAAGAGGTGTGAACTACCCTTGCCTGCAGGGCAGCACCACTCACAGCAAGAGGGGGTGCAGGGTGCCTGGCACCCCTCGCCAGGGCACCCATTGGAGTCTTGACAAAGCATCTTCAGGTGTCGTGGTGCAGGATGGTGCTGGGGCCGGCCAGGACACTTCTGCTTCAGGAGGCTCCCAAGGTTACATCTCCAGGCATCTGGCAATGCTGCTCGCCACCTCCCAACCTCACAGGCATCTTTGCAGACATTCAACGGCACCCAAAAGTGCCCAGGGGGCTCTGGCAGGAGGCCCCAGCCCTGCACTTGCAGTTTGAGCTCTGAAGTCCAGTGGTTCCTCCTGCTCTGGTGGACTCCCATTGACCTTCAACTGCTGCTTGAGGCTTTTTCCACCCAAAGCATCTCCAAGGACTCAAGTTGTGGAAGCAAAGGTGATGCCCCATCACTGTCTCCTGCTGGGCCCGTCTCATCCCATCTCTTCTCAGAGGCCACCAAGGACCAGGCCAGGGCTTCCTGGCAGGACTCATGCCCGGGACAGAGCCCCATGACCATGGGGAGTTCTCAGAAGCGCAGGGATCTGGGTGCATCCGCCTGCCCAGAATCACAGAGCAGCTGGTGCTGAAGCCAAGGGGGTGGAGAGGGGAGGAAAGAGGAGGAGAGAGGGGGGGCGGGTGGGGAGGAGGGGGACAAGTGTGTCACTAGAGGAAGGAGGGCAGGGACACTAACCACAAGATTGGTGAGGTGCAAAGATGGCATGCTCAGACCAAAGAAAAGCCTTTCCAAAGGAAGATGAAAGTGAAATAACCCCAATTTTCGCTAAAGCTTTGGAGAGAGAGAGCCAGCAGCTAAAAAAAAACCAAAATAAATAAATTTTTTAAAAAAATTAAAAAAAACTAAAAGAAAAAAAAAATGAAAGGAAAAAAAAAAAATCAAAGACAAAGATCCAATCATAAACCAATCCAAGCACACTTCACAAGAAATGTGGCTGGCAGAGCTGCTGCGCGGGGAGCCAAACCCAGGGCAGACTCAAAAGTCGGGAGGCGCCGAGCTCCAGGGAACTGCCCCTGGCATGGAGTGGGGCTGCTGCCGCAGGGCCTTGTTTAGTTTTTTGAGGTTCCCCCAATAGTTTTGGGGTGGGTTTTTATGTTTTTTGGTTTGTTTGTTTGTTTGTTTTTAAGTAAGGAAAAAAGGAAAAAAAAAGGGGAAGAACCCAGCTCTTTCGGTCTGAGGCTGCAGAACTCTTACCCCACCTCCGCCCTCACTGCCTGCGCTGGTCCCCCTCCTCCCCACCTCGCTGCCTGCACCCTGCCTGCCAGGGATAAGCCTGGCTTTAGCACACCGAGGAAGAGGAGCTCCAGCTCCAACCCCAGTGGGGCAGTCCCAGTAGGGTCGGTTTCACTGCCATCAGCCCCTCTGGCTCCTGCCTGGGGCAGAGGCTCTGGGACCAGCTCTGGGCATGCATGCCCTTGGGAAAATCCTGGAGCAGAGCTGGCAGCACTGCAACCCATTTTGGGATGGGCAGATTGCAACTGGGTTTGGCGGCAAAGCCAGTTTGGTGGTAGCTGGGGGGTTTCTCCAGGCCAAGACTGATGGAGGCCAGGCCAACAGGTATAAGAAACCAAAGCTCTTGTCCTTGGCCAGAGCTAAGGAGGAGTTGAAGCCTGCACCTGGGTCCCCATGACCTCCCTGAACATCTCCTGTGCCAAGCCAGCAGGGATGGCCCCAAGCCTGGCACCAGGCATGGGTGGCAAGAGAAAACACCGCTTTTCACAGAGCCCTCCTCTGCCTCCTGCGCCTGGCTCTCCTCTTGCTCCCCTCAGCTTCGTCCCCCCGACTGCCTGGGGACATCCAGGCCCCCACATCTTGGGAGGCTCACGCTGACTGGTGCAGCCAGAATGGCCAAGCCAGTGCCAGAGGCACACGTGGCTTTGAAGTGCCTGTGTGTCCCCAGGCCAGCGGCACTGCAGGGTCACCCAAGCCTGGTGGGAGGTGGCCCTCCCTGGGACAGAAATGCCCAGGTCTAAGACCCTTCTGTGGCTCTCCCAGCTCCTTCAGTGCCAGAGACATGGCAGAGCTCCCCTTCTTGGAGGCTGCCCCAAAAAGGGACCTGCCCAAAAGGTCTCTGGCAGAGCTGGCACTGTCTCCCTTCCCCCGCTGTCCCCTACTTCTGCTGTGTTCATCACAGCCCTACCTCAGCGGGCACCTTGCTGCCCTGCCGGATGCCCCAGGCTTGGTGGCAATCCCGGCCAGCCGGCCACCCCCTGTGCCTCCGGGATGCCCTGGAGGTGGGAGTCGTGTCCGAAAGCAGTTCCCTCATGCGAAAGAGCTAGTTCCTTCCCAGCATGCTCTCCTAAAACCTCACCAACCTTCCTACTAAACTGAACAGGGGGGAGCGGTCGTAAAACGGATCCCGGCCATCACACAGCGGGCACTCCGGAAAGATGTCTTCCTCCAGGTCCTCCGCCTCCTCCTCCTCCTCCTCCTCCTCCTCCTCCTCCTCCTGCCCCTGGTGCTGCTCGTCAGCAGGCTCGGTGATGTCGGAGTCGGGGTTCGAGAAGGTAGGGGAGGGGGTGAGATCAGCCATGCGCTCGCTCATGCATGTGTTGAAAAGAGGAGAGCTGTTGCAGCCAGAGATATCTGAACTAAGGTTAGTACGACAAGATAGAAGACAAGTTAACACCAGCTGTTCCACACAGAGAGAGCAAGAATAGGAATTTTGCTTTTTTTGGGGTGTTGTTTTTTTTTCTCAGTTGAGTTTTGGGGTGAGGTTTTTTCCTACTTAAACCAAGGGACATTGGGAAATAAAGACCATCGGGTGTGTCTCTAAAGGAAGCCGCCAACAACCATTGGCTGTAAAGGGCAGAGAAAAGAGTGACCCAAGGAACTGGTGCAAACAGTGGGGATTCCCCTTGTGGCTTTGCAGGCAACATGGGGACGCAGTGGGTGGCACAGGGCTCGCCGCCACCCCCCCCACCAAAGGGAATCTCTCCATGTGCCATGGCAAGGGGGGATGCCTCCATGGTGGATGCAGTTGGTTGGGCCAGCGGCTCAGCCTCTGGCTTCCCCTGCCCGCCAGGGCAGACCCCTTCTCTGGGGTGGCCCATCATCAGCACCACACCTTTCCAACTAGTGTGCAGAAAACGCACGGAGACACATGGCACGTACCATACAGATGGATGGTTGGACACCAACGCATGCACATGGATGCATGGCCGCTGGGGCGGAGGTCGCAATGGCAGGGGCTCTCGGCCTGCTGGACAGTCATGGCCCCCTGGCTCCCACTGGTGGCAAGCCAAGAGCCCGTGCCTCACGGCATGGCATTACAGCAGGCAGTGGGAGCGTTGCCAGCGGCTCACGGGCCCCTCAGTGTCCCAGTAGCCAATGCAGAGGAGAGCCATTGCAGGCAAGATGGGCCCTGACCAGCACCAGGGGGGCAATGCACCCTCCCACGGTGCGGCCCTGGGGAGACAAACACCCTGTGCACGGCAGAGCCAGCGGCACTTCCTCCTGCAGGGCTGCCTGCAGGTCCCAGCCACACTTAGAAGGAGCCAAAGCGCTCACCTGCCAACCAGCCTGAACCAGGGGAAGCGGTCATAGAAAGGATCTCCACCGGTCACCACGTTGTCACAGTCCTCAATAACGCTAGAAGGCACTTCTGCTGCACGGTCATACATCTCACGCATCAGGTCTAGGCGCTGCCTGCAGGTAGAGAGGGACATGGCGGGTAGCAGTGAGAAACTGGTCTGAGAATGGCCGAGCCCTCCCTGGCAGAGGCATTGTTCACCAACCTCAGCTTCTCCAGGGTCCAGTAATGCGTCGCTCCGTTCTTCTGGTCCTGCACCTCTACAGCCACAATGGTCCGGGGGAATGGCCGCTTCTCCCGGTCCTTGGCGGCATCAGGAGGCATCAGGTCAGGAGGGAGGGGAGAGTACAGCGTGTCTGTGAGGAGCACAAACTGGAACTGGACCTGGAGAGGGGCAGAGGGGGACGATAAGCTGCCTGGGAGGACAGTGGGCTCTGTGCAGTGCCTTCGGTGACCCCCCCTCCTTGGCACTTCCCCAGCTGCCCACGCTTCCAGCCTCTGCCATGGGTGCTGCAGCAAGCCAGAGAGGAGCCCTGGGCACCCACCTTCTTCTTCAGCTCCACGCTGATGGCATTGGCTTCCTTAAGGAAAATGGCGTTGCCCCAGAGCAGGTCACGGAGGGAGGTGAACTGGTACCACTTCCACTTCCTAAAGGCCCAGAGGGCCAGCTCGAACTCCCGCTCCGTCCACTGCACTGTGGGGACACGGAGGTACAGTCACTCCACTGCTGGGAGGGAGGACACTGGTGCAGAGGTGCCCAGGGGACCCACAGTCCACTCTTCTTGCTCCCGCAGACAGAATCAAAACCCTGCAGTGGACCCAGCCCTCACCTTCATCCTCAGGTTCTTCCTCTTCCTCATTTGCCTCGGAGTAATACCTAGAGTCCATCTGCTTCTGCAAAGCCTCCAATTTGCTCTCATAGTCCTGGGGGAAGCAGGGAGAGGAATGATGCAACCACAAGGTGTGACCTTCCTCCATGCTGCCACATAGCACTTCTCACCCCCATAGAAACCTGGCCTTCTCCCTCCTCTGGGTCCATGCTTACAGGGACAACCCCAGGAACAACAGGTTTGCCCTTGTTTTTAGGACACACAGAGCCACCCCATGCAAACATCTGCCAGGACTCAGGCATGCTTGGGCAGCCTGAGGACCTAGGTCCTGGCCACCTACCAGCCTCTGCTGCTCCAGAAGGTAATTCGCCTCCTCCCGCTCCCTCCGGTACTGGTCCTCCAGTTCCTGGAGCCTGGGAGGAACAGGGAAGGAGAGGATGACCAGCCTGGTGGTGAATACCCAACTTCCCATCACCCAGCCCCCCGTGCCCTCACCGCTGCTCCATCTCCTGCTTCATGTCGATGCCCTGCTTCTCCAGCAGCTCTCTTTGGGCAAAAGCCCAGTCCACGGGCTCGGCGGGGGTCTCGGCACACGGCGTCCGCTCCCGCTCCTGCCGCGCCTGCTCAGGGTGGTTGAAGCGGAAGACGTGGCTCTTCCCCATGATGATGCGGTTTCCTACAGGGATGCATGCAGGGTAGGGGGAAAAGGCGGGGGTTTAATATGGGACAACCTGCAGGGCCCCCATGGGATGGAGGGTTAAGAGCTGTGTTGCCATGCTGGCTCCAGGGGCCCACCTGAGCGCAGGATGCTGGGCTCCGTCACCTTTTTGCCATTCACATAGGTGTCGGCGCCTTCACAGGGCTCCAGGGTCACTATTACTGCAGAGATGGTGGCAGGGGGAGAGAGGGAGCAAAGGTAAGGTGGAAACATGGGGAATGAATCCTGCATCTCCTGCTCTGCTGGTCCTGCAACCTTGGAAAGGGAGGGCTGCCCCAGCTGGCACCCCAGGCATGGAGTGAGGGGACACCAGGATACCCCCCGGCACCACCCACACCCTGGGCAACCAACAGGGCTCGGCCAACCTCACATTAATCAGAGCAGGCCCAAGGACTAAAAGCAGCTGGAAACTGGACGTGAGAGACCAGAGCCTCAAGCATGGATCTCCAGACTCCCCAGGCTTGTCTCCCAAAGCCCTTTCACCCCCAGATTCCTGATGGTTTGTGGGCGGGGGGCTCTGTTCTTCATCTTGGCAGGGGGAATTGTCTGGTCTGCTCTTCCCTCCCACCCAGACCTCCCTGGTCTGCTTCGCCATGGCAGCTGCCACATGCCTTGCACAAGCTCCCCTCCTGGCTAGGTGAGGGACAGAGCTCGCTTTGAGAGCACAGAGAGGCCACAGCCATGCAGTAGAGCCCCACCAGTCTGAGGAGGGCAGGACCCCGGCTAGGGGCAGGTGCTGGGGACATGCAGAGGGATTGGGGTCCCTGGGGAGGTGGAGCCCCTCCAGACAAGGAATACCTTCTCCGCCGGTTTTGGTGTCACTGCGGAAAAGGCAGTGCTCTTCCTTAATGAAGTGTCCACTGAGAACAATGTCCTGCCTCTTCTCTGCATCTTCCCGGCCAACCCTGCCAGGGAGAAACCCAGCTCCATCCTTCCTCCAAGCAGCCCCTCCCTGGGCCTCCCCACAGAACCCTCCTTGGGGCTGGCAGGAGCAGCCCTGGGTGCACAGCAAGATCAATTGAGATTGCCAGGCAAGGACATTTTTCCCACGTGGCTCTGGCACTTTGGGGACACCCCAGGAAGGGTGCCCAGCCCAGAGACAGCTGTCACTCTGCTGCCCACCTGGGCAAGTCAGGCACTGAGCTACAGACTAGGCTCCTGCTGCCCCGCGCGACCTGGCCCTCACCTTGTTATCCCATCCTTGATGTAGTAGAGAAGACACTCGGACATGAGCGGATCCTCGTTCAGGTTGACCAAGTGGGGCGTCTGGGAGAGACAAACAAGGAGTCACGCTGGCATGTGTCATCTACCTAGGCACTGAGGGATGCTCCTGAGGGAGGTGGGAACTCAGCAGCACCTCAGGCTGCCCCACTTCATGGGCTCTCCTGCCCTCTGTAGCTCCAGAACAACATACCCTGGCAAGTACATTCCAAGGGGACCACAGGGAAACCGGGAACCAAGCAGCCGAGACGATGACCTGCCCCCACAGGCCTCCTTGCTTTCCTCCTCAAAGAGCTGAGCCCTGGGCACCCCTCCCCGGCTGCCTTTGGAAATTTGTGTTGCAAACATGCCCAACATAGAGCCCAGCACTTCCCATGGGGAGTCCCTGAAACAGCTCAGTGCCTTCTGGGGTAGGACCCTGCTTGCCTGCACTGCGTGTCCACGGGCCCTTGCCTCAGCATAGCCCACAGCTCCGCTGCAGACAGTGTAGCTGAGGCAGAGACATGTCCCATGCAACAGCTGGATTAGGATGAGGAACTAAAAGTGTCCATTTTCCTCCACTGATGGTACAAAAACAGATGAAGCACCCAGAAGAGCAGGTTTCAGACCAAAAGCAGTTGAGACCTGAAGCCATATGTCCAGGCTAAATTTCACTCCCTGGTCTCCTTCATAACAGTCCCTTCCCAACACTTTCTTCCCCTGCGTCACAGACTACTTTGTCCTTGATGAGAGGGAAGTTTCTCCCCAGCCACAGACCTCTCGGGGTGCAGCTAGCTCATCTCACCCCATCACAAGCTGCTGTGACTGCACCTTCAGGCAACAGGCAAAGTCCCAGGTGTATCAGTAGGTGAAGTTCTGAGTTTCCCAGAAATAAGAATAGAGGCTGTAAGAAACATTTTGTCAGCCTGCTGCCAGCCAGCATGCAGAGGTTTCTCTGTCATGACAGTGCTATGCACCCTGCAGGACAGCTGGAGGTCAAGGGAAATGCAGGCTCTTCTCTATGATGGCTGGCAGGAATAAGCTAGCCATAGCATTTAACCTCAGGCTCGCTTGGGCACACTCATAGCCCCAGAGTCTGAGACTCCTTCAGCTTGCAGTTTTTCTCCAGATTTGCAAGGCTGGCTAGTAGAAGGCAGATGATGATCTACCTCCCACTGAGCCCCTTGGAGACGTAACCACCCCAGCAACGGCATACAGCAGACAACAAAATTCTGTCCTGCTTTGCCCTTAATGAAACAGGGTTTTGCATGCTATTGATGCTAACTTTCCTTGCCAGCCACTGGAGAAGTCAGAGAGGCTTCTACCTGCCAGACCGCTGAGGAGCAAGGAGGCACCAGACCATCACAGCAATGCCCCACCTCGCAGACCAACCTGCCTCAGGGAATAAACCCCCATACTTTCTACAGAAAGGTCTGAGGTTCTAACAGGCAGCAGCCGAGAAAAGAACGAGAAACAAAGACAACAGTGTAGAAATTTGGCCTAAGAGCCACACCAATGCACACAAGGGAAAGGTCCTGAAGCCTTCATCACTAAGTGTCACCACCTTAGCTGGTGACACAGGCATCTCCTACGATGTTTGGCCAAGCCAACCAGCACCAGCTGCCAGGGCACCCCTCGGTGCGGTGGGAGAACCGAGTCAGCGTGCCCTGGTCCTACCAGCAAGTGCCTGCACCTTGTCAGCCTGTGCTGCTCTGTGTGCTTCACGGGGTTGGGGCTCTAAACTGGATGTCACTACCATGATGGTTACACAGGCAAGCAAGGGGCAGTGATGTACTGTAACTGGTAGTAGGCAGGGTCCACTGGCACACAAACTCTTTGGGACACAGCCAGTATTTGCTTAGAAAATACTTTCCAGGATGCTATATGTAATAAAGAGGATGGAGTATTTCTGCACCCACATTTCTCAGTGAGGATTTGCCAGTTTCAGGGGCAGTAATTTCAAACACCCCAAAGTATGGATTTTTATAAGCTGTCACTGAAATCCAACACAGCCATCATCAGCAAACCCCACCTGAACGGGAACAGGATCCAGGTAATGGGGGCTAGACATTTAGCCACATGTTTCTACCAGTGTTCGTACCCAGCGGGGTCAACACTGGGATTTCCTCCGTAGGTTTCAGAGCCAAGAAAAGGCTAGTGAAATATTTGGGCCTGGCCAGCGGCAACTGGGCAGGTCAGAAGGGAGCTGCGGGGGTACAAACCAGCCCTTGTTTGCCAGAGAGAACAGATGATCCTACCTTTTTAGGAGAGAAAACACCCAATGTGCCTCCGTCCTCCCTCATGGCCACCCCCATTTCGGCCAGCAATGCTTCCCTGAAGGAGCAAGGGAAAGAAGAGCCTGTCAAAACCCCACAGGTGCCCAGAGCCAACACTAGACAAGTCCAGGATGGGACCCAACCCACAGTTTTGCCCCACAGATCACAACTGTAGGGCTTGCTTCATCTCCCTCCGTGCCTCAGCAGTGTTTCTCAGAGCAGACCACGTCCATGTGGGCTAACACGGTAGGCACTGGGGTGCCTGGGGGGCAGCCAGGGTACAGCTGTATGGTCAAATTGCCCAGCTGACCCCAGGAGCTGAACTGCTGTGCAGAGGACAGGAGATGCCTGGGGAACCCCACCCCATCCCATCCCACCCCATCCCACCCCACCCCACCCCACCCACCTCTCCATCCGGATTGCTTCTGTCCTCCGCAGCTTCTCCTCCCACGTCTCGTTAAGCTCTGCAATGATCTTCTCTGTTTCCTGGCAAGCATGGGGTTAGCAGGGGGCTAAGTGCTCTCTGCCAGAGGGCTGGCCTGCTCTGCCAGGCTCTGCCCAGCATGCCACAGCGGGACACCGGTCCCAGTGTCAGGCTGGTTTAAATGAGCCATGGCAGCATTTCACCCACATCTTTCCATCATCCCAGTCTTCAAAGAGTGAGGCGTGAAGACCAGCCTCTCCGTGCCCTTGCTGCCAGTCCACTCCTGCGCCATGCTGAGCCAGGAGTGCCCATCTCACAGGGCAGAGGCAGCAGTTACCCCACGAGGAGGAAGGCAGCACCAGATGGACCCTACCAAATCAAACCCTCTCCCGTCCAGCAGCCCAGAGCACTGGGCAGCTCTGGGTCTGTCCACTCTGCAAGAGTGTTGCCCGAGCATCACTTGCCATGAACATCACCCATAACGGGTTTCCAGAAAATACTGAGCCCCCTCCACAAGCCTTATCGAGTGCACCCTCAGCAAGTTTGCCAACAACACCAAGGTGTGTGGTGTGGTGACACCCTGGAGGGAAGGGATGCCATCCAGAGGGACCCTGACAGGCTGGAGAGGTGGGCCCATGCCAACCACGTGAGGTTCAACAAGGCCAAGTGTAAGGTCCTGCACCTGGGTCGGGGAAATCCCAAGCACAGATCCAGGCTGGGTGGAGAATGGAGAGAGAGCAGTTCTGAGAAGGACTTGGGGGTGCTGGTTAATGAGAAGCTTGGCATGAACCATCAACGTGCACTCGCAGCCCAGAAAGCCAACTGTGACCTGGGCTGCATCAAAAGAAGCTTGGCCAGCAGGTCAAGGGAGGGGGTTCTCCCTCTCTGCTCTCATGAGACCCCCCTGGAGCTCTGCATCCAGCTCTGGAGCCCGCAACACAAGAAGGACATGGACCTGTTGGAGAGAGTCCAGTAGATGTTCAGAGGGCTGGAGCACCTCTGCTATGGGGACAGGCTGAGGGAGTTGGGGTTGTTCAGCCTGGAGAAGAGAAGGCTCTGGGGGGACCTGATAGCACCTTCCAGTACCCAAAGGGGCCAACAAGAAAGCTGGAGAGGGACTTTTTACAAGGGCTTGTAGTGATAGGATGAGGAGCAATGGCTCTAAACTAGAAGAGGGGAAATTTAGACTAGATATTAGGAAGAAATTCTTTACCATGAGCATGGTGAGGCACTGGAACAGGTTGCCCAGAGAAGCTGTGGCTGACCCCTCCCTGGCAGTGTTCCAGGCCAGGTTGGATGGGGCTTGGAGCAACCTGGTCTGGTGGGAGGTGTCCCTGCCACGACGGGGGGGTTGTACTACATGATCTTTGAGGTCCCTTCCAACCCAAACCATTCTATGATTCTACAGTGCAAGATCACTGAGCTGAGCCCTCCATCCTGCCGGGCACTGGCCTCTTACCTTGAGCCTTTCAATCGCCTCTTCACTGCCCGGAGCAAACATGATGCGCTCATGCAGGCTGGCGACGGAGGCAGCACGGCTGGACAAGGCAGACAGGGAGGAAGAGGGGCTGATCCCAGCAATGGCATTGGTCACTGTGGAGAGATTGTCATGGCGGTGACTCAGCTCTGCCCCTTTAGCATCATTATTGTTCTCAAAGTCGGACACATCTACGGGTGGGGAAGGAGGGATGGGCCAGGGAAAGACACATGGACAGGAAGAGAGAGAGAGAGAGAAAGAGAAAGATAGAGACAAGAAAAGCTGTTGGAAAAAAAAAAAAAAAAAAAGAGTGGCTAGGTGCAGCAAGAAGAAAGCCAGGAATTACAAGGAAAAGG